>JAMAMB010000001.1:2522572-2601982 GCA_023629975.1 Cutaneotrichosporon sp. PL3408A
AGGATGAGTAAGAGGATGAGTAGGAGTAGGAGCAGGAGCAGGAGAGGACGAGGGGGGGGACGAGAGCAAGAAGGCGGAAAGGAGAAAAGAGCAACAGCACGTTAACGACGTAGTGATAGATGTGGGGAAATGGTAAAGAGGAGGTGATAGAGGTGGTCGAATGGTCGAGTGGTCGAGTGATCGCGTGGTCGAGTGATCGCGTGGTCGAGTGGTCGACAGAGTGCACAGGGGAGAAATTCAGGGTCCAGGTACCTAGTATGAGCATGAACAAGGTTGAGACGTTCAGGGTAAGGAAATTTGGTTCCTGTTTCAATCTGACCACGATCCGTACAGTACATGCACGGTAGTCCTCAACCGAGCCCAATGACCGAGTTGCCCAACGCACAATGCCCAGCACCCAGTAGTACTTACCCAGTGCCCAACTCCCTCCTCCCCGATCAATGCCTAAAGGTAGGTACCCGCATCCGGAACGCTTTCACCTCATGACAATCCATTTGCTTGAAGGCAGATCCATTGGGGCGTTGTAGTGCACAGTACTGCTGGCTGAAGATGCTGGGGACCGCTGGGGACCGAGCAGCTCGCTTGGATAGTTTCTGCTAAGAGTGGTAAGCTGAATAGTTCCGGAACGTGACTGAGAGACCCGACTCGGGGAGCACTGCTAATGTGTCTGAATTTGGAAGCTGGCCAGCTCGGCTGCTGCTGCACAGTAGCGGCCCGCTGCCGGTCACGGGTCTGCCGGAGAGCGGCAAGACTGATGGCAGGTCATAAATTGTTTGTGTCGCTCTCCAATGGGCTCGGAGCCGTTGAAATCGATTCGCCCGCCAATGCAATCTGTGAACCACATGTCTGGACGCCACATGGCGGCGCCATTGAAGACGACTTGCAATAAGCACTACTACTGTCCTCTTAGGGATGACGATCATGATGACGATTATAATGGGTTAAGTAAGACAGAGGTCATCAAAATGATGTACCTGGAGCCACATTCGTGTGAGTGGCGCATGTCTAGTTTCCGGGTTCGGATGAAGATCGGAGATCGGGCAGGACAGTCGACTTAAGAGATGCGTGGCCATGGACGGGCTATGGGTAGATGAGATGATGTGAGAATCGGGAGAGACGTCATTTACTGGCCATCACTACTCCGAGTAGTATGAATCTCGCCGTCCCTGACATGAGACCATCCACCCCCATCGCCCAACGCCCAACGCCCAACGCCCATCGCCCATCGCCCATCTGCCCAACTCCAACTGATCCAGCTTGTAACGATCGATTGGGTTGCTAGATTGAGCACTTTAATACTAATGCATCCGCTTAGTAGGTCATTTAGTAGGAATTGGCTATTACTGCTGCAGAGGAACCCAACCCTTCGCCCCGTCCTCATGCAGGACCAACAGTAGTCGGCAAAGCCTAATCGTGCCGCTCTGTGGGGTTCAAAACGTGGTAGCTGGCCCCCCCCCTTGCATGGTAGTGGACGAGAGGTCGTCGTCACCAATGCAACGTTCCTGTAATCTCACCCTACGATCCCTTTGCAAAGCATTCCTGAACGGGCCATGCAATGGGAACTGTGAGCGCTCAAGAGCTCTGTAGATTGGTGGCCTGCCCCGAAGGTGCACTCCCTGTCCACTTGCTGTACCTCCTGTAATACCCCTGACTCAAACAGTCTTGGCTCTTAGAAACTCCCCACCCAGCCGATCTGCCGCCGCAGCACGTTTTCTCACCGTCTGTGGCACACTGCCTTGTGAGACGCAGCACGACGTTGGACGCTTTTGTCTCTGGACATTTTGCCCGCATCTCCCTTCGTGTCATCTCCATTACTGCCGCCGCTGTTGTTATCCTCGCTCATCCTCATCTATACACTATTCAACCCGTCTTGTTTTCTTGGCATCATCGATTCATCTACAACTTTGCATTCTGGCTCCTGCATTCCTCAGTGAGTGTCTGTTCCGAAAGAAAACGCCTTCTGTTTTGCGGGCGGCCGGTCGGCCGGCGGTTCCGAAAATCCCACTCATGACGACAACGTACGTCGTTTTGTGGTTCCATCAGCCATGGCTTAAGCCCACCAACACATCTTGAGCTCCCACCACCCAAGCACCCTTCTGCACCAGCAACACTGTCGAGTTGGCTGTTGCAGCAGCAGGCAAGTTGGCCAGCGCGCGCTCTCTCTCTACCTCTTTCTCTTCTTTCGATCGCATTTGCTCGCATTTGCAGTGGCGGTTATCCCAATATCCAGCGCGAAGCTTGCGAGTCTTGCGCACAGACCCAGCCGCACAAGGCAAAAGGACGTGCGGCGACGTGAGAGCACAGGAGTGACTCCCTCTTCCATCACATCATCGTTGCTGTGTTCAGCGGTCCGGCGGATTCGGTTATAACGCCATAACGCTGGCTGGTTGGTGCTCGCCCCACTACACGCTTCGATACCCTCATGTCTCCTGAAACACCTTGGCAGCTGCTAACCTCGAACCGCAGTTTGGTTTAGTTTTTCTACCTGTCCATCTCGCACCTGTCCGTTCCCGACAGCTCCTCATTCATTCTTTTCACCTATTCACTCGTTAACGACTCCGCACGCACTCTCCCAACGCCGAGCGCAGACGAAGCCAGAGATTTGAGAAGCTACCGGCACCCGCTGCCACCGTGCTCCTGGCAGCTGAGCGACAGGCGCTCAAACTTCGTCCCCCCCCCCCCCCCCTCTCGTCTCACGCTTAGCCCAGTCATTTTCGACAGCTGCTACGCTTCGCGAGGTAACACAAACGAGCTGTTCCCCCCGCATTAGGTAGCCAGGCGGTTTTCGCTGCTTCCTTACACTAGAATTTCACGGACTCTTCGGCATGCGGCTCCAGGTGGTCGCCAGGCGTGACCCGATCGCCCAGTCGGCGGAAGACTCTTCCTGGCCTTTGCACAGACGCCAACAGCCACAAGGGCAACCGCAAGGAGGCCAACCGCAAGGGGGCCAACAGCAAGGGGGCCAACAGCAAGGAGGGCAGGCAGCTCAGCCATCCCCAACTCAAGGCGGCCCCCAACAAGGCGGTCAGCAACAAGGAGGTCAGGCTGGTCAGCAGCCTGCTCCAGGCGCGGCTGCACAGGCTTCCAACCAAGCAGGAAATTCGCCTGGAGCTCCTCAAGGATCATCAGCAGCTACCCCCGCCGGGCAACAAGGCGGTCAGGGAGGAGGCCAGCCGGCTGCCAACAACGGTGCAGCTCAGGCAGGCGTCCCCGGAGGACCGACCAACGGAGCAGGAGCTCAGGCTGGAACTCCCGGTGGTCCCACTGGCGGACAGCCTCCTCCCAACAATGAGCAGGCTACTTCCACATCCTTCTCTGCCCCCGCATGGTCCACCGACCCCGGGGCATTCATCAGCAGCAGCGCCGATGGCAATGCGCCTAAGGGCCTCAACAACACCGCAATTGCTGCCCTTGTCGGAGGCATCATCGGAGGGCTTGCATTTATTGTAATTGTATTTGTTGTTTGGCGACAATGCCGCGGTCGCGGGGAGAAAGTTGCGCCTCCGTGAGTGTGATGGTAAAGACTCAGTGCGCTGACAATTCCAGGCCTCCACGAGAAGTGTCTTACCGCCCTCCTACCATGGTCAGCAACCGCTCGCGATCGATGAGCATGACGATGAGCAACTATCGCGCAAGCTCATACTCAACGCGTGAGTGATTCCGCTGGCATCCAGAATGTAAACATCCACTGACTTGCAGTGATGGCACCCCCAGTCACACAACAGTCTAGGCAATCATTCTACGATGCCGACTCGCCGTCTTCCTCGATTCGTCAAGATGGATCTCCCCGTTTCCCCTCCAACTCAATCTCAGATTCTCCGTCCTATTCATCCTCCGGCGGCAACACAACGCCTCATCGTGACGACTCAACTGGCTCGAGATCGACCACCGTGTCCGGGTCGTCTGCGAACAAGGAAGATTCTGCGTTCCAAGAACACGATGGCAGACCGCTCTCGTCCATTGCTCGTGGCTCCACGGACCAACTATCCCCATACGAAAATATGACTGCTTCTGTTGTTGACGTGTCCGAATCACCCACCACCGGCTCTGATTCGAGAACGAGCTCGCCGCCGCCGTCAATCCCAGGCCGGCTTCCGCACCGAAATCCATCCATGGGTTCACTGGGCGGTGGGTTGTACTTTGGCCATCAGCGGCCGCGTAGCGGCGCACCCCATCATCGCCAGGTGTCCATCACCATGCCCCGTCCGCTGAGCTCGTCCTCCGTCAACGCCCTTGACGGCAATTTAGTCTCACCTTCTGGGACATATCATCCTCGTTCAGGATACAGCAGCAACCGCACAACGCCTCGCACTTCAACGTATGCTGAGTACTCGATGCCGACGCAAATGTCGCCCTCAGGACATCGTCGCGGGCCCTCCTCCTCATCCCGCGCTTCGGGACATCGTCCGGACGCCGCCGAAGTTGATAACTTACGCTTCGAGGGCCGCGAGGATATCGTCTAAACATCGTCAGGGGCCTCGACATCGTATGAACTGTAACCGGGGCACACATGCCACTTCTCTACCTCCATCCACAATCACTCACGGGACACCGAGTCCAACACCACCACTATTATCTTCATCTTCTAGACTTGGGACATTGCCTACGAACTTGATACCACAACCACGACGGACTCTGCCTCAGTGGGCCTCATTGTATTCCCTGGGAACATTTCTCCAATCATAAAGCCACATGACGTACATATTCTTATCGTTCGCCTCGTCTTACACAAAAGCTTCTCCGCCTCAACCACACCGCACCACAAGACGACTCCTCACCTCCAATAATTGTACCCCATAACATCCCACCTTCCATTAGACGTTCGCTACATCTTGCACCTGCGTCGGCGGTGGCGCAGACTAGACTACTCAGTATTTTCTCACCAGTTTAGAATACAACTTCATTTGTTCATTCACGCGTCGTGCATGCAACTGTCATTGGGGAGTACGAGTCAGTTGGAGTCAGTTGGAGTGCGCAGCAGAGTGAGAGCTGCTGGGCGGGAGTTACGTCACATCAATGACGAAGGTGGCAGTAGTGCGAACTTTGGAATGAGCTGATTACCGAAAAATGTGTTAGATTTGCTCAACGATCGAAAAGTGGCCTCATGTACGCCACCGAGTCATTCACGAAGCAGCTGACATGTCCAAGCGCGGTCTGAAATAGAAACTCCGGTTCTCGGCGTGGTTAGCGCCAGGCCGAAGACAGTAAGTGCAGTTAGACATGTGGCTCGCGAAGTCATAACACCCTTCTCCCACGCCACACGCAATCAAGGCACAGACAGCGGACTTTGCTGCATCGAGCCTGCGGCCCGGAGTCGTGGGCTGACCTCGGTCTTGCTCGCCCACTGAGCCTTTGCCGCCGGACAAGACCAAAGGCTGCGACAGTCGTCGACTTGCATCTCTTGCGCGCTGGAATGTTGCTGAATTGCGCCTGCCGATACCGGAGCCGATTAAGTAAACCGGCATGGCTGCCGCAGGTTGTGATGACAACATCCGCTTGGAAATTAGTTTCGTGTCTCGTGTCTCATCTCGTACTCGGTCCGAACATTCCACATGTGCCGAGTGGGCCTACGAACCCGAGGTGTAAACAATCTATCTCGTCTGCGTCAACTCTACAATCCATGCGGCTGAGGTCCTTTGCTAACCCTCCTTCCAGACTGAACGACGGCAGAGAAGGACCAAATGGTCCACAGTTTCAAAGCCGAGGGACGTTGCCAGTAGCTCCAAGTCTCCGGCTCAGAGTGTGCACAGTGGCAAAGCGAACCATCGATGTCAAGACACATGTCAGAGGGAAAATGGGGAGATAGGCTTGTTGAGCGCCCATCGATACTAATCGTGCCACCGATTGCTCGAGCAGAATTGTGTGAGGCGCGGAGAGGCTACTTGTGGCTTGTGGCCTGTGAGGTGAACCTTATGAGGTTTGCCATGGACCTGACCTCAGCACCTCGGCACTGGCTGCGCGCGGCGAGATGGGCGTCGTGACGTCGCCACATGGGCGGGTTGTGATGCGAGGCGCTGAGGCTTAGCGTCCATGCTTGTTCTGTCAGCTGGCTCTGCACACGAGGTGTTAATTCTGCTTCCTCCACTCACGACCAGTCGTGTGGTTGTTCACCAGCCGCCACTTGCATCGGCAAAGAGCACCGTTGCCGAAAGTCGGTTCTTCGCTGCCATCTTGTCTTCCAAATTTAGTCCGCTCAGTCCATCGCCCAGTAAATAGATGTTGATGTCAGGCAATCGCATGGTCCCAACAGCTTGACGACATCGTGGGGAGGCTCGCAAACAGATCCTCTCCCTTGATGTAGTTTACACCGTGCTCAAAGTGGAGGTACGACCCGACACCGCCAGCGAGTACCTCAACGAAGGTCTCCTTGACAGCGAGCATGTTGTCGAACATGACCTTGATGTCGACGAGCTCGATACCGAGGTTCTTGATGTCTTGGTCAATGCGGTGGTAGAGGTGTAATCGAGCAAACGGAAGCGGAGATCAATGTGCGCAGCCCCAACATGGCGGCAGTCCCACATTGACGGTGCGGGGTCCGTAAAGGGCCATCCTACGCAGTTGCCGAAACCGCGGGCACGGGTGGAACAGCAGCACCATTCTCGAACCTCACTCCGGTAAACCGTCCCCACGCGTCTGCATCCTCCACGCCAATTTCCACCGCCACGATATGCCTCATCGGCACAAGGACGGACGCTAGCTCGCGCTCTCTCACAAAACCCGGGCTTGCGTTTTGGCCAGGCGCCTCTGCAGTGCTCTGCTGTTCTGCTCCGGCTTGAATGAATCCGTCTCCGCCCACAAGGGGGCTAACACCTGCCCCTATGCCCGCCCCAAGCCCTTCGGTGCCTCCGCCAGCCTCTGCCCGTGAGGAGGGATAGAACCGCGCCACATTTGCCCCAACTTCTGTCGCCGGAAGCACGCGGGTTTCGCGGACCGAACTGAGGAGGAGGGAGGCGCGGGCGTCGACAGCGAGCAGATGTCCCGTGAGTATGCGGCCGTCGTCTAGGGTCACATGTAGAAAGGTATGAAGAAGCGCGCGGAGCGCGTCTCGTGGACGCTGCTGGACTGGTGCGGAGGACCGACTTGACGTTGGCCGAGAGGGAGAGGCGCGTCCGGAGAACGGATGGTCGGTCATTGTAGGGCTGCCAGAGGAGAGGGCGATACGTTGTAGAGAGCTCGCAGAGTACGAGTTGGACACGGGTGACGTTGGAGAGACTGACCCAGTGTGGCCTAGTCGGGAGGGGGAGTTGGGGGCCATATTGTCTCTGGATTTGAGGGTCAGTTGCGAGGTCTGAGCGCGTTCGAGGTGAGGTGATGATGAATGAAAGGACGAAGATGTCTGCAGTAAAGGAGTGGTAAACTGACTCTGGTGAGAGATCGAGCTTCAGGACTCGATTAGGTTCTGGTCGTATATAGATGTTGGAAAGTACTAAACCACACCGCTCTGGGTGCTATTCCAAATTTGATCCCGCTAATCACTCTGCAGTGTGTGCGTCGTCATCTGGGTTATCACGTGGTAGACGAGTCCAGTGGTGCGTGCGTGCGTGCACTCGCGTCCAACCCCTTGTTGTCCACCTCGATGCACTTCCGACTGTCCCCTACACCCACATCACGTCAACAACGTATACATATCGTAGTGACCTGTACGGCCCACCATGTCGAGCGGAGCGTCTACGAGCGACGACACGCGGCATCGGATCGTGCGATCTATGTTCTCGCGCAAGGCGGAGGACGGCACGCTCGAGGAGACTCTCGTCTCATTTCTCAGAGTTAAGGAGGACGATGGGCATGGGGGTCTCAAGTCGCGCTACCTCTTTCTCGCTGGTGGGTATGATGGAACGTCAAGCGGTCGAGGCGCTCTGCTACCGAGGTTTGCCTGGGATATACCTAAGCGAACACCGCTTGGCGTCCGCTACTCGTGGGATCCCACAGCTAACGCCAAGTTACGCGCCTCGGCGAGTGTATGCTGCACAAGGGCAAGAGTAACTCGAACGGCACGTTCTCGCGCGGAAAGACCTGGCGGCTGATAGACATGAAGGCTATGGAGCAGATCGGCGTGAGTGCCAAAGCTACTACCCTGCTCACCGAAGCCACGAGATTTTGCCCTCACGATGACGATCAGACGGTACCACTGGAGCACCGACTCATCGCGGGAGCAGCACGCGTTTCTATCCTCACTGCTCAAGGCGTACCGGAGTGTCATGGGAGGGCAGATGCCGCAGCTCATCAACTTCGACCCCGACGCCTCACCGCACCATCACTCGGCGTCGACGTCCACAATGGGGTCCTCGGCACCTCACGCCACCTCGAGCTTGAGCCACAGCACGTCGCCCTCCTCGCAGTCAACGATGCCGCCTGTGAGCATTCGCGACCGGTTACCACAGCGTTCCCATCCGGCCATGGGGAGCTCGGCGTCCTTGGTCTCCACGACGTCCACACACCCAGACCTGGCACCCCCACGAAGCCTAGCTCGCAGCGAGCGAAACGGTTCGTTTTCGTCCATCGACCAGCGCGCTGGAAGTATGGCTGGGAGTGTCGTCAGTGATAATGGATTCCGGCAACGTCTTGGCAGTTCGGGCAGCAGGGAACGACCATCCGAACCTCAAGTGCGTGCTGCACCCCCACCAATCTCAGCCTCGCGATATCCCGACAGCCTGGGTGCTGGACGGCCCCCGCCGCGGCGCGGCAGTGCCGATGACCGTGATACTGCGCCGCGCTCACGGCCGACCCACTCGGCAGGCCGCCGACCGTCAGCGTCGTCCTCCGTTGCTCCTGAGATCCCACCCATCATCGAGCCCGCTGATGACCCATACGGTGGTCTCGCAGATGAGGTACTTGTGTCTCCACATCTTAATGGCCGTGACAGCGCGGCTTCGCCAGTCCCACCTATTCCACCTTCAATCAACCTCACAGTCGCCAATCCCGACCCGGAACCTGCTGGACGAACGTCCCCAGCACCGCCCACCATCACCACGTCTCGGGATGTCCCACCGGTTCCAGAAATCACGACGTCCCAGCCGATTGTCGCTAACGGCGCTACTGTACAGTCGCCGGGAGCTCTCACCCCGGCTTCGGCTGGTGGTCTTGCTCCACCTGGCGCAGCACGAACAGAGTCACGGCCACGTGATGGCCGGCGATCACCCGAACCGCCACAGCGCCGCGTCTCCTTCGTTCCACCAGAGCTCACGACAGCGTATTCGCGCGATGTGCTCCTCACGCAGCGGACAGGGCTACTCGGTGCGGACGTGATGAGCCAGGACGAAGAGGAGGCTGCCGACGCCATTATGGCGAACGTTGAAGAACTGATCGAGGGATTTGACTGGACAGCATCAGCTGGTGACTCGAGTCGCAAGGGCCCAGATGCGATTGAGCAGCGACTTCTTGACGAGCTTTCAGCGCTCGAAAGTGTGAGCTTTTTGACCATTCTACAAGCTTATACTAGGCCAACATCCACGCGTTTCTGGAGTCGGACGACCGTGTTGATCAGGTGCTTGCGCACATTGATGAGGCGTTGCTTGAGCTTAACGACATCGACTTGCAACTAACAGGATACAGGATGCAACTGAACGTGAGTGTACTCTGTCTTCCTTTGCACCCACTGATCGCAGGCTGTCACCGAGGACATTGCGTACATCGAAGGCCAGAACCGTGGTCTGCAGGTCCAGACTTCGAATCAGCGCGCCCTCCTAGCGGAGGTTCAGCAGTTGTTACAGATCACCGATGTACCTAGGGACAACCTCGCGCGGCTGCAGCAGGTGTCGCCGTCATCAGCTCGTGGAGTCGGAGAGCTTGAACAGGCTGCCGCCTCCCTTTACAAGGCTCTCATGGCATCCAGGGACACTGCAAACGAGGTGGCCGCTACGGTCGCACATCTCGCCGACTACGAGGCGGCTGCCACGCAGTTCGCAACGCGCATGGTACAGTACCTCGATACGGCTTTCAACCACCAGTCCGAAGCTACGTTTGCCGAGGCGCAGAAGAAGCGGCAGAGCGTCGTGCTCGAACCCCATGTCGAGCTTGGGAAGGCGTTAATGGGTTACGAAGGACTGGTACTCTTCGTCAAGGACATGGACGAGGAGCGCTACAAGAAATTGTGTCTCGTACGTGGACATACATGGGGTCATACTAACAACAGAACTACATCACGACAATAAGCAAGTTGCATCAGAAAGAGATGCGCGGTCTGCTCATGAACCTGAAGGCTGCACTTAGCTCGTCCACTCAACGTTTGCCTGATGTTTGTGAGTTGGGAAGCTCATGTTTGCCAAAATCAGCTAACGTGCAGCCTTTGCTCAAGCTGCTCAATCTACGTACAAGCCGTCAGGACTGTCAGGCGCAGTCGCACGCTCGAAGACGGTCAAGCGGGGCGAAATGGCCAAGACAGGCGACAAGAAGGCCACAGACGCTACTCGCAAAGTGGCCGACGTCTACGCAACTGCAATGTCCGAAATCGTCAAACAAGTCGTCACTGA
The DNA here is from genome assembly GCA_023629975.1 of Cutaneotrichosporon sp. PL3408A. Classification (NCBI taxonomy): domain Eukaryota; kingdom Fungi; phylum Basidiomycota; class Tremellomycetes; order Trichosporonales; family Trichosporonaceae; genus Cutaneotrichosporon; species Cutaneotrichosporon sp. PL3408A. Next base: position 2,533,042 of record JAMAMB010000001.1, read on the forward strand.
AGACGACTTCATCGTGGCTTTCCTCCATCTGGGCGATACCGAGTCAACCTTTGCCGACTACATGGAGCTCGACACGTATTTCCGCCGACAGGCAGCGCGGCACGCGTCACATAGTCTAACTGCAAGCCTGACACAGCTGGCGCGGACGGTGATGGAGCTCATGTTCGGCTTCGTCGACGGCGAGATCCGTCTGTGGGTCGACGCCAACATCGAGGTCAACCCTCCAGCAGTGGTTGGCATTATTGCCACAACGGAGCAACTGCAGCGCGATGCTCAGATGGAGGGAACAAGTATGTTCGTCCAACAGCTGTTCGACAAGCAGCTTGGTCGGCAGCGGCAAGCGTTTGAGACTTTCGTGGTAAGTCTGCTTGTGCTACAGGTGGAGACTGCATGGAACCGCGCGGCACTAAGAAGCCATTGTCGGCGGAGCGCCCCACTGAGCTCCTCCCCACGCACATAACACGTGTTGCTGCATACGACAGTCGGAGTGCAAAGAACAGCCTTCTGTGTTCGTTGGCGTCGGTGACACTCGCTGCCGATCGAAACGCGGCCAATCTGCTCGTGACGGTTCGGGCTCCAATAAACGAAGTAGAAGCCATGTCGATCAATAGCCAGCGAGCACCCCGTCGTTCTGATCAGGACACTTTATGCTTACACACAGAATGACCAAGTCAAGAACATCGACGGCGCCAAACTCACAGTTCGAAAACGACGAGGGGTGCTTTACTTCGTCAAACACTTCCCTGTCTTTGTAGAGCGGATCGAGTGTCAAATGGACAGCAGCTTCGACAGCCTCGATATCCGACAGCGAGCAAACCAAGCATACGAGCGTGTCGCTGCGAGCGTCCTCGGGTCACTTCAGCATGTTTCTAAGATCGTGGGGGCCGAGCTCGGTGCGGGTTCTGGCGAGGGTAAAGGCCAGCTCTACTTCCATGTGGTAATGATTGGTACGTAACGACGACCCGAGGTGATGCCGGGTCTAAGTGTTCTGGTTGCTCATGGTGGAGTGATGTCAGCTAACTCCAATTCAGAAAACCTGCATAACTTCGTTGATGAGGTCGCCCAGCTCAAGGTAGCTGCCCTTGATGTCTTCGTGAAGCGTGCAAAGGGCCTGTACGAGGAGAATATGAAGGCGTACATCAAAATGATGTTGCGCAGGGGATTCTCGCGGTTGATGGTGAGTGTTCACAGTTGGATGTTCTCAGTTGCCGCAATCCCGTGCTAATTTTGAAAGGACTTCTTCGATGGAGTTGAGAGGCAGCTCAAGACCACGCCTGCAAACGAAGTGGCCATGCACTCTGCGTACTCGCGCAGCACCTTGAAGAAGGTACTCAAGGACACCGCGGCCAAAGATGTGAAGAAGAACATTGAAGCCATGGCTCGACGTGTCGACAAGCACTTCAACGACGATGAAGGTGGAGCTGGCATCGATAACCATCATGCACACCAGGGCTCTAGTCCAGACGCCGCAACGGCTGCCCTCATGGCCAGTGTCTGGCGCGAGATAACCTCTGCATTGTGCGGCGAGATCGCACGGGCAGTGCAGCACATGTCGTGTAGCTACGCCAACTCGGGTCTGTCGCTCGAGTACGGACCCAAAGACGTCGAGATCACCTGCCAGCGTGCATGGGCCAACAAGGGCAGTAAAGGGTAGTAACTGTGTCCCATGTCTTGTACCGTCGGTAGCTCGCAGGACGAGGATGAATGGTACCTCGCCGCAAGCGCGTAAAAGTCGTGTAAAAAATGAGGTGGCGTCTCAGTATTGGGCAATGACGGATTCTCTGTGAGGGTATGAGTGTATGCAGGGTGTATGCACGGAAGGCTCGTGGAAAGTGAGTGCGGCACACCTAGGTCGTTGTTGGAATTGCCACAGGGGACACACTCAGTACCACGCCGCGCTCGCTGGAAACATACATGTTTGGGACTCTTGCTTGGACGGTGGGGCAACCGGGGGAGGATCGCACGATTAACGAGAACCATACAGGGGAATAAGAAGACTCGGGAAAGCGCTGGCGTCACCCAACGTGGCACCTCAGCCGACTATGAGGTAAGCACCTTGCCAGTGTCCCTCTAACCTCTGGTGTTCCAGGTGCTGGGCAGGTCAGGCTCATCGGATGGACAGCTGGTGTTTCGTTCCAGGGGATATGCCTTGCAGGTGCAAGTCGCAGGCTCATGCAGTGCGGAGGAGTTCCGTCGCCAGGGCAATCCACCCGCGCGAGGAAAGGGAGGGGAGAAGGGATACCCATTGCACATGATGCCATACAGCTGAGGGTTGGTGAGCCGTACCTGTCTCGCCTCGGTGGGCAGTTGTCGGAACGGAGCGCTTGTGCTCAGGTGGAACTTGTTTCGATCGGTCACCTGCGGCTTTGCACCTTGTGTCTGCATAATGCTGGTTGCCGACCGGGACGCGACGCAAGCCCCACTTACAGGCACACCATTGTATGAGAGCATTACAGTACATGAGCGCTCAGTTTGCGCAGTCCCAGTAACTGTACGCCGACCATGCAACATGAGGAATGAGTAGGACAACGTTAAAGAGTGTACGGAAGAAAGCGGAGCTGACGGATAACTGGGTTAGTGGGTGTAAACGGAGTGCGCTGAATTATCTCGGAGGGAGGTGTATCGTCCCGAGATATAACCGCGTATCGCATAACTATGAGCCGAGGTCCATCGCTCGTTGTCTCGGAGGCCTGCAAGTCCCACAGCTTAGGTAGCTGAGAACAAGGGCCGGTACTGAGGTGATACGAGATGAATTAATGGGGAGCGCGGCAGAACGCGGCAGTAAGCGTCATCGTATCCAAGGTCCCGACAGTGTGGGGCTTCAGGCGTGGTCAGGACAGACGGGTTGAACGAGACTTAGCTTGGCGCCTCTCCTGTTCTCCTGTCCCTCTCCCGCTTCAGCTCTCCACAACTGCTCTCGGGCGCAACAGACCAGAGTCCAGGTAGTTCTCCTTGACTGTTCTGCCGCTGACTCCGCCAATCGCCCCGTTGGTCCGGCCATCCGGCGGAGAACAAAACGGAGACGACTGAGAAGCCGGATTAGCGGCGTGTCTTCGTAACGCGGGAGGTGCAGGGAGAAACGACGCGGCCTGATGTTGACCGTCACGTGTCGGTTCATTGAGTCATTCCTGTTCTTTACTGCTCTTGGATACTTTTTGGCTTCAAGTAAGCAACCGACTACGCACTACATTTTGAGGAACTGACCGACAGAACTCGCTGACGGCGGAGAGCGTGAGGAGACGAGGAGAAGCGGGGACATCGCGCCCATCAGAGTTCCCGCCGGCACGTTGCACCACTCAAACGCCTCGGACCTCCCAAGCTCTAAACCAAGGCTCAATAACAGCTCCGCGAACCTCGGCCCCAGCACCAGTCATTGTAACAATCGGCAGGCCAATACACCGAGAGGTTGCATCCTCACTCCGCCGCTGACAAGCGGATACCAACAAGACAGGTCGCTCCTGTTCACAAACTTTACCATCATCAACTCTTTCATCTTGCCACCTCTCCTCCCCTCTCCGCTTGCATTTAGACACCGCTCGCAACCACTTGCGACAATCCTGGTCCTCAAACGGTTTCTTCACCGTCCCTCGTTAGCTCAAGACCGGCACAGTGAGCGCAAGGCGTCGACGCAGGTTGTAAACAAATCGGGATATCATCACCTTTCCTGTAGCGACGCACAAGTTGGCGTCGTCGCTGCTCAATCTATTATCACTACCTGCATCCCCTTCACCTCTCCTCCCTCTCTCTACTTTGCCTGGGTACATACCGCAGTCCACAAAGCGCTTCTCGCTCGTCCCCATCACTTGAGGCAGCTTGACCAACATCGTCCGCACGATCTTCAACCGCCCACGAGCAGTCTGCCCGCCGTCCAAGGCGAGTTCATGTATGCCGTTGTTGGCATTACGCACTCTCGCTCTTGACCCGTCTTTCAAAAGGGGTGACCCAAATTTCCGGAAATCACCCTGTGTGGAACTGCGGCCGTAACATTCAAGTGCGAATCCTGACGGGGTAGCTCGCGAGTCCTCGTGTTGTACGTGGAGTGGTTTGACGATACGAACGTTCGAGACGACCCGTTGAACGGCAAACTGCCACGCACTCCTCATTCCTCCTGGGCTCTCCATGTGCCGAAGTGGTGCCTCGTGTGGTGTTTGGCCTTGTTCCTTCTTCCTTCCACCTTAAGGTCTCCGCTTCATCTTCCTATCCTCCCATTCTGCTTCCGGAACCAACTTTGCATTGTACTCCTGGCCTCAACCTTCGACTCGATCATCCTCTCTGGCCCACCTAAAGTGTGGCGCCGCACTGCACCGCGCCGTGCATGTCATCCTCCCGCGGTCGCCGTCCAACCTCATCCTCAAGCGCGGCGGCCGGCGCAACCGCCGAAAGCAGGAGGCATGGGGGTGGCAGCCACTCGTCGGCGCCTCCGCCGTCGGGGGCTGCACCGTTCACTGCTGGCCCTGGCGTGGCACCCCCACACGCACGATTCACCCCTGTAGTCCGTTGCAGCCGTGGTATGTTTGCCGGCAAGTATATGAGGTGAGCGACTCTCGTGCTGTGGATGAGCAAGTGGACACTCAGGTATTCTAAGACACTTGACCCAGCAGCGCCACAACCACCAAAAATACATGCTTCAATCCTTATCTCATCTGAGACAGTGGCTGACGCCGTTTATCAGTTTTTGGCTCGAAGTAGCACAACAACCTGTCCACGGGCGTCGCAAAACCGACAAGGATAGGCGGCCCCTTGCACCCAGTCCAATAATTCGGCTCTGGATCAGAGAGCATCGTAGCCTTACAGATCCGGGATTTCTTATTGACCCCTCGTAAGTATTGATCCATCGGCCCAATGTTGCTGGGGTTTTTGGCGTCAATCAAACTCCTCCCGTGCTCTATCATCGAGGTTGTGGTTGCCTTTTGAGACTGACGCCTTAGCGACATTGAGGTTTCGAACTTGGTCTGCGCTGCTGACCTGGTTCCCCCAAACGCCGATAGGAACCAGAGCACACGTGAAGAGCGTTTTCGTGACTTGACAAAGTCCCCAGCTGTTGGAAAGCGCCGCACACCATCGCCAGTGCACCGCCGGCCGTATTCTTCCAGCTTAGGAGCACAAATGGGGACTGCTTCATGCGACGATGGCTACATAAAACGCTCACCATCGATGTCCTCATCTCCCAAGTCGCCTTTCGCTTCTGTGGTTGGCCTTGGCATTGGGGGCCTTCCCATTCTGGAGCCTGGTCGTCGGCCTCCCAGTGCCAGTAGCACAGTCGGCGACGAAGTGTCACCACCTGACAGCTCCCGTCAAGGAGTGGGATTGACACTGACACCTCTCTCGCGAGGTTCAGGCGAGCATGAGACTAGCAGCGTGGAGGGAGAACACGGGCCTGTGCAAGCCGGTGAATCCGGGTCGCGTCCTGCCTCAGGAGGCAGCGATATGAGTCGGGGGGGTTTGCGGCCCGGCGGGCGCTCAGGCAAAAGTAGGCGCCGCGCAACAGCAGATACAAGTGGCCGTAATCTCTTTGGCAACCTTCATGTAGGAGGTATCCGCGTCCCCGCAAAGGAAGGGGGTGTTGGCTTGTGGTTTCTTTTCACAGTGAGTCGCATAGTTACTTTTCCTCTCTGAAAGCAACACGTTAACATCTAGGACCTCTCTATTCGTAACGAGGGAACGTATGTCGGGTCGGAGCATCCAATTGACCAACGTGGCATCTAAACTGACGAAAAGTTACTCTCTCAAGTTCCGATGCTTTGACTTTACTGCCACGGATCGAGCGAGTCTACCAGCCCCGACGCTTGTCGAGTGCAGATCGGGCGACTTCAAGGTGTATTCTCCTCGAAAGTCAGTCCACCAGACACTATACAGAAGGTGTTCTTGACAGCCTGGCCTCATGCTGCCACTGCCAGCATACACCTGCAAGATTGCGACTGACAGCAGTTTTCCTGGTCTTCCGAAACCGACTGAGCTGGCTGAACATTTTGCGCGCCAGGGGTACAAGCTTAATACCCGCAAGGTACAGTTCCCCCCACCTCACAGTTTCAATTGTTACGTGAAATCTCTCGGCACGGGCACATTCCGCCGGCCTGAGGTCGGGGGCTTTGTCAGTGTCTGTAGCTGGACCTTGCCTCTGACTTGCCGGGAGTCGCACATGCGTTTGCAGCGTCTTGCATCCTTTGTTTAAGTCCGGAACCCTGGCATGTCCTATGACGCAGGGCGAAGGAAACAGCCGCAAGGACAGCTTAGGCAGAATCCCTCGCGCAATTACGGCATGTCCCACGTTGTGGTAACCTATCCCACGTCACTCCCCCACATCTCCTATTTCTGGAGGGGGATGGGTTTTAGTTGGGCCTTCGGTTCCCATCCCCTGGCTCGCCTCCCCTGAGCACCCAACCTTATTGTGACAATATTGCATCATGCTGACGTCTGCAGAATGAGCGGCAAGCTGCATCTCCGGACTGAGTCCAGGAGGTCGACCAGTGACCCCGCGAGAAGGAGCAGGAGATGCGACGTCGTCACAAGTGTGGGCTGCTTCGCAATGGACCGCTGTTTGCCCTGGGTTTCTTTCGCTCTCGCGGTTCTCCTCCTCTGCGAGTACAGTTGTGGCAGAACTGACTGCGGAAACAATTCGAAATGCTACCGACGCGACCAACGAGGAGGCACTTGTGTCTACACAACATCATTTTCTTGCCGTGATTTGTGCCTGGTAGAGTGCGTACTCGGGGGTGCAAAAGGCTGGGTACAACGTGGCATGGTCCCTCGACCACTTGCAGGTTCTGAGCCCTCGACATTGCAAAACGCCTGGTCGTATCATCAGATTGCCTCTCACCGAAGTTCCAGTTCCAAGGGTCTGTGATCGCCAATGTTGGGCGATACCAGTTACCAGGCCTGATCTTGGAATGCCTGCAAAGCCAATCTGTAGGTGCATTGCCTTGTCTCCGTTAGGCCATCCGACTCGCTGCAACGCTATCGATTTTGCTCCGTCTGCTGTGGTACCGGTTGTATGTATGCATATGTACAGTAGTAGTGGCGTAAGCCAGGATCGTCGTAATGGACCAATGTCACACTCTGTAACTCATTGTACTCCACCATAATTCCCTGTCGTTCCTTCTGCGCAGCCCCCTTGCTCCGAGCTCCCCGGACTCTTGGAGACAAGGTTGGCTCCGTGAGGAGCCGAAGGGGTACTGGAACCGTAACATCCTTTGAGGTCGCAATGCGTCACGAGTCCCCTACAGCTAGTCAGGTGATTCCTTTATCCGCTTAATTGGCATTGGGCCGTTGTATCGGAACTCGTGCATGGCAACAATCAGAGCACATGACCAGCACTACGCAACGAACTGACAGTGATAGTAGGGTTATACATCAGGCTAAATATCAAAGACGAGGGCAGCTTTTGTAGGTACCTCGGCCGAGTGTTTCGTATTCGAAAGCACTTTTGGGTCCCTTTCGGAGCCGGAAGTGATATGCAGGTCATGTGCACTTTCGTGCTGTCATCCGCCACAAAAGAAACAAGGGTGCAGATTACAGCACTGTGTTGGCACGCGCCTGGCGCGTCTACGGTGTACAGCCGGCTCCTTCTCCGCCAGAGCAGCAAACGAAAGAAGTAGGCGGTGTTCGTCCTGTTCGTACGCTGTCCTTCACAACGGCCGCCCCTGGGTGGACCCGATGGGCGGCCCAGGTGAAGGACCCAGGTCGGTCAGATTGGACCCCATCTTGGTCCAGTCGAACCATCCCCTGTGCCATATCTAGTGTGAGCGAACGTGTCACAAGAATGAATAGAAGCCAAGCCGTGCCGATCTAAAGTCCGCCGGTAGGCCCGAATTGGGAGCTCGGGAAGGAAACTGGGGCAAGACATGCTTCGCTAGCGTCCGTGACCAACGGCATGGAAGTACGCCGCGCGCACAGGACAGGGAAACACATAAACGGTTGCGAATAGCTCCAACGGCCTTTGGTCTCAGAAGGGCAGAAGCTCTGTCGAACACCGCACCTGCCAAGCGCAAGGTAACGTAGGTCGGGAGTGCGTGAGAGTCATACTGTCACATGTAACGGACGGCACATGTAGTCATACCTTGTGGCACAAATGAGAGCAGCCACAGTGGCACGCAGAAGGCCACGACGAGCTGCAGAACTAAGTGGTGCAGGAACAAAAAACATCTCTGTGGAGTTCGTTGTTCGTCCCTTTCATCTCATCGCAGCCTATCCACCCGCTCCTGGACTTTCGCACCAGTGGCTGCCACTTTTCCACTTCACAATTGCAAGCGGCAGTTTTAGGATGCCGCAGCAGAAATATCGCACACCTGAGAGTCTAGTCCTCGGACAACTGGCAGAGGCGACATCGCTTTACACTGTGGGTGCCGCCGACGGTACACCGAACTGGATGGATGAACAATTGTGGAATACTTATCGAGTTGGTATTGTCGACCGACAACACGGCATCACACAATGACGGTGGCAGAGCAATCTTGCACACCCATACGGATTACCAGCTCTGTGGGAGCGCAGTCACTGGCGCCGCAGAAAAATGAATGAGTTCCACCACATCGGTGTGATGGTGAATCTCGTTGCGCTGGGCTGCCCACAAGATTACCCAGGGTTACCGCCTTGTGTCAAGCGATCCCAGAGAGGACCCCGACGCGCCCATTGATAAACGGACCACCTCTAGTGAACCACGATATTGAACCATAGCTGGCTCACAGCCTTCGTAAAGCTCGACGGAAACACTCGAACAAAATTGGAATCACAAAAAAAAAACTCACCCTCCTTGTGACCTTGCCTTTCACCATGGCAATCGGGACCGGACCATAGTCCCGAGAGTCGACTGAATTGGAGAGATTGTCGCCAACGATCCAGACGTGGCCCTTTGGTACGCGCAGGAAACGGCCCTCTGCCCATGATTTAGATCCACTAATGGCTCGTGTTGGTTCGATTTCGACGACGTCGCCTTCAATGCCGATGACACGTTTGCAGATTGTATATCTATGGTCAGCGAACGAGGGAATCCATTTTGGTGGTGGATTTTCACACTCTCATCCTCTCAATGCCCAGCGCATCATTCACCCAGAGCTCAGTTCATGAGAACGTCAACTCCGAGCCCGTGGCGCCCCCCCATTGCTTTCTCTTCCTCTCTTCCTCTCTTTCGCCAGAACTTCGCCCGGTTGGGCAACCGGCATGGCCGCGATTGAAACCCCTCGGACAGCGGGGACCTAGTGACGACTCGATTACGACAAATAATAAAGACAAACGGGCAGAAGGGGTGGGAGAAATCGTGGGTGTCGTGACGTTGTGAACGACAATTGCCAGCGTTGGAGCTGCAGGAGAACGTATGCCCCCAGACAGTGTTGGGTCCAGTTTTACAGCGGGCTTCGGCTTCGGACATGAAAACGAGACAAGATTCTGCAAGCTCGACAACAGGCAAAGGAGGGGGAGGAGATCGAGGGAAGTAACCCAATGTGAGGAACATCAGGCGCCATGACGAGAATAGGCAGGCTCAATGTGATCGGTGGGACCGTTGCCGCCATGGCCTTGGTATCGTGATAATAAATTGCGGTCCGCCTCTGGTTATGGGAGAGCGGAGGGAGAGTAGCGGCAGCCTCCATTATGGCAACGCGTGCCGAGTCGGGGGCTGATACGCTTCTGTAACCATCGCAGATTTACAGCAAAGTCTCCCCATTCTACTCCTGAGAGGTAGGCGTGCGGAAGAGACCAAGTATTTCCTGCGCAGAACGACCAGTTTCTCTGCCCTTCACTCTCCCTTGTCTTCTTGTTTCATGGCCCTCGATTGAGAACAGGCTCAAATGAAATCTGGAAGGCAATAAAGACCATTTTGGCCGCCAGCATACGCTAGAAACCCCATGAATCAATGACGAGTAGTTTCCACAGTATCTGTCAAGAAACTGCTCGCTTTTAGCACGCATTTCCGCTGCCTGGCATGGAAGAGCTCCAAGCGCTACGGGCTAGCATGCGTGTGGTCGGCGTGTCTGCTGTGTTCGCCACGATGTCCTCACAGAATTAAGCGTGTCAGAGACATAATGTGATAAGGCCCCATGCAGAACGGGCTCGACCAATCTTCGCTGCGGCAAGTAGCTATGCCTCTCCAGAGATCAGGCCGTCACTGCGGGCACCCCTTCACGTCCACCAGTTCGCTCTGCCTGTCTGCGGGGTCTTACCGTCAGGCGTCCCAGACAGCGCCAACCTCTGACCTTTCGAGAATTACGCTGAAGTAGACCGTACCTTCCCACCCCTTCCTCCATACAGGCCAGCGCAGTCCGTCCTCACGCGATCTTCTGCGCCCTCATTCCAGCGCACTTCCAGATTTTCCGCACTCACGATGGATTTGGCACATTGGCAGTGACGACCAAATCGCCCCTCTTTGGCCTCTTATTCTTGAGTCCCCAGATCTTCGGTCGCCAATAGGCCATTGGAACCATCAGCACGACATCTCCGCTGTGGTCGATTGTCGGATACATGCTGAAGCCATAACAAGGCTGAGGGACGGCCACGGTCTCAGCCACAACATGAGTAAAGGCGAGAACCTTGATAGTCGGCCTGCCGATGGACCAGAGCCAGCGCATGAACTCGCCCGCTGCGAAGGACATGTTGGCCGACGCGAGCGGAAATGGAGAACAGGGGAGAGGAGCCTATTGCCGAAGAGTCGTCCCAGTAGTTGGATGGGTCAACTGGCTCGTGAGCACTTGCTAGCGGACTCTGGCACTTACCACCTGCCTGACGCGCTAGAAGTGGTAGCGCAGGCAGAGGTCGTTGTTGATGGACTAAATGTCAGTGCTCGAGCTTTACTTCAAGTTCATTTCGTTTGTTGGGTGAGTGACGGACGATCGGCGATGCAAGTGGAGGTCGATCACGTGAATGTCTTCGTTTGGTTCCGTCCAGAACCTCCGAGATGGCCGGCTACTCCGACTCCAGTGGTCGCTTTGCCCCTATTGCCTCGCTCCACCGGCTCAACTTCACGGCTATCCTCCGTTGCTTCGGCCTCAACGAATAGCTCTGGGACATATTCAAGCAGGCGGAGAAGTTGGACGCCGCTATCTGACCATTTCTCACTGACACGTTACGGAAGCCATGCTCATCTACTTTGCACGTCACGGCCAAACGGACTAGTGAGTATGCCGGCGCCGAAGTCGCCAACTCGAAATGGCTCTCGCCGAAGCTCTCTTTAATCGTGCCTCCTACCGATCCCATTGCGGCCCCATCTCAGCGACGATCTTACTCTGACCCAAAGCTAACCACAGCAACGCCAAGGGGATCATCCAGGGCAACCTCGACGTGCACCTCAACGAGCAGGGAAGAGCTGAGGCGGCACTGCTCGCTGAAGCGCTCAAGGATGTGCCATTCACCGAGGCACGCAGCTCGCACTTGACGCGCGCTTTTGAGGTGGGTTATGGAATATCGGCCATATCCTCACTCACTCGCAGACTGCCCAGATTGTCGTTGCAAAGCACCGCGGCCTCGAGCTCATTGCCGACAAGGGACTGCGCGAGCGCCAGCTCGGGTCTCTCGAGGGAAAGCGGTGGACGCCCAAGGACGGAATTCCTGCCGACGCAGAACAGAGCGCTGAGTGAGTCGGCGGACGTGATCTAGCCGCCGAAGTTGCGGCATGCCCCAAGTCGCTGAAGTGCTTGGCCTCTCAACGCGCCCGGCCTCCGCACCGCATCTGTGCACTAACACCAGATTCCGTGCTCGCGTCCGCGACTGGGCCGTATCCTTACTCGCCTCGCACACGGCCGAGGGCCAGCTGGCCGATCCCAACCCCGCCGTACCCGAGCCCACAATCCTCTGCGTCTGCCACGGCGCGTTCATGTCGACATTGCTCGGCGCGTTCCTCTCCCCGCCGCTCAGCTTCACGGCCTCACCGAACGTCGACACGAAGAAGCCATGCCTTAACACGAGCGTTATGCGCGTGCGGGCACGATACGACCCAGAGACCGGCAAGTGGAAGGGCGAGATCTTGAGTTGGGCCGAGGTCGGGCATATGGGTGGACAGGAGCAGGCGATTGGAGTTAGCGATGATCTCCGGGCTGCGTTCAGGAAGGCGCTCGCACAGGCGTAGAGCATTGAGTGGATGCTACACGACGCGTCGGCGACACCCATGAAGGGCTTTTTGATAGATGGTCCGTGATAGTTAGGCATAGCTGTTAGTTATAGACCTAAAATCTTAGATAGAGAGGCGTAAGTGTCAGACTGCGTTGTTGAATGTCTTGAAGGACTGGTAGGCCGAGTAGGAGCGGAGCGTAAGGTACCACACCCAATCAAAGCTCAACTCCGCCGTTGTATCAGCCATTCTGCTCCCTCGCACACTGTTTGTCCCCATGTGCGCAGATGTATTCTGCAAGATACATGCATTTAAGAAGGTCCGGGTGGAGAACAGGCTTTGTTGGTGTCTACACCGTGGCTTTGCCACATGCCAATTTCCGCTATTGCCGGCAAGCCACGCGCCACCGAGTACCGAGTCCATGCTTTCGGATGCACAACACTTTCAATCCACTCGACTCGCAGTGTGTTCAACATCACTTAACACTCTGCTCATCATGTCCGACCCCTCCGACGGTATGTCCCCGCCTTTCCTCCACATCCAACTCCAACTCCAACTCCAACCCACGGCTACGCCGGCGCCCCACGGCACCAACAGCCCGCGCCTCGGTGACCCGAGCTAGCAACTGTTTCAACTTCACATCAACCCAACCCAACCCCTTCCCAACTCCACCATCCTTCCGCTTCGTAGCGCCCTGTCGTGTTCCGTCCAGTCTCGTCTTCTCGTCTTGTTTCGTCTCAGCTCCTAGTCGTGGTAATCGTCTCTCGTCTCCGCCCGCGCCTGTTCGGCGGCCTGCGACCCGCGGCTTGTAGCGACTCCCCATATAACCCCTATGGACCCGCGCCAGCGTGCAAGCCAACGTCGCATGCGAGTGCGTACCGCCTGCATCAGTGTCGACACCGCCTCGCATTCACTGCACGGCATGAGCTACTTCTAGTCGTGGATCCGTTATCGCCGTGTCTCAGCGCCGAGGCGCCTCACAACCGCCATCCGCAAGCGGAAGTCGATGTTTTGTTCCAGCCGGTCTCATTGGCCCAGCCAGCTCGCACCGAATCGCCATGCTGTGATGTGCTCCTCCAGGCTTCCATACGGCTATCGGCCATTCATCGCGTGTGTTGATGCGTCTGTCCGAGTCCCACTCGCATGTCTGCCCCTTCCTTGCCCTTCCTCTCTATCTCCTCTCCCTTAACCGTGTGCGCCAAAGGACCTCCTGACCCTCAGTCTGGCAGAATTCCGCCCCCGCTGGCGACAACTACTCGCGCGACCAGCGCGACGGCTCGCCCGCTGCCCGCTCGCCCCCGCGTGACGAGCGCGAGCGCGAGCGTTCGCCTCCTCCTCCGCGCCGCGACCGCTCGCGCTCCCCCGGGCGCAACGGCGGTGGCGGCGGCGGCGACGACCGCGGCCGGTGAGTCGTGACCTAGGTCCCATCTGACCGCAGTGCCGGCAATGATGGCTCGGTCAACAAGGGTAACAACTTGCACGTGAGCGGTCTTGCTCGCTCGCTCAACGACCGCACCCTCGAGGACGCCTTTTCCAAGTTTGGCAAGATCGTTAAGGCGCAGGTCATGCTTGACCCACACACTCGTGCGTCTGTGTGCCATGTACCTCCACACAAACCGATTACTAACCGGCAGAGGAGTCGCGCGGCTTCGGTTTCGTCATGTTCGAGACTAGCGCCGACGCCGAGTCCTGCATCGCTGAGATGTCTGGCAAGGAGCTTGAGGGTCGTGTGGTCACTATCACGCACGCCAAGCGTGGCCGTGCCCGCACGCCCACTCCCGGCCGCTACCACGGTGTCAAGTATGACCGTCCCGGCTTCGGAGGCGGCTATGGGGGTGGCCGTGGTGGAGGCGGCTATGGGGGCGGCCACGGTGGTGGCTACGGTGGCGGAGGTGGCGGTTATGGGGGAGGTTATGGCGGTTATGAGGATCGGCCTTACCAGCCGCGCTCTTACGATTCGCGTTATGCGGACCGTGGCCCGCGTGACTATGACCGCCGCGGAGGTGGCGGTGGCGGTCGTTACGATGACCGCTACGATGACAGGCGTGGTGGATACGATGACCGCCGTGGCGGATACGATGACAGGCGTGGCGGCGGTTATGACGACCATCGCCGTGGTCCCCCTCCCGAGTGAGTATCAAGTGGCAGGTCCTTGGTCGCCTTCCTTCGCCTTCCTCGCCTTCGACATCGACATTTCTGACTTTGCAGTCGTTACGATGGTCGCGACGACCGCGGTGGACGGTACGAGGAGCGGCCGCGTTACTAAAATGTTCGAAATGTTCGACACGTTTGCTATCCTGTTCCGTCCGACTCTACCCTTCCCCACCTCTTCCCTGACCTTCCCTCGACTTCCTCCACTCCTTCGTGTTACCAGTCCTCGCCTTGAAAACGCTCGCCACGGGCTCTGGCCCAGGTAAGGATTGTGCAGTAATAAAAATGCATCATCATTCTGGTGTTACTGGCCAATACATTAAGGCGGGTGCTACACGGGAATGGGGTCTTATGGTTTCTCCGATGTCTAAGATTCGATTCCTATATGGTTTGTCAATACAACTCTGAGATCAATGTGGACCCATCATGTTGAGCTGCTGCGGCTTGGAAAGGGGCACGACGGGAAGGAGTGGCGGAACGGAGCTGCTCCGCCGCGTCATGTTGCGGGAGCCGGCGATGGCCGACGCTGCATGGTCTTTGCCGGTGAGCAAGAGCATACTTCCGCTGTCGGATGTGTTGGAGGGTCGCGAGTTCCCGCTCTCGTCGGCACCTGACCGCCGTGAACTTCCACTTTCCCCATCGTTGGAGCGTCCCGAAGTGTCACTCTCGTTTGTGGTGGATTGGCGGGAGCTGCCACTTTCCCCGGAGTTGGAGGGACGAGAGCTCTCGCTTTCACCCGCGCTCGTGTACCGTTGTCTGTCCTTCTCCCTTTTCTGCTCCCTGTCCCTGTCGCGATCGCGATCACTGCGCCGGGGCTTGGATGGCCGAGGCGTCGATTGCCCGCTGCCTAGCCCAGTGTCAACGCCAAGTGAGCCGACAGGGCGCGAGCCTGCCGATGAGCCGGGTTTGACGGTCGACGAGCGGTCGCGGTCGTCACGGAGGTACGACGGCGGGGTATCCTTGGACCTTGAGCGTCCACGCTCTGGTTCCTCCTCATCGTTCTCGGGCGACGCTCGTCCACTGCTGCCTCCACTCGGAATGGCGAGGGCGCGCGTTGGTGGTGTAGGTGGTACGTCGTTGCGGTGTCTCTGCCGGTGCCCAAACGCCGGGAGGGGCGGGGGAACCGCTGCGGACATGGCCCCGCGCACAGTCGCGTAGCCGCGGGGTTCAGTGAGGGTCAGAGTTACGCGTGGGGCGTGGTCGAGTGAGGGCATGCCAGACGACAGGGTACGCCGTAGAGGCGAGAAATTGACACTGTGTGGGCTGAGCGGGGGTGAGATAGGGTGTTGATTTCTGCCACCGTGGGGCGAGTGGTGATTGTGGCCGTTTGCCTTATTCTCGATGTGTGGGGATGTGGTAGAGCGCGTGGTGCTCGGTCTGGCAGGCTTCACGGGCTGCCCGGACGTCTCACCCCTTTCAGCAGAGAGGGAGACCAGGTGACGCATGAGATGCTGGTGCGGCTTGCCTTCCTGAAGCGGTTCGAGTGTCGTGTGTTCCTTCGCAGGTGAAAGAGGCTCCTCGGGCGTCGACATCGCTCTCGATCGGTTACCAGGCCTGCTTTTGCTCGCATCCCTGCTTCCTGGTCGACTGGATTGCCGACTAGTCGGTAGACTAGGTGCGCGGCTCGGGGCCCGACTCGCCGCGCGACTTGGACCCCGACTCGATGACAGGTTCGCTACCTTCTCAACCTCGATGATCATCCACGCCTGCTGCGCCCATGTCTTCTTACCGCGCATGTCTGCTTGCGGAGCTGGGGCCGGTTCCTTACGCACCGTGGGTGGTGGCACGGAGTTGGAACGCAATGGCGACTTGCGCCCCAGGCCCAGCAGCTGCGACACCCAACCCTCAGTCTGGGGTAGCTTGAGTGTCGGCTCCGCGTCAGGAGCAGGCGGTGGGCCAAGGGGCAGCACGAGTTGTAGTAGTGGTGGGCTGGTATCTGGCACATGGTGGTAGAGAATCCCAGCGCATCGCAACAGGTATTTAATGTAGCTGAGGATACGCTTCTCACTCTCGTGTGCTGGGTTGCGGAAGACGATTGGTCCATTCTCCGTCTCGGCGTCGAGATACAATGGCAAGGTGTACTTGACCTCCGACGGCACAAAAGTGGTGGTCTTGAAGTGCCGGAACGCGACCATGCGAGCGTGGTCCGCAACCCGTCGGCGCATGTACCCGCCAACGTTGTATGCTCCGAATGCCCTCATACGGCGGTGCGCGTCAATGTCGACAAATGTGTACATTGCCTTGCGCACGCGGGTCCAAGCCAGTTCCTCCTCCACGAGCTCATCATCGGTCAACTGGTTAGCGAGCTTGGGTCCCAATGCGCGCCATGGTTCGCCGGGAGGGTAGACGTGGTCGAGGAGGTCTAGACACTCGGCCGCCCGCTCGCCCATGACCTTTCGCGACTTGTGATGTGGGCCAAGCGGGAACCTGGTCTGCAGCAGCATCGCAAGCATCGTCAGGGCGATGCACCAGATATCGACTTCGGGGCTGATCGTCAGCGGCGCGGTGGTTGGTAACGCACCCATAGTACGTCACTTCCCCTGGGCGGTGATTGAGGGCGTTGACAATCTCGGGGCTCTGACCGTCAGAGGGACCACCATTGTGATGGCAGATCGGATGAATTAGATCTACAACTTACATGGAACGCAGGCGAACCACAACACGTTGTGAGCTTGGGCTCGCTTTGGGAAAAGTTTGTGCCCAATCCGAGGTCTGTGCATGAGCGAGAGAAAAAGTCTTCGCAGGCGGTCCGATCGCTGCCCGGGGAGCCAGTGACTACCTACCCAGCAGTAAAATATTTCCAGTCTCAATGTCGATGAGGATGTTGTCGCCTTTGAGGTCACGGTGGCAAACGCGGCCGGCATGCAGGTCATCGCGGACAACAGAGACGAGTTGGTCTAGGATGTACGCCGCCCGGCTCGGTGCGAGAGGCACGGGGTGATGCGGGAGGGGTACGTGAGACCTGGCGCACTCCTCTGTTTGTCAGCCAGCTATGCTCCGAAAGCGCAAACAACCCACCGACGAGATAAAAGTGGCCGTCTGTGCGCACGAAGCCGTCAACGCCGATGAGACACGGGTGTGGTGGTAACTGTGCAAGGAGTGTCGGTTCGCGCAGGAGGCGCGCAGCGATGAGTGGGTGGTGAGGGTAGAGAGGCGTGTGCTTGAGAGCGAACTCCTTTGAACCGGATCGAACACGATAAACAGTGCTAAATTTGCCACGGCCAAGCACACCTCCTTCGTCCTTCGGGACGTAGGTGTAGTCTGCGATGCCGCGGTCAAGGAGGACGTCGGGAGAGGGGAGGAGGCGTGGGGCAGTTTGTGGCTGGGGTAAGCGGATGTCAAGTTGTGCCCGGTGGGCATGACGCGGCGCGATGGCGAGTGCAGAGGTCGTGTGAGAAGTCCTCGTCGATCTCGGCATCGCCGAGGAGACGGAAATCTGTCTCCTAGCGCCTGCCTGCGCGATCACTTACCAGCTGGCTCCAGTCCGCTGCCGCGGGTGCGCCATGGTAAACGAAGACGGTGCCGGCACCAGGGGGTCCTTCGTCTTCTTTTTCCTTTGCTGCCATTATCGGATGGTCATTGCCGGGGTCGGAGAAGATGAACGGAGCAGAGATGCGAGATGAGATGGGATGCGATGTGATGTGATGCGAAGCGAGTCGGCGTGTGATGTGGGAATGGAAGACGGAAGGATGAGTTGGTTGTAACGGTGAACTGTAACTGTGACGTCTTGATGGATGGACTGGACGTAGCGAGTCGCGTCAGGTGATTACAGTGGGCGATTGGGCAACGTGGGGTGGGATCGGTCTACAGTACTTGATCGGGATCGTCGACCTTCAAATGCCTCAATGGACGTGCTCCCTCGTGACGTGAGCGTCACAATCACAGACCCGAGTGCCAAGAACAAGGTTTGGTTCGTCGCAAATCCGCTTGTTGATCGTTACAATCAGCTAAGATCTGCGGATCTGCCTGGTGCTTGTTGTCGGTGTGAGTTGTGTAGGAGGTGTGAAGAAAAGGGGAAAAGGGAGATAGCAAAGTGCCCAACAGAGTAAAGTGCCAACAGAGTCGTCAGTCAGTCACTCCAGTCACTGCCGGTGGATGAACTGCTCGGCCACTCGGCGACTCGGGTGAAGAGTGGGGGAGAGGGGATACATCAGGCGTGGTGGAGGTGGGGCAATGATCGGGCAAGCGGGCCGGATGATGATGTGAGACCACTGAACGCCGTGTCTACAGCGGCGCTCCACTGGGGAAATTGACTGAAAACGACTGGTCGCGATAGCCGATAGTGCGTCTCTCTCCTCGTCCTCCTCGTCCTCCTCGTCCTCCTCCGCGCCGCTTCTGGGCAGGGCATCGGAGCCCTGGCCCCGTGTTGGCTTCCGGAACAGTACTGAGACTAGTTTGCCCGCTCAGGCGGCTGAGGTTTTTGTTACCCTAGTACCCCGCGGGGTCATCCAACCACCTCCCAAGTTCACATCACAGTCCCTGCACCCCGTGTCCGCGGCTGGGCGTTGCCGACGCCTCTCGGAGTACTGCCGATTGCAGGAGAAAAGAGAATCAATTGAATATCCAGAACCAGCTATCCATACGCTGCAGCGACCAACTCGGGTACGTCCGAGCCGACTTCTACCAAGAGCATGCGATTGCACGTGGAATGCTGCGGTGTCTTCCGAAGATCCGAAGATAGGCAAAGACGATACTGGACACCAGTTGATAATGCCAGGCCAATGAAAATGATAGTGTAAGCCAACTGCATTACAACCCGCCAAATAGGGGATGGAGCTGTAATCTTCATTTCTAGGCCACCATCGCACGTTTGGCATGAGGCAGCGGCAGATGCTCCCCAAAACGCACGGCTGATAGAAGGAATGTTGAAGGCATCTCAATGGATCATCGCACATCCGACGGGATCGCAAGTCAACAACACACGCCCCTCTACGCGATACGCGGGCGCTGCGCGACTCATATCATGATGCATTGACCCCGATCTCATGTTACTTGCTGATTTGGTGATACGACAGTGAAAGATGCAGCAACTCTAGTCATCCAGCTTCTCCAAGGACCCTGCCCCCCCTCCCGCCCGGCCTTCACACTGAACCCATTCTTTATTCTCATTCCCTAAACCCCAAGCTCATACCCCCTCACTTCTTCTCCCAACCCCGGAAGCCCTTCCATCCCGATCCGCCCGCAAGATACTTGTGCAGCAGGAGCTGCTCGGCCGTGGGCCGGTCGGCGATCTCAGGCTGGAGACACTGGCGCACAAAGTCGGCGGCATCCTGTAGCGCGCCCCCACCGTCTGGCTCAAGGCCGTCGTTCGCGAAGCCATCTCCACAACGCGCATTCAACGCCAGCTCCGCGCGTGACCCTGGAACCAGACCGACAAACACCTCGTCGGGAAGCTCGGAGAAAGGCGTCTCCCCAACCAGAAGGACGTACGCGACCGTGCCGAGCGCCCACACGTCTTGTTCCTTGCCGCCGTACATGTCGCCACGGAGGATCTCGGGGGACGCATAATGCAGTGTGCCCGAGAATGTGTCCCAGCGCTTCCCAGGCCGCCAGTGCGCCGCTGAACCAAAATCGATCAGCTGACATCTACCCGTGCCGTCCAAAATGACATTCTCGTCCTTGATATCGCGATGCACGATGCCGTTCGTGTGCAAGAATCTCACAGCGTCTGTGAGCTGCCCGATGAATGAGCGAACCTCAAACGGCTCGAGCCCATCTGGGTGTGACTCGACATAGTCGAACAGATCGACACCGGTGCCATACCGCGGCATGACGAGGTAATAGAACTCGCGATCCTCGAAAAAGTCGAGCAGCTTGCACACGTTCGGGTGGCCTCTCTCGGGAGCGTGCTTGAGCTCGCCGGAGATGTACCGTGAAGTCATGTTGGTCTGGCTATTAGGCGTGCTCGAACGCGAGACAGCGGCAGAGTTCTCAACACTGGGCACCTGGTCAGGCGTCGTGTCGCCATTGAAGGCAGCGAAAGCCGCATCGCCCGGGTGTGGGCGGAATGGGTCCCACGGATGGGCCTTCGTCGGCGGTAGATATATCAAATGCCGCACTTGGTCCATGACATGAACTGGGCATTAGCCTAGATACCCCTCGTGCACTTTCGACTCACTCTCAACGGGAATCGGGCCCAAGGCCTTGTGCTTCTTCCAGCAGTCGGCCAAGATGCGCGACTTGATAATGTATTTGATGATGACTTCTTCCTGCACGTCAGCGCCATTCGGCAGCCAAGTCCAGCACTCACGCCTACTGGCTCCCCCTTAGCCCCCTTAACCTTTGCTCGCATGACAAGTCCGTAGGCGCCCTTGCCGGCCTCCTTTAGGATGACATAATCGTCAATGCCATGTCCGCCGACACCCCCTGCAGCAGGCTCGTTTGGCGTTTGGGGTTCGCTGGGTGCTAGAATGCTCGAAGCATACGACCCCGGCCCTGATGAACCCGACGCGCCTCTAATCAGTGGCGGGCGGACACCGGTTGGGCTTGCCCGGCGGAAGGGCGAGAAGCTCTGCAACAGCGCCGTTTTCGGTGACAACACCCCAGCTGGAGTTAGGGGCTGGAGCGCGGACGAAAATTCTGGCCTGACAACGCGCCCGCTGACGAGAGAGACACGAAGCGTGTCTCGCCGCCGGGGCGAGCGTGGGGTCGACACGACGTCGGCCTCGTACGACCCACGCCGCGACGGTGCGCGCGACGGGGGACGCGAAGGGCCCGATCCGAGCGATTTACGAGTCGAAAGCTCTCTGGCGTAATGGCGAATGGCCTCGTATCGTTCCGACGCGGTCTCGGGCGGCGCTGATTTGACGCGCTCTTCTGGTGTGCCGGCCTCCGACCGCAATTCGATAACGTCCGAGGCTGAGCCGTCCGAACCAGGCGTTGCTATACTGAGTGTGGAAGTAGTCTGTAGAGGAGATGGTCGGAGTGGAGCTGTGGTTTGCAAAATGGACGATGACAGGGATCGGGCCGTGTCGGGCGAGCGGGACGAGGAACGCTCAGACTTGGCGTCGCGCTCGGACCTCGGTGGCGACGATTTTGTCGGGGACTCCAGTTCGACTTCAACTGGCTCTTGCCACTTTTTTGATGGTTCAATCGGCTCGGGTGAAGAGATTGATGATTCTTGCGTGCTGTTACGCGAGTCGAGTCCGCTTCCACTTCCTACGCCGCGGACATTATAGGAGCTATGGGAGCCATCATCGATCGCCTCTGGGCTCTCCGCAATTTCCTGATCCACCATTTTGAACAAGCGTTCGCGCTCGAGCTCGCGCTTTGTCTTGGCTTTTGGGGCCTTTGGTCCGGATCGGGACTTGAGTCGAAGCGAGTCATTGCGACCAAAGCTGGCGAACCCTAAAGACAGGGGAGCGTCTTCGTCAACATGGTTGCCGTCCATGTCCTGCAGTACAAGCGCCGGCAAACTTTCCCCACCCTCGACATCGCCCCCCTTGTCAGCTGGGGGGTTGGGACTTGGAGCGGTGATCACCGGTTGGAAGACTGGCCGACCCGGTGTCACGGGCCCGTCCTTGTCCTTGACGTTGAAGTAGTCGATCTCTTGTCCCGCCGCCTTCTTCCCGCTGCCATCAGACGTTGGACTTGGCGACGTGCTGTCGCTGTCGCTGTCGGGTACATTTTGGCCCTCGAGCCGGCCAATCTGCTTGAGTTCCTGCCATCCCTGCGTCGTTGGCGTGAGAATAACCCCAGCTGCCTGAAAAGGGGGTGCGGGAGGGAGGAATGGGTCGCCAATGTCTGCTTCGGGACTTGGGTGTGCAGAGCTCGGAAGGGGAAATGTGGGAGGTAGATGTTGTTGGAGGAAGCGAGAATTGGGGGATAGCGATGTCGATAAGGTTGTGCCGGCCTGTGTAGACGGAAGTGTGAGGTTGCGTCGCAAAGATCCGCCTGGCGACGGCGAGCGTCCGCTGGGCGACACACTTGATGTCCTCGTTGGCGACGCGTTCCGCGACGACGCGTGCATGCGATAGTAGAACCGCGCGCTTTCAGTTAGCCATGCCAGGGGCGCTAGCTCACCTGTTATCGTAGTCGCCATCCGCTTCTGGTTCATCATACACACGCGATCCGTCACTCACGGTCCGCAGTCCGCCGCTGGGCGGTGCGTCCGTTAATGGGCTCTCAGTCATGGTCTGCGGTGCCGTAGTCATCGCGAGGCCGTGTATCAAGTCGCCAAAGCTCCTACTGGGCACAATGCCGCCGGACGCATTGCGCATGCGCGACAAACCGCCAGTCCGATGCCGGCGGGGACTGGGCGGCGGGGGAATAGCCGGGTGCGCAAGAACGCCGGCGCCCGCCTTGTGCCCGTCGCCGCTGTGCAGCTCCTGCCGCGCACTCGTCACTATAGGCGCGAGACCCTCTCTGGCGACGTCGACGGGGGACATTTGCGCCTCTGACTCGGACTTGCCAGGGGGTGGGACGGCAGGTGTTGTTGTGAGCCGAGGGACGGCGGCGCCGAGCGACAAGCCGAGGGCGGCATGGTCGTCTGCTGGAATCATTTGCGTTGTGCGCGATTGCGCACTGCGAAGCGTGTCTCTGCCTGCCAGAGTAGACACGCTTGCTTGCGGTTTGGGGAGGGAGGGGGAGTGCGAAAGCAGCGGCGGCAAGCGGGGTGCCTGATGGTTCGTTTCGTTTCGAGGTTGCAAGAATGGTGTAAGATGCAAGAAGAGCGGTGATGGATCGCTGTGGCTGTGAGACGAGTGAGCGATGTGCGTAGGTTTGGAGCGGATGCAGAGAGATGTGCGATGAGAGATGAGCGACGGGGTGATGTGCGCGACAACAGATGGATTGTTTGTATGCGTAGTTTCGGCGTCGTTGGATTACAGCTTGGATGATGGATGCGTTCTGACTACAACGCCTCCTTCATGTCCGTGTCGCCGCCCTCCTGCCCTCCAATAATGTCCCAATATCACGCAGGCCCGAAGGTCTTGGGCCCTTCAAAGATTACAGATCTGCAAGGTGCCGCCGCCGACGTCGACGTTGACCTCGTTATCTCGTGACGCAGTCCTGAGCAAGACAACTAAAATTTCGTGGGCACAGGTGCGCACGGATGCACAGGTGGCGAATGGGAGTTGGGGCGAGGCTTCGCACCGGCCTGAGAGGTTTGAATGAGGGAATGAAGAAACGCCTCAATGGCAGAGGATATGGGCATGGGTTCGGACGTGGGGCGAGAACGCGCAGGGATTGTGTCGGTCAAAAAAACGCTTTCGCGAGATCGCGAGAGGATTTGTTGGGCGTTTCACTTCCGCACGAATGGCAAGATGTACTTACAGATGCAAGCAGACAGAGACGGAGACAGAGATTACGGCCTCGATGCGGTTGATATTATCATTTGAGGTGAGTTAATGTGGAGCAAGTCCGGCAGGGTTGGAGTGAGTCAATTCAAGCTAAAGATTGAGAAGAAGTGACTGGCCTGACTGGCTGGTCGGTTCAATTCCAGTTGGATGGAACGCAAGTGGGGTTTGGGGGTTACCGTGTGACATGGAATATGGGACGTGGGGGGGGGGGGGGAAATGGGTGCCCATACCATTCCCATACAATTGGCGCGTTTGCTCGCTAAACACCCCCTACGAGCTGACCCAGTGCACCCAGTTCTCATTTTCTTGCACTCCAGTACCTAAAACCAAGCTACCTGGAGCTATCTGAAGCTATCGATCTGCTAAAGCTCATGCAACACTAACTACTAGTACAATCGGTGCAACACCGCGTCTCCCACAGTACCACAGTACTAGCTGCCGTGGTTGAATATGGCACGCTGGCCACGCTGGGTGACTAACGGAATACTATAGCCGGGAAATCCGGGGTATTTCAATATTACAATTAATTCTTTCCTTCCTAATAGTGTCCTAATATAGCCAATTAGCGGCTCGAAAATAAGCCGTGCCTGCAATCGGCCATCTCCAAATGGACCAAGCGAGTCAAGCGAGGCTCAGGTATCCATACTCGAAACCCATGGACATTTATGTAATACGGCGTGGCATGTGTCTCGCGTGGGAAATAAAATCAAAAGAAATAGTATAAGATAAATAAAAATGAGGGCTGAGGGGTTGAGTGGGTGTTCAGGGATGTTGAGGTGGAGGTGGAGGGAGGGGAAGAAGTCACTCTTCCTCTTGGCTAGAAACAACGTGCAAATGGCACGGACACGAGACAGCCACGATTTATTACTCTTTGACTTTCAACTCCCTCTCTCCTTCTAACCAACCACCTACGATTCATCTAGTAACCACTACTAACCATGGCTGCTCAATCCCCCGTCGTCGTTGCCATCGGCAACCCCCTCGTGAGTTCTTGAATCGACCCACTTCCGACTGTCATACGGGACCCAAATCAGCCAATGTCTACCCCTCGACATTCCCCCCCCTGCTTCCCCGGCTCCCCCGCTGACGCCAGCTCGACATCCAGGTCTCGCCCCAGGATGGCCCTGCCTACCTTGAGAAGTACGGCCTCAAGCCCAACGACGCCATCCTCGCCGAGGAGAAGCACATGCCCATGTAAGTGGGCCGCGGCCGAGTCGAGGATTTCGGAGGCTTCCCAGGGATCGTGGCAAGGAGGCAATGGGAGGGAGGAGAGTGAACAGTGCAACGAGGGCGCAGTCCTGACGCCAGCTACGACGACATTGTCGCCAACTCCAAGGTCACCTACGTTGCCGGTGGTGCTGCGCAGAACGCCGCCCGTGCTGCTTCGGTGAGTCACCTGCGTGATGTTCCGGGGGAGGGTGGTGTGCGAGGAAGGCTTTGAGTAGGACGTCTGGAGGCTCGGCTACCAGTGCACATTGCCGCGTCTCAATCGGCGACTCCTGTCAACCCAACTGCAATCACCTCCGCTGCAGTCACCTCTGGGAACTTAGAAGGCTATACCGCCGCTCTTTCCGACCTTCAGCCAGCGCGAGTTGAGCTAACCGCAGTACGTCCTGCCCGAGAAGTCCGTTGCCTACATTGGCTCGGTCGGCGACGACAAGCTCAGGGACCAGCTGCAGAAGGTCAACGAGGCCGAGGGCGTCGTCTCCGCTTACGAGGTCCAGCCTGCGCCGGCCAAGACCGGCGCATGCGCCGTCATCCTCAACGGCCACAACCGCTCGCTCGTGACCACCCTCGGCGCCGCCGAGATGTTCCACAAGGAGCACCTCTCCAAGCCCGAGGTCGCGGCTCTCATCGACGGCGCCAAGTACTTCTACATTGGTGGCTTCTTCCTCACCCACGGTATCGAGAGCGCCCTCGAGGTCGCCAAGGCCGCCTCGGCCGCCGGCAAGACTGTCGTGCTCAACCTTTCGGCGCCCTTCATCGCCCAGTTCTTCAAGGTCCAGCTTGAGGAGCTCCTTCCCCACGTCGACATCCTGATCGGCAACGAGGCCGAGGCTGCCGCTTACGCCGAGGCCGCGGGTCTTGGCGACGCCCCCCTCGCCCAGGTTGCGTCGACCCTTGCCGTGTTCTCCAAGTCGAACGCTTCTCGTCCCCGCGTCGTCATCATCACCCAGGGCCCCGAGTCGACCCTCGTCGCAAGCTCATCCCCTTCCACCTCGCCCGCCAACCTCAGCCCCAACGACGAGAACCCCAAGATCTACCCCGTCCCCAAGCTCGCCGACGACAAGATCATCGACACCAACGGTGCCGGTGACATGTTCGCGGGCGGCTTCCTTGGCGCCCTTGCCCAGGGAAAGAGCCTTGACGAGGCTATCGAGGTTGGCCACAAGCTCGGACAGATGTGCTGTGGCCAGATCGGCCCCACCCTCGCTTTCCCTAAGGTCAACGTTATCTAGGTTTGTACATGCCCACAAAAACCGGCCTCAACGCCGCGCATACCCCATACACGCAATACCCCACCTCATCAGTGTAGCCCCTCCTAGATCCGAGGATGCATCATTTCAACAGTGCAGGGCGAGTGAGGTGCGCTAAGTAGACGAGGTCAGAGTACATGACTGCCTGACAAGAAGGATGTCTGAGTGACGAGGCCCTTAGCCATACATAATCTAAGGGCATGGCACAAACTACAGCCCCACCCCCATCCTACTCATCTTCTTATCGTGTCCCCGTGTGCGGGCGGCGTTCGAGTGACCCCGACTCCCCTTGTTCCCTCCTCGACCCCGTCCACCGCCTCCGTCTCCACGGCCCCCTCCACTCTGTCCGCCGCCGCCTCGACCACCTCGTCCACCCCGCCCTCCACGCGAAGACTCCCTTCGTGACGTTTGTCCCGACCCGCCGTCCTTCCTCGGCTTCGAACTGCTCGGCTTTGCCTCTCGAGAGAACTGATGGCGTTCAAGAATCGCATCCTTATGCGGCTGCAATCAGCTCCAGCCGCAAGCTCACTCACATTCCGTTCCAGCATAACCTTCCACCCCTCAATCTGCGAGTCGTCCATACCCGTCTGTTCGCGTAGGTCGGCGCGGGCGGCGCTGCGCCGCGTCGCAGAGTCCCTGGTGAACACGGACGGATCGCGGAGGTACGCGAGCTCAAGGAGCGTCTGTGCCGTGTTCTCCTTCCGCGCAGGTGCCGCCGAAGCCTGGTATCAGCCTCCAGCCATCATCGCTCCGCCTCTCAACGCACCTCAGCGTCGCTGCCTTCGCGGTCTCCATCATCCTCGTCGCCGCTCGCGTCCTCGCCATCACCCACAGGCGCACGGGGCACCGTGACGTCGTCCTCGTCGTCGCTGTATGCGACCCCATGCGCCTCGGCAACGGCCCGCGCTGCAGCCTCCGCCTCCTCCTCTTGCGCCTCGACGAGCCGCAGGATCGATGCGCGCAGCGTATCGGGAATTTCGGTACCGAGGCCAGCCACCTCCCCCTCGCTGTGGTCAGCTACGACTGGAGAGCAGACGTACTGTCCCTTGATGCGGAGTTTGGACAAGTCCACATCATCCCAAGCGTTCCGCCGTGACGAGCCGGCATCTGGCGCAGGTTGAGATGTAGACGCCTCCCCGCCGTCCAAACCTGCCGCTGCTGCGCGGAGCTCAGCAAGTTCTGGGGGCAGAGTGCGTGCCAGAATTGCGTCGACGAGGGGCGCGGCTTGTTCCTCAACCGTGGCGCCTGGGCGCGCACTGAAGTCCGGATGGGCGAGCGCGTCAGCCAGCAGATGGACCGGGAGGCCTGGGAAGAGCAAGAGGAGTGTTGGGAGGCGCTGGGATTAGTGCCGCTGCGCCTGGTACGACTCACAGGATCATCGCGCCGCTCGTCGTCGTGCATCGTCCGCAGGGCGTCCGCCACCTCCCCCCGGACACTCTGGGAAGAGAAGAGGGCAAGGTCGGCCGTTGCGTTCTGATCGACCAGGGGCGTTCCGGTCCGCGCGGGTGGGAGGAGGGCGCGCAGTTCCTTCGTCCTGTCATCGGACAGGAGGGCACGAATGAGAACCAACGTCTCGGCTTTGGCTCGCAGCGCCTCACGCCCGCCCTCCGCGGCAACGGCATCGTAAGCGCCCACGAGAGCGGGTAGGAGCTCCTTCGCGCGGGAGGTTACGATACGCGCTGCGGGGAGGCGCAGGAGGCTGTGCAGCAGCCGCGCGGTGGTCTGGAGCGCTGCAGGGGTGGGAGACGAGAGCGTGGCAGGGGCACTGCGGACCATGTTGACGAGGTCGGACTCGCGCTCAGCCAAGAGCGGGACCAGCGCAGTCGACAGCGCGCCGACCTCGGCTGGATAGGCTAGCAGCGCATCAGCAAGGAGTGGAAGGGAGATCGCGGATGGGTCCTCAGCTGCCAGGGAGGTGAAGGCGTGTAGAGGTGCGAGGGGGATAGATCGTGGCGAGTGGTTGGAGAGGCGCGCCCTGGCGAGAGTCCGTAGGGCGAGTGTTAATGGAGGGAGAAGCGATGACGGGCCAGACGGAGCAGATGCCGCAACGAGCGCAGCAAGCTGCGGGAGAGCTCGAGAGCTCAACTCCGGAGGCAGAGGTCCCGAAGGCAGTGGTGTCGCCATGTTGCGCAGTGGTCTGACAGTGAAGTTAATATGTACAACATCACGAGTTGATTGCGACATCCTGCTGTGATGGAAGTGTACGTCGAAAGTATGGTCGCGCTGATCCTTTCGGATCCGAAGTCACGTGAGGCTCATCTCAAGTTTACACTTGGCCATAGCCAGTATTGACTCCTCGCGCCCCACTCTTCTCGGCAAATCGGCAACCTGTTCGAGCTTCTGAGATACTTGATACTGATTATGCACACACGAGCTACAAGTAATATGTGTATGGATTGTAGCTAGTGGTCCGGGCGCAGTATCGCGCCTACTAAACATAGGATGAAAGTCCTCCACGCAGGGGCTGAGACAGCCGCCAGCGATCGCGAAGATCAAGGGGAGATGGGTGAGAGTGGGGGCGACGTGAGCTCCGGAAGGGGCTGCAGGACACCGCTGCCAAGAAGCATACCCTGTCGCCCGTAGAGATTGGCAAAGACGCATAGGTTGAAGTCGGCCGTCTTGACCATACGGTCGACGACGGCGCGGATCTCCTGGACGAGGGCGTCGAATCCAAGCTCGGACGCAAGCTCGGTCTCGCGGCGGTGCGAGGCGTCAAGGGCGGAGGTGAACAGTTCTCGTGCGTCAATGACCGCCTGCGGCAGCGCACCGCGGTGGTACCGCTCTCGCGGGTCCATGGTGCTGGTGGCCTGCCCGGTGAGTGGCTCCGTGAGGGTCACAAAGCGACGTGCAGGGACGCGCAGGCGTGGAGCCTTCGGGATGGGCTCACCCCGCGTACACGGCTTGGAGTCAATACCGCGCATGTCGTACAGGAACGACTCGGGCTGCACGCGGTGCAGGAGAAGCGAGTTGGTGAGCATCTTGTGAGCAAGGTTGCGTAGTGACGCCAGCGACTCGGCGTACAGCGGCGCATCGCGGGACGCAATGCTCTGGAAGATGAGGTTATCAAATTCCTGTGCGAGGCGGTTGACCTGCTCGACTTCGGACTGCTGGCGAGGCTGGTCTGCGTAGACGGAGTGGGCAAAGATGATGCGATGTGCCATGTGCAAGCTCAGGTCCGAGGGACAGTTGTTCGCCGAACGCGTAAGACCGTTGCCAAGTGTCATGACGTGCTTGTAGCTGTCACGGACCTGGCCTACCTGCTCGGCCACTTCCTCCTCCGACGCCGTTGGGTGGTGCTTGACGTAATGGAACTTGAACATAATCAGGATGCTCTTGGCTATCGCGATGTCAACCATCTCGGCATGGAAGTTCTTCAGGCGGCACGAGTCCATCTTGAACACCTCGGGCACCACGACCTTGGATGGGAAGAAGTGTCCGGTGGAGACCGGCGTACCAGGACGACGAGATGGCACAATGGGCGGCCACATCTCGTGCGTCTCCACCCAGTCACCAAACACGAGGTCGACAAATCCGTCTGCTAGGGAACGGATTACGAACTCAGTGCTGCCCGCGCAAGGGCACTGGCCCATAAGATGGCGGCGTTCGCGGGGGTCGGTGGCCATTGCAACACGCTTTGACGCAGCGTTGATCCACGCATATGTCTTGGATGTTTCGAGCGTGCGCTGGGCGGCAATGAGGTAGTTGATGAACGTCGTCATCTCGTTCTGCTCGGCCTGCTGCCACAACATCCCCTTGAGCGACTGTACCTGATGGTTGGCAATGTCGAGCTTCATAACCTCAACGCAGTCGAAGCACTTGCGAAGACCTGACACAACTTCCGGGGCACATCCGTCTGATCCCGTCGCTGTGGCGACCATGTCGTCAACCAAGGCGTCACGAACGGGGGCACAGTGAACCTTCATAGCCTCGCCAATGACACGGAAGATCTCCGTGTCAAAGTTCCCGCGACGCACTTGCACAGTGAGGAACTCGGGGTCGAGGGCGGCGAAGAGTGCAGGTACGAGGGAGTGTGTCACCGTTGGGCAATTGGGGGTGTTGGCGCCGCCTCCTGGAAGTAGAGGGTCACGCGAGGAATGACTGTTGACGCAGGGAGTCGTCGATGCCATAAGAGATTCGAGGATTTCACGCAGGGTCTGAATGAGCTTGGGTAGACGGCTAGGCCACGTTGCGCGGGACTCTTTCCACCACTGATGCTCGCTCATTCCGTGCTTCCACCTCCCACAGATGCACTCCTTGACACTCGCTGTCACGCCAGTGCCATCCCAACGGGTGCAACGGCAGCCGTACTCGACTTCGGCACGGATGCACTCCCAGTAGCGATTGGCAGCTTCAGACGCTGGCGATGGGAGCACAACCTGCGACCGGACCGTCGAACGAAGCCCATAGTGGGTCGAGGAGTAGGCCATGGGCGAGTGGATTGGCCGGAAGCCAAAATTGTCAAACAGGAGATCGTGGCGCATCTGAGGGAGACGAAGGACCTCGCTCGTGTCGAGCACTCGAAGCGACCGCATGTTAACCGGAGGCTCTCGAGCAGCCGCCGAGAAGTGGTCCTGGGCACGGCCACGGATCTGGCGCATGATACGGTCCCCTTCGGCATACTCTGCGGCGTCCTTGGCAGTCCACATGCGCATCTTCTTGCGTGGTGCGCCACGGAAGTACTTGGCCGCGGTGCGAGCGACGTGCACGGATTGAGTTCGGTTCGTCTCTGGTGGGTCGGACATGGACCGAGACCGCTTGAGCGCGACAGCGTGGTAGTGGTGATGGGGAGGAGGAGCATATGGGTAGTGCCCTGCCTGCGAGACGATGCGTTCCATGGGCTTTTGTCGTGTATGCCGTGCCCATTCTGCGTCAACGTCTCGTGGAGGCGCGAGGGGGGGTGGTGCGGGTGTGGGGCCGCTGGTGCTCATTTGCGATACAACACGGTCCAGAGGCTTGCAGGTGAGAAGCTCTGGTTCTTCCGGTGCGACGGACGGTGCAGGGGGCGGAACAACCTCCACTTGCTTCGCTATAGGCTGTGCGTCCTCATCGCGAAGAATATGTTGCAACTGATCAGCGGAGGGCGGGGCGGCAGCTGGACCGCGCGATTGGTTAGATGATGCAGGGGAGGGCGAGACGAAGGGGGTGAACAGTGGAGGCTCGAGCTGCACCCCGGCGACAGCAGCAGCAACGGCAGCATGGCGAGCAGCGGCGTGTGCAGAGGACTCGGCGTGCGGGGTACATGTTGATGACTGGGTGAGGCTTGGGCTTGGGGCAAGTTTTGGGCTTGGTGGGCAGCCCGGACCGCTTCCAATCTTAGGGCTCGGGTGTGTAGTTGACCGGGGATCCCGGAGATGTTCAACCAATGTGTCTTGCGATGACGACGAGTTGGTGCGATGGGTAGCTGTTGGAGGGCGAGACTGGCCAAACGACGATGACCCGCGGTCAACATATGCGTTGGGATCAGTGTCCATGTTGCTGTATTGGCGAGAGGATGATGGAGAGCTGTGGAAGAGAGGTGAGAGACAAAATCGGGGGTTAACAAGGAATGAGGAAGGTGGCGGTGGTGGCGGGGAGGAGGGAATTGGGATCACGCCGCAGTGCTCTCTCGACCTGCCTCTGACAGATAAACTTGTGGGGGAAGACGAAGATGTATTAGCGAATTGAAGGAAGCACTGAGATGCTGAAATCCTTATGCAAGGCGATCACGACGGCCGGACACGACGAGAAGAACGTTACGGTGGTGGTGGTTGCGGTTGTGGCTGTGGTGGAGGTACACGATAGATTTGAGATTTGGGCTAGGATTGGGCGGCGAAGCGACGCCGCTAGGGAGGGAACCAAGAACCCGAGGAGAACGCAGAGGCGGTGCGAAGACAACGACGAGATTGAGTCGCGGGTGATGTGTATTAGTCAAAAGCGGGGCGTAAATGCGTGCTTCGAGTGTGTACGAGTGTGGTGGTGCACGGCACAGTTGAGTTGCGTGGGATGCGAACGTCTCTCAAGTGCGCGCTTGTGGTGGATCAAAAGAGACGAGCCCCGCGAGCCAGTAGTGACAAGAGTTGCACGAGTTGAGATCTCTCGCGAGGTCACCAGGGTGAGCTTTAGCTGGGGTGTGAGCACGGTTGTCCAGGGACTGCCGGGTGAGGTGGGTGAGGGACACGGCGCATACCTGGCGCCGAGGCTGAGGAGGAGCAAGGGGTGGCAATAGAAAGGGAGGGGAACGGCACGCACGCAGGCACGCACGCACGCACGCACGCACGCACTCACTATAGTTGTTGGAGAAATGCAAGGAGGTGGCTTGCTGGAAATGTCCTGGACTGTCCTTAATGCAAGAGGCCAAGGCGACAAGGGATCTGGGAGGGGCCGAGTCATTACGAACAAGAGCATTGAGAAGACCCAAAAAAAGAGTCACGGCCAGACCAGAGGGCCCAGAGGGGTTGGGTTAATAAAAGGCAGAATGAGAAGGGTGGCGCGTGCGTAGATGAAGATGGCCGAGTTGGATGAGCATTGACCATTTGACAAGGGGGCGGCGGGACGGGGGGGGGCCATTTTAGCAAGGGGAGAAGAAAAGAAGGTGGATCATTTGTCAAGCGACAAGCGAAGGGGGTAATGGCGCAGGGCAATAGTCACAGTAGTTTCAATGGTCACAAAGGTCACAGCGGAAAGAGGGCACGCGCAGGATTGCAGGAGTCGTCGAAGAGTGAGTTGAGATATGCGACACGGAGATCGAGGTTACCATTGAGGGTGAAACGTAAGGGAGACGAACGGGTGTCAGCATGCATATTGAGGCGATGACAGAGATGAGATGAGATGAGATGAGGAGGACATTGCAGATGGCAATAGGAGAGGAGATGACGATGGTGACTAGGAGGATGCCAAAGACGACGATGAGGTGGGTTTCGGTAGTGAGGATGGAGAGGATGGAGAGGATGAGAGGATGGATGCATGGATAGGTAGTGACCTCGCACAACCAGGCCCACCCAGCATCCATCACCCAGCACCCACCACCCAGATCCACCACCATAGCGCGATTCTCAGTCTAGCCCAGCCTGGCTAGCTTGCCCAGCCTGCCAAGCGTCGTGGGGTGGACTTGCACGGAGGTTCAAACGGGTAATACCTCGAGACACCCAGCTGAAACCACTCCATTCCGCACACGCCCAGGGGCAAACCCACCACCTCATCCAGGTCCCAAAGGTCCACTCTTTCCCAATACCCGAGTCCAACCGAACTCACCTTGGTACAAGCTAATAGTAGTAATCGGTTCTGCGTCGATCAACAACGTATGCAGTAGCCAGCAGCAGAGTAGCCAAAATGCGAATGGCTAATGTGGCAATGTGGCGATGTGGTGTTGTGTGTTGTGTGTGGTGTGCTGTGGTGATGTGGCGATATGGATATGTGATGATGTGATGATAAAGTCGAGACACTGCAGTGTGCGTGTAGGGTTGGTTGTACGTGATTGTAGGAGACGCTGCTGAAAGGTGGTCAGTGTACGCACTACCATGTATGCAAGGAGCCTAGAGCGAATTCTAAAGGTCTAGAATATAAGAACCAGAACCAGAACCAAAAGATGGGAATGAATTGAGTGGCGCCGTCAAGATTTCAGAGGCGCGGGCGGCGATCATGCAGGTATGACAACCTGCCAACAGCCGTCTCCCTCGCCCTACTCGCACCTTTGCACGGTGACTGTGTGGCACTTCCATGACCCCGTGCCGCAGCATAATGCTGCGCCGGCGGCCTGTGCCGTACCAGAACCGCCCTTGCCACGAGAAGTAGATGCCTAGCCCCGAAGGGGGTGTGAAGGGACGCGACACATGTCATGATGCAAGGGGATCGACGGACAAGGCAAGAAGGAGGGGCCAGGCGGCCAGAATGGTGAGATGAGTGCGGCCAACGCCTATGCAAACGGGTGTATGTGTCGGCGGGGGTCGGTATAGGGGTGGACAGTGTGAATGAGAAGAGCAGCGTTGATTGTGCCATTCTTCTGAAATCGCATGCCAGACACATTGCGCACAAGGACAATGAAGAATCGGCCCAGGCCGCCGTCATGCTCATCAGCCGGCCGTACCAATGCCATGCCTTGCAGCATGCCGTGCATGCCTCGCATGCCTCACATGTGTCCGCCATTGAATCAATGATGAACCACCAAGACGAGACAAGAGCGACCTTCGCTCATGATTTTCGATCCTTCGATTGAACGCCAACCCTTGCAATCAAACACCGGGGTCATCGGCGCAAGCCGAAGTAACCACCACCACAACCACACCGTACACCACCCTCCCGCCAAAACTCCTCCAATGCCTCAATAGCCACCATGGCTCCGAGGGTCCCGGTGGCGCCGCGTACCACGCATCACAATTTTGGCCATACCCCTCCGACAGCACTATCCCCGTGCACCCAGGACAATGGCTAAAGATCCATGGGTGTTGCTCGGGTGCTGTCCGCGCGGACCGAAGCGGACGAACCAATTCGGTCGCAACCAAAACACAGGCGAACATCGTTGAAAAGGGGATGGGCAGGGAGCGAAGCAGTTGATAGAGTGGTAGCGGTGACTCACATTAGTTGATCAATGGGTTCGAGCGATGTTGTGGAGGGGCTGTTGATGCGAATGGTGACGAGTGAATGCTTTGGTGATGTGATGTGGTGACGAGAGATGCGTTCGTAGTGCCAGCTGTTGGTGCAGGATGTGTGGAGTGCGGATGTAGTCGCTCAGCTGGGTGTGGTTGTGGTGATTGTGATTGCGGGGAAGCGTCGGAGAGGACGGGCTATGCGGGGCGGGAAGAGGGGCGGGAGAGACGGTAGGCACTGATGAACGAGTTGTTGTTCTGCTCAGACTGGGAATGTGCGTACGTGATGGATTGTCAAGTGAGTGGTAACAGTTGACGAAAGAAGGATATAAAACTTGGGATATAAAACTTGGGTGAACAACGAGGACAGAAGAACTGAAAGAAGCGATCAATGCGAACGAAGGATCTGACAGAGTGACAACACGAGGGATTGAGAAGGGGAGAGTACATCATCTCATCTGTGTGAGGCTTGAGGTGGCGGCGGCGGTGAGGGAGGAGGGGAGGAGGCCGAGGAGGAGGATGGGCTGTGGTATGAGAGGTTGGGTTGGGTTGGTGGGATGGGGTTGGCTGGGTGGTCATGGGTGGGTACGCGTGAATGGTGAGATGCGCAGCGACGGCAGCGATCACCGCGACAGGATAGAAGGAGAGAGGCAGGATAGACGCATTCAGCTTTCGTTCTTTGGTTCGGTACGGGGAGTGCCGTCACAGCAGGAACTCTACATGCTGTGGGTGCCGTAGCACCATCGTCGTGCCGTCGTGCCGTTGTGCCGTCGTGCCGCCGTGCCCCGTCGTGGCCCTCGTCCTACGCCCCGTCGTGCCCGTGTGGATGGTGTAAATGGTGTTGGTGGTGTAGCTGCCGCCTCCCGAGTGCCCGACGGTAAGGGTGAATAGGTGGTACCCGCCCCCTCTCCCTCTCTGGTGGCGCAGCCCGTTGCAGCCCATTACAGCCCATTACAGCCCATTTGCAGCCAATGGCCCTCACATCCCGCAATTCTGTTCTGTAGCTTGCGCTACCCATAATCTCCGGTTTTTGTTCTTTTATCCGCCTGGCTGGAATCCAGCCGATGGGATCGGACGGCTGTGCGGTGGCACATTGGGCACTGCCTGCAACCAACTCTACTACAGTTTAGGTACCAGGGGAGGTGGGGAGCGAGGGGTGGCGTGGTGTGGGAGGGCAGAAGGGGTCAGCGATGGTACAATCTTCAACTACCAGTTACTACTGGTCACCAATTGAGAGCACTTTGCGCTCTCACTCTCTCCACCTCTCCACTGCTGCCTGCATTGCTTGCACTACTGCCCGCTGAGCTGAGCGCCTCGCATCTCCTATATTCAGCACGACGAGAGAGAGAGAGTTTCCTCATACCCTCACCAGGTATCCTACTTTCCAACGTAGCTTATCCCACCCTGAGGCGATCTGAGGCGATCTGCCTTCGTAAACAACGCTTACCTCAGAATCCTTAAACCCTTCAAAATGGTACCCTCAAACCCTCTGGAACCGCCTCACACTCCTGCACTCCTGCAAAAAGACCTGCCACGCATCAAAGACCTCAAACCTCAATGACACTCGGAGCATGGCCGCTGAGAGGGCGGACAGAGGCACGACGTGCTTCCCCATCACACCCTGGGTGGAGTTCGTCATCAGTTGAGCCTTGACCCAACTTTCGCGTCACGGACGGCACGCCGGTGCCTCAGCCGGTCGGTCGGGCCTCATGTACCTAGTATCTTTTCCGTCATGCACTATCCACCCATTGCGTCGAAAGATGCTGTGAGCAGTCCATGTTGATGGGCAGCTCACGTCACGAATAGCCTAGTGCTGCCGTTAAATGCCGTGTCGTGGTTGCCACCGAGCCGCCAGTTAGGTCCGTCACGCCGACACTCCACCCCCGTATCGTTACACAGTCTCACTTCGCGGCATGGCCAACAACTACAAGTAAAATCATGGCCCTCCGTTAACATCGGGTTGCTTGGAACACCTTTGCACACTTTTGCGTATCCGCCAACTCTTGGAATGCCCATTAGCCTGATCTTTGCCTACCTGACGGTGACCTCCTTGACCTGATTCAAACGCCTCTGTTCGGTCTGTCCTGGCCGAGCTCACTAGAGTGCCACCGGGAGCTCCGGTCTGCCCATCACACAGCACATTCTCTCGTCAAGGCTTCGCACATGCATTTATCATCACAAGCTTACGCGTGCAAAACGCCACTACCTTAGACAGTCGCCGCATCCCACATGCAACCCATCCTAGAATGCTGCATGTCCAGGAGCCCTTCCATGCTCGCGAGACCTCGAGTGTTGGAACCAATACCCCGACCCCGCGGAGTGGCGTTTAACAATGACGGGAATCCAACGTCAGCCAGGATAGTGGCGGCCACGCTATCGCCTGACTCAGCTCCTCATGGTCCTCCCAGTGACTACCCTCGGTACACAAAACCCTGCATACTCACAAGCTGGTGAATCCACGCCGAGGCATCCCTTGACTGATACCCAAGGCCCGGAAAGGGTTTAGAGAACGCCTCTTGGAGCGCGAGCAACACTTCGAGGACCCGAAGCCGGAAGCCCGGAAGCATGTCCTGTACCATTTTGGATCTTTGAGCACAAGCATCGGCGTCGTGCTCCTAAACCCTCCGCGGTCCCTGTATCCATTTGCTTCCTCTTGCAGTTTGCATGGGCACCCGAGCCATACATTGATTCAAGCTTTCGCGCATTGCCCGTGTAACTTGCCCGATGGTAACGGTCCTGAGTGGCTTCAGAATGTCAGGCGCTCGTGCCGCTGCCCCGAAGCGCCACCTGAGTATCCAAAAGACCCAGTTGCATTGCATGCCCTGACTTCCCCCTGCAATCAAACGGTAATTTGGCGCATGCAGCAATACTTCAGAGCTTCGTCGTACTCTATGCCGGCACTTGGGTCACTCGTTCCTCCAAATGCGAGCTATTATGATTCATCGGGAAGTGCAGGCAATGATGAATCATCGGGGTCGAAGTTGAGTCCCATTCACTATTCAGTTGTGGCATTCTCGGGCGCATATTAGTAGCCACCCGCTCCCGCTTGCCACCCTCTTCCACCACTACGTCAATATGATGGCATGGTGTCAGTACATACTGGTGCATAATGGGGAGGCGAGAGTGGCACCGAGATTGGCGCTGCAGGAGCAAACTCAGAATGGCCTTGGCACCGGCAGACGTTGCAAGACATACCTGCCAGCCCACATCTGGGTTCGGGCGGAGCGACCCGTACTCCTATTCACCACGCCATCGCCTCCACTGGGGCGCTGTGCGTACATGCCCGAGTACGCATTCCGAATAAATCTCCACAATGAGCGCTGGCCAACGCGTGCGGATAGTGCCTGGTCTGGATGCACAGCTTTTCGCACCTGCTTCTTGAACTGGGCCGCCGTTGTCATCCTTGGGAAGCTGAGAAGATGCGTCGGCGCTGGCGCCATGGCTTTGTCTCGACAGAACTAGCCTGGCGAACGAAGCGGGGGCGTGCATTCGGACTAGGACTTGGCGGTGTGGATGGACGGACACTGTTTCGCGGAGTCACGCACGCTCGGGACGCGAGGGACGCACTAGCCCATTTCCACGCAAGCAGGAAGCGATGACAACAAATGTCGGTGCCGCTTTTACGAGAGACACTAATTCGGTGGCCAGATGAAGCCCCGCGTTTGTTTTCTCCGGCGTGTAACTCCGCTCATATCCCAACCCAGATGCTCATTCTTCATGGCATGGTCCCTTGCACAGTCCAAAACAAGCTACCAAATTGGTTGGCGGTGCTTGTCTTGCTCACGGCACCGTCTGCTTGTGACATTCAATGTGCCTGTGGGCTGGCCAGAACGAAGCACACCTCATCATTACGGCGCGCTGTGCCTCCGTCGTCGAGTGTAAATGAAACGGGACGTGACGGCACAACATGGATTACTCCGAGGGAATATGAAGTCGGCGTCTGCGTCCATTCCATCGCCCTTGGATCTGGGCAATCGCCGCGTGACTGTATGAGCCAGACATCCGACCTGCGCACAGCGGTGCAGCGGTGACGAGAGACTGCCCTCGGCACCTAAGACAGGCTGCGCACCGTCGCCGAGGGCGACCCCGAGTCCGAGGAACCCGGAGTTAGCGGACAGATGGACACATGGCCTGCGATCGTGTGCAGGTGGGATCTCGCAACGCCCGATCGCGGTCGCGCCGTCAATGCGGAGGACCCCGTCCCTCGTGTCCACATCTCCCTATCGCCTATAATCGGTAACCTTTTCGAAAGTCTGAGCCAGACTTGAGTTACAGTTACACTACACGTACGCCGCCCTGCCCGCTTCCCGCTCCCGCCAATCCGTCAGTCCTGCGACTCCCCCGCCTCTTTGCTCCGCCTGGCGTGCCTGTTTATCTTTGGCTCGACACCGGCGGTCATGCCAACATGGCAGGCGAATAAGGTCTTGAGGTCAAGTAAGGATATTCAGTCCTCATGCCGACGTGCTCCGCGTCGGATTCCATAAGCTCAGTGGGAAAGTCGAGCAGGCATGTCACTCGTTCGGGGCGGCGCACGTCTACAAGTTGGGAGTCACCAGGGAACAGAGATGGATAGGCTCGGCGTCGAACCTGTACATGAGGTTAGCATGAGGTTAGCATGAGGTTATCGGACATTCAAGCTCTCGGCCAACAGTTAGATTATGCTCATAACCGTTACTCCGACATGGGAGCATTCGCTCGTCCCTGCGATTGGGGTCAAGTCCAGCGGCGGCTGAGAGGACACCTTATACCTCGTATCGAACGTGACATTGAGTTGTCTTCGATGCCAAGCAGGCCGGAATGCTTAAGATGTTCGTCCGAAACAAGTATCCGCATAATTTGCAGATGTACGTACCAGCAGTAGTGGCACTCCACTCGGCCAGCAGCGTACGAACACGGAGAACACTGTGCATCGCGGAACTCACGTCTCCCTTGTCGCGCGACTTATCCGCATTCGCCGCTCGTGCATATACGGTCCGTAACTCCTCCGCGAATCCGCCGACCCTGATGGTGCTGCCGTGCTTACAATTGCTGGCACAGTACACAGTAGTAGCATTAATGGCCCGCGTGAGACCAATGTGCGGCTTCCGAGAAGGCGTAAGCCAGGCTCCAAGTAGTTTTACGTTGTGTCTCGGCGAACTGCATCGGCTGTTGTCGATCACTGATCGCTGATCGACTCTGTTCCTGTGCTCCGACTAGCTCCTCTGGGAATGTGAACAGCGTGACGACGTTCACACCGGTCTGACATCGAGCAACGTCTGACATCGAGCAATGCATGCGTGTACGGAGAAAAGAGTGCGTCGCCAAGCCAAGGTCCAGGCTCGCGGCGACACATGGGGGCCATGTACGCCAGGACGTACGCTCGAGCCCGAGTTTGCTCCACCGAATTTGCGTGGCACAGCGCCACAGCCTCGGCATTCAGTGCATTCAAGCCTCAACCTCCTGCCACGCACCGGCGACGCCAAGAGATATCCTATTTAGTTGGTGGAGTTAGATGGAGTCCGCCATTCACACATTCACAGGTCAGGTTGCGATTCACATGGCCGAGATGAGGAGGTAGATGCGCCATTGATCCTGACCAGATCCGCTATTCTGGATCTCACCACACACTACTCGCCAGCTCTGTGCTCCGCAGCCACAGAAACCCTTGACTATCTGCAAACCAAGGACAAAGGATACTCACTCTGACTCTGCGGGCCCTAACTGAATGTGCACAGCGCCGAGCTGGGGCGCCGCGGTGACGCCATTGCCGGCTCTAGCACTCGTTCCGACCCACCACATGCTGGGTTAGCAAACTAGACTGGCGATCTAGACGGGCAAAACTGATTTCATTGTACGAACTAATATCCTGTTGTACGAACCAACAATGCACGTGGCGTAACAATTGCCTGGTTGAGTGAGTGGCATGATCGCATGTGTATTTGGTACAACCGCCTATCACCTTCCTCCCCTTTCCTCTCTGATCCGAACGTGACGCCGTTCCGAAGGAAGGGCAAAGAAAGCACATGGGCCGATAAGGTACTTCGGAGATCGGTCAAGCCCCGTCTCTTATTGCTCCAGCTTTGTTGCGCCCGCTGTTGGCTTGAATC
The DNA here is from genome assembly GCA_023629975.1 of Cutaneotrichosporon sp. PL3408A. Lineage (NCBI taxonomy): Eukaryota > Fungi > Basidiomycota > Tremellomycetes > Trichosporonales > Trichosporonaceae > Cutaneotrichosporon > Cutaneotrichosporon sp. PL3408A. The sequence continues at coordinate 2,573,650 of JAMAMB010000001.1, forward strand.
CTTCAAACTCACTGCAGCGTGACGGGCACGAAAGCTAGAACACTGAGGAGATTGACAGTCCGGCTCCGTGTTCGGGGGACCGCCTTCGGGGTCCGTGTTTCGGGTCTGGGTCGGAGTCTGAATGCAGGAGTGCGTGATGGACGCTCGGCGAAGAGGGGGATTGAGTTGCTCCGTCGGTTTACACGAAGAGTTGTCAAAACGTAAACCTGGAACATGTCTCAACGTCAACATGGTTTGGATCCTGCGGTTGAGTTTGAAGTCATTTCAAGGGGGACAGATGTCACACTCGAGAGCACGCAAGTCCGACGAGGGCTTCTTGCATCCAATTGGCTTCGAGAATGCGAGAGAACCTTAATAGCTCGAGGAACTCCCGCCTGGTGAAGGTTAACTGGGGCAAAGCTCTGGAATTCACAACGTGGGTGAAGGTGAGTTGCATTGAGACAAAGTCAGACCTGTGCCAATGTCTCGAATGGGAGCATGGCAGGGTGGGTTCATCTCCTATTGCGTAGCGTGACGGTTGGTTCCACTCCCAAACGCTCAAGCAACTGAACTGCGTTAGCTGCCATCGAGCCTTCAGCCTATACCAGTCATAGTTAGCAGACATTAATATTCACTCGTCTCAATCACGCTCCCCGCACAGCCCCCACTAGCTTCGGCCTCAACCAGTGCATCTACCTCGGCACACTCAAGCCTACACAGTGACAGGTGGTGATTGTTGATCTGAGAAACGAGAGAACGTGAGGGGAAACACCTGCTTTACGGAGCAGGAAAATGGATGAGATGCGATGGCGGTCGGGGAGTTTCCCGTCGAAAAGAAGCTTTGTTGTTGCTTTGCACAAGAGAGTGAGGAGACGGGGAGGATCAAGACGAGATGTTGATGGAGTGAACGGCGGGGTCGGACGGCTTAAGCAGGCTTAGCATACCTAGCCAGTCTACTGCTGCCAACCGCCAGAGTAGCCACCGTTGCGCGAACCGCCGTAGTGCTGCTGGCCGTAGGGCGACCAGTCGTGGCTCTGGTACCCGGCGTACGGGTACGACGCGAACGCCTGCTGCGTCTGAGGCTGCTGGGGCTGGGCGCCGCGCGCACCGGCGCCAGCAGCGCCACCGGCCTGCTGGCCGCCTGCAGCCTGTCCCTTGAAGCTGTCCTCCGGCGTGCCGGCTTGAGGGCGGTTAGGCTGCTGGGAGGCTGCCGAGCCCGTGGGCGTGCTCATGCCGCCCCCGAGGAAGTTGTGGAGACCTTGCTGCGAGGGATAGCCGGACTGGGGGAGGGAGCCCGCGCCAATGGGCTGGGGGTTTTGCTGGTTCTGCGCACCGGACTGCAGGCTGCCGCTGCCCTTGTTTGACTCTCCGAAGCGGCCGAGGCCGTACGACTGGTCCTCAAAGCCCGACGACGGGTACGGACTGGGAGCGCCGTAGGGCGAGTGGGTCGGCGGAGTCGGCTTGTTCGTGGGGATCGGCGCGGGGGGCTGGTGCGAAGGAGGCTGGCCATACAGCTGGCGCCCGGCCATGGGGTAGTACTGCTGGAACCCGGGGTTGTGGGTCTGGCCGTCTGTGCAGAGTTAGTGTTTCTGTGTGCTTGGGGTGCTGTGCGGACAGGGCTGTCACCCCGTCGGTGCTATGACCTACACTGGTAGTATGGGTTGTAAGGACCCGATGGGTGGTGGTAGTAACCCATGTTGTTGAGAGCCTGGTAGTACTGGTTCTGCTGGTGGGGAAGGTTTTGCTGGGGCTGGGCGGGCGCGGCAGGGGCGGGAGGCTGTTGCTTGGGTTCCTCTGCGGGAGGCCGGGGGTAGCCAGTGTTGGAGAACGAGTCGAAAGTCCTTCCGTGGCCGTATTCGTTGTGCTGAGGCTGCTGCTGCGACCACGGCTGATTGCTGAAGCCGCCGCCGAACTGGTCGTACGAGTGCTGCTGGGGAGGCTGCTGCTGTTGCTGTTGGTGCTGAGGCTGCTGCTGTTGCTGCTGGCCTTGCTGCGCCTGCTGGCTTTGCTGGCCCTGCTGCTGCTGATGCTGCTCCGACTGCTGACCCTGCTGGGTCTGCGAGCCGATGGGGTTGTAGTATCCGTCTTGGCGGTAGCCGTATTGCGACTGCTGGGCCTGCTGCTGCTGCTGCTGTGGCTGTTGCTGCTGCTGAGCATCCTGCTGGTGAGGCTGCTGCTGTTGCTGTTGCTGCTGCTGGCCGTATGCGTCGTAGGACTGGCCCTGGGGCTGGGCGGGGTAGCCGGGCGGTTGCTGGGGAGCAGCCTGCTGCCAGGATGAGGAAGTCTGCTGCTGAGGAGCTGGGGCCTGGGGAGCGGCAGCCGGGGCTGAAGGGCCAGATGGATGGGCGACTGGAGAGGATGCAGTCTGCTGAGCCTCATCGGACTGGACAGGGGTCTCCACGCCGTCGCCGTTCAGTCCACCGAAGCTTAAGTTGCCGAACTGGATCTCGACCGACGAGACACCACTCGCCTGTGCGGGAAGGACGACAGCCTCGCCACCAGCGTTCTTGAAGCGGTGTGCACCGCGCGACGAAGTACGGGGCTGAGGAGCACCGACAGCCTTGTTCGCAACAGTGTTGAAACCGGGAGGACCCGTGTAGGTGGTAACGGGCTCTGGGACGGCGGCAGGTGCCTGGGCAGCCGAGCCGACAATCGCGGGGTCAGAGGCCCAAGTCTCATCCGCAGACGCCTGCGCGGAGGGCTCCTCGGTGCTCTCCAGCTTGGGCTGCTCTTGCGTGACAACGGGCTCAGGCTCGGCAGCTGGCTCTTCGGGCACGTGCTCGATGACTTCCACAGACTCCTCCTCGACGACGGCCTCCGGCTCGGGCTCGGGGGCCTGCTCTGGCTCTGGGACGGGCTCCACTGGGGCGGGAGTAGGCTCAGGCTGGGGCTCTGGAGCCTTGGGCGCGGGAGGAGGAGGCGCGGGCTTGGGCTTCTCAATGGGCCTGTGGATGTCAGTAATGGAACGCAACGGAGATATCAGAAAGACGTACTTGGCAATCTGGGCCCAGGTCATCTTGGGCTTGGGGGCGGGCTGAGCTGGTGCGGCAGGCGCGACGGGTGCGGCTGGTGCGGCAGCTGCAGCTGGTGCAGCGACCGGGGCAGCTGCAGGAGGGGGTTGGGATGCGGCCGGAGGAGCAGCAGCCTGCTTGGCAGACTGGACAGACTTTGGCAGCTCCTTGCCCCATGCACCTCTCTTGACGGGTTCCTTGACTTCCTTGGGGGCCTCGACAGGAGCTACGGCGTCGGCGCTCTTGGATGGCTCGGCCGGTTCACCCCAGCCACCGTCGTCCTCGTGCGCAGAAGCAGCCTCGGCCTGCTCGACCTGAGAGTTCCAACCATCGACAGTTGTCGCTGTCGTCGTAGGCCAGGCGTCCGAAGGTCCCTCAGACTTCTTGGAGCCGTTCACGTTACCGTAGCCACCGCGACCGCCGCGGGCTCCGGCACGTCCAATGCGCGCTCCGCGAACTGCAGCTGGAAAGTCAGTTTGGGAAAACACAAAAGAAAAAGGTAGCACAAGAAGCAGTGCCGCGAACCTACCCATGCCACGACCGACGGCCCCGCCACGTCCGCCTCTGCCTCCAGAGCGGCCGCCGCGACCGCCGCCGCTGAACGAATCTGCGCTGTCCCAGCCTCCAGCGTCGGCATTTCTAACGCCGTGAACCTTGGTTGACCCCGCAGACTTGGCGGGCCTCTTCTTTGTGGCTTGAGTAAACTGGGACGCGCGGCCTGTAGATGTAACGACGGGATGCAGTGAACGCGATGGGAGCGGAATCGATCGACAGGTGAAGTAGATGGCATCGATACCGTCGTGTCGGAGGTTGTGGAAGGGGGGTGTAATTGTTGATGGGTGGTCCAGGGTTTGGTGCGAGGAGGACGAAGAAGGGACATGAGGACGCCACAGGTCACACAGGAAGCGAGCGAGCGTCAGCAAGGCGATGGGGAGTGACGGGCAGCGACGTAAAAGACAAAGCGATGGGGTGGCTTGCAATGTCCATGTCGATGAACAGAAGACGTACCCTCAGAGATGGCGAGGACAGTGTCCTCGACGTTGCCCTTGGAGTCTTGGAGTGCAAACACGAGGTCCTGCTCATCCCAATCGGGGAAGATTGCCTGCAGCTGTGAGAGCTGCGGGGCGAACTTTTTGCTCAGTTCGCCTACTGTTGCCATTGTGGATGACGAGGATGGGAGAGGAAGAGGAGAGGGTTGTAATGATGTCGATTGAGAGGAGAGGTGGTTGGGTGTTTGAGTCAAAAGACGAGGACGGCAACACGTCCACGGATGGAGGAAGTAGGGAGATGTGTCCTATCCTAGTTTTGACAAACGAGGAGAGAGACGAACGGGAGGCAGTCGTTGGTGTCGACTTTATCGCCGTTGGAGGGAGAGAGTCCGACCTGTGAGGGGGGATGGATGCTGAAGAAGAGAGATGAAATGGACAAAGTGGTCGTGTGGGATGGATCAAGTGAACCGGCTACTTTGGAGGGGAGACAAAAGGTCAAAGGTTGCAACGGCAAGGCGTTTGAATCAACGGCGACGACTGGCACTGGCGTTGGAGTCGCGCGCGGCGGCGGGGGGGAGGGGGACCTACTTGGGCTACTGGGCGGAGAGAGGCGAGGGGGCATACGGGCATAGAGGTATAGGGGGGGGGGTAGCTATGCCGGCTATGCCAGTCAGGCCAGCCTAGCCAGGACATTACAGGTTGATGGCGACTCGAAGAGTGACTGGACTTACTCTCCACGCGCGCCTATTATGGAAACCATCCTCACTCTTTTTCAAATGTTAGTCACATCTACAGCTCATACTTCCACATTCACCAGTCAGCCTGACAATGAGCACCTCCCTACCGTACTGTACTGTAGCTCCATTTTCCCTCATTAGCCAATTTCCTTTTTGATCCCGCTAAACGCGTAACCAAATTCATTTAGCATGCGTGCCTTTTTGTCACAAGTCATCCCAAATTTCTCATCTCAAGGGAATGTGCATTAGGTAATGTTTCACGTGGCCCGCTTTTGGTCAGTTTGGTTCCGCTTGTTGGACCAGACTGGAAAGGGAGTGGAGGTGAGTAATTTTGAGCGGCAACTGGTTGCTCCAAGTCGTCTCTCATCGCTCGCTCACTGTCAAGAGCAGTAGCATTCTTCTGGTCCACTGTCCACTCCTTAACTCTTCTCAATACCTCCCCACCATCTCTTAAACTCTTTTAAAAAAGCACTCACAGAGTGCATACCGATACCCTTCAAGGAGAACAGGCCATAGCGCCACAACAATAACACCTTCAATCTCGACTTCCCCCTTCCCCCTCCTAACTCGACACCTCCCAGGTAATATTCTATCAACATGGCAACTACAAGTATGATCAAGGACATTGCCCCGGTACCCACGGCGTCCGACTTTATCGATGTCGTCCTCCAAGGTACCATGAGGCGCACACCCACCGTCATCCACAAGAACTTTGTGAGTAACAGGACAAACCTGGCAGAGCCACAGCTAACGTTCGCAGAAGGTGTGTTGAAGACCGCCGAGGTCGGACGACCGACGACTAACCCTCTCCACAGATCAGTCGTATCAGGAATTTCTACATGCGCAAGGTCAAGTTCACGCAGGACGCCTTCGACGAGAAACTGGGCCGTATTCTCGACGAGTTCCCCATCCTCGACAACCTGCACCCATTCCTGTCAAGCTTGCTGAACGTCCTCTATGACAAGAACCACTACAAGCTCGCTTTGGGTCAAATTTCCACAGCTCGCCACCTCATCGCGCAGGTTGCAAAGGACTACTGCCGCCTGCTCAAGTTTGGTGACTCGCTGTACCGCTGCAAGCAGCTCAAGCGTGCAGCTCTTGGACGCATGGCCACCATCATGCGTCGCCAGAAGGAGCCTCTTGCCTACCTCGAGCAAGTCCGTCAGCACATCTCCCGTCTCCCCTCCATCGACCCCAACACCCGTACTCTCATCATCTGCGGCTACCCCAACGTGGGCAAGTCGTCGTTTGTCAACAAGATCACGCGCGCCGACGTCGACGTTCAGCCGTACGCGTTCACGACCAAGTCCCTCTTCGTGGGTCACATGGACTACAAGTACCTCCGCTGGCAGGTTATCGACACCCCGGGTGTCCTCGACCATCCTCTCGAGGAGATGAACACGATCGAGATGCAGTCGATCACCGCCCTGGCGCACCTCCGTGCCGCTATTCTCTACTTTATGGACCTTTCCGAGCAGTGCGGTTACTCAATTGAGGCCCAGTGCAAGCTCTTCCACTCCATCAAGCCCTTGTTTGCTAACAAGCCTGTTATTCTTGTCATCAACAAGATCGACATTGTCCGCTTGGCTGACTTGACCCCTGAGAACCGGGCGTACGTCGACACAATCCTCCAGGACAAGTCTGTGACCGTCGTCGAGGCATCGACCTACTCGGAGGAAGGTGTCATGGACGTCCGCAACAAGGCGTGCGAGCAGCTCCTCGCCCACCGCGTCGAGCAGAAACTGCGTGGTCACCGCATCGAGGCTGTGGCCAACAAGATCCACGTCGCCATGCCCCAGAAGCGCGACGACGTCAATCGCCCGGCATTCATTCCTGAGGCTGTCAAGGGCCGCGTCAAGTACGACAAGGAGGACCCCGAGCGGCGCAAGCTCGAGAAGGACGTCGAGCAGGAGATGGGCCTCAACCCCTGGCTTGGTATCTACACACAAGACCTCAAGCGCGACTACATGCTCGCAGACGACTCGTGGAAGTACGACATCATGCCCGAGATTCTCAACGGCAAGAACGTTGCCGACTTTATCGACCCCGACATTGCCGACAAGCTCGAGGCGCTCGAGCGCGAGGAGGAGCGTCTCGAGGCCGAGGGCTTCTACGCGTCCGATGAGGAGGAGATGCTAGACTCGGAGGAGGAGGAGTTCCTCGACGCCGCGGACCAGGTCCGCAAGCGCAAGGCCCAGATCAAGAAGATGAGCCAGGACAAGAACACGCTGCAGAACAGGCCGATCATCCCGCGTAAGAAGAAGCACGTCACCCTGTCCGAGTTCACCTCGGGCATGCGCAAGCACGGCCACGACCCGGTCGTGCTCGAGAAGCGCGCGTCGCGTCTCGTGGCGGCCAAGAAGGCGGCCTGGGAGAAGGCCGAGGCCGAGCGGGCAGAGCGTGGAGAGGACGACTTCGACGACGAGGGCATGGACGTGTCCGATGTCGAGATGGACGACGGCGAGCGGCCACACAAGTCCAGGCGCGTTATGGCCAAGGACAAGAGCGGCAAGGCCCTCCCCGCCGGTCTTGCGAACAGGGAGCAGATGGCCAAGGCGACCCAGCTCAAGGATCTTGCTCTGCGCGAGCGCAACCGTCTCGCCAAGGCTTCCGAGTCTGACCGTCACGTGCCCATCACCCGCCCCAAGTGGATGCTGGCGGGCAAGCGCAAGGCGGGCAAGACTCAGCGTCGCTAAAGGGAATTTACGAGTCGGAGCGAGCGTGCAGGGCTACAGTTGGTTTTACTTGCGAACAGCGAGCTGTCGAGCATGCGTGTATACGTCGTGTCTCGTGCGTGTATGTACATCTGGTACTATTGATACCCCTTACTACATGGATTGCATTGATAGAGATTACAAAAGGGAACGTTTCCATGATGCTCAACACGCTTCCCCTCAGTTGCAACCACGAAGGCTGAGACATTCATCGCCAGCTGCGTCCTTTGGGGTTTCTTGTGGTGCCCAACAGAGCGCAGACCTCGCAGGGAGGTGAGCCGCCCTGATATCGTGATGAAGAACGTGATAATAAGTTGGAAATTAAAAAGAGGTGTCAGCACCGGCTCGAGCCTCTAGCATCGATGTATAAAGATAAATTAAGATGGATATGTTACTAAGGGGATACATGACCGGAACCAGCTCAGCCTAACAAAGGAACTCATGAACTTGGCTCGGGATAACAGCCCCACGCACCATTTCCCCAATGAACTGTCTATACCCAGCCTCATCGTCCGTCTCGAGCACGGCGCAATGTACGATCGCAATGGCACCCTCAGGTCTCGGCGGGGGACTGAGCATCCTACCCCGCCCGAAGATTGTGGGGCTAGCGAGGAAGATGCCCGAGATTGCCTGTCGGCGATTATCCTTCAGGAATACGGCCAGGGCAGGGTCGCTCATGTCGTCAGTGAGGACCCATGGCGTTCCCCTTGAGCCCGGTGCTGGTGCTGGCATGGTCCACGAGCTCTTCTCGCTGAGGTCCGGTGCTACTTCTACCGCGTGGGATGGGGTGGACGGCGCAGCTCGGAGGGAGGGGCATAATTGGCGCTGGTCGGCCCAGCGGCGCTGAAGAGCGCGGACCTCGGATCGCGTGAGGTTATCGATCCCGATCAGGCGGACCTCGCGCAGCGGTGTCGGCTGCACCTCGCCCTCTGGAGAAAGGGTTGTGACTTGTAGATTGGCAAGCGTGCCGGCCGGCAGCTGGTGCAGTCCGCTCAGATCGAGGTATCGCAAGGTAAGCGGGGCGCGAGCGACGTAGTCCGCCAGCACACCGGAGGGGAGGGAGGCGCAATGCCGGATCGACAGGCGCTCGACCTTCCGCCATCCTCTTGCGCGGGGAATCACAGTGATGGGGTTATTCGACAAATCGACTTCACGCAGCCCCCGTCCCCGCCGCCCAATGAATCGGCCCCAATCTTCTGCCCAGTCGTGCCCCTCCAGTCCCGAGTTGGGAATATCGAGCACCTCCAGCCGCCCGGCTATGCGCCGCATCTCCCGCGCTGCAAGGCTACGGCTCCAGACGGCCGTATGTGCGCAGTTCGGCATTGAGAGTGACAGCAGCCCGTCGTCGGATATCGCTTCGAGTATCTTCAGGACCGCCAACGCCGGGTGCAGTAGACCGTCGCCAGGATCCAGTGTGATCCATAAGTGTCGTGTATGTGGGAGGACATTGTCACGAATCCAGGTCGTCAGGGCGTGGATGGAAAGCTGGACTCGACGGTGGAGTGAGGGAGTGAGTGCCAAGGAAGCCATTCGCCGACAAACGGGGCGCAATGCGACTACCTCACCAGACTCGAGATACGACATAATTTCAATCCACAACTCGTCCGGAAGCCTGTCTGCGACGGAAGCCTGCGGTAATGGTGTTGCAACGGGTGTGGGAAAGAAGCTCGTGTCCATGGTACATGGTGTGCGCCAGCCATCAAACGCCCGAGTGTTGTAGGAGATGTCCCAGCCCCGGTCGTTCGGTGGAGTCAACGGGGCTGAAGTAATAACTTGTGGTACTGCAGGGGCGGACTGGTGTCTGCTTCGGGGCAGATACTTGAACACCTTTCCATGCTGCTTGACAGGTCGAGGATGTGGAGAGGCAAAATGCGGAGGAGGAGGATGTGTGTCTGCCGGGGACTCCATCCCAAAGAGTTGCTCTCGGCTCTCGGTGTCTTGGCTCCACTCAGTGTCGTTGATAGAGTCGTTTCTAGGGAACCAACCATATGTCTTGGACCATGAATCCTTGGAAACCCTTGACCGATGTGTAGACATTATAAGAACAGAGGTGAAGTGAGCGATTAAGGAGTGTTGTCGGAGTCAAGAGTCGATGATGAGCATCCCGCCGGATTGTAAGAGTGTTCGGCTGTTTGTCATGGTGAGTGTTTCAGAGGTGTTGATCTCCGATGACGACAGAACGCCGATCTCCGAGGGGTGAGACTAGTCAACTGGCTTGACTTGCCACCCAAACTGAAGAGGCACGTGACGTGATTCCTACTTTCTCACGGTCGCGTCCCTTCAAGGACTCAAGCCACTCCCCCACTCCCATGGAGCCATAGACTATTGACGCAGCAACCGCAACCCATCTCTAACCATGCTCCTCACTCTCTACTCGCTGAGGCTGCACAACTCCAAACAAGATCAAGGAACGGCGGAAGCAAGAGAACAACTTTTCGCCCGATGCTGTCATATCTAGTGAACCGTACTAGATGGATCAGGACTAGCTCAAAGTCTGGCGAGGGACCAGGACCGGTTGTCATACCACTCGCTTGGGACACTGTGCGGTTACCGTATGCAGTCATGATACGTTCCAAGCTGCTGCGCCCGAGCCATGCCAGCCGCGCGCTGTTCTTTGCGGATCGGGACAACGGCTCCGACACTCATCTGCCTCCGTGCATTCCGTGACGACAGATTGCGGTGGTCGACGTGAGCCGAATCCGAACATTCTGCACAGCCTAATGGGACGGAGGGGTTTTCTCTAGTCGGTTCTGGCCATCTGAGACCTATACCGCACGTTCGCAAGCCATTTTTACATTCCTCCCTCCCCTACTTGGTTCAACGTGTCTGTGCCACCGCGTGCGGGCTTGCATCTTGGCCAGGATTAGCCGGGAACGAGCATGTTCGAGCGCCCCGTTCTTCATGAGCGGCTGGGAAGAGGCGACCTAGCGTCGGCCCAAGCCCCCGCACTCAACAGGGCACCGTGCCGTGAGCGGGCGCCGGACTCCGGGGAATAGGTTACGATCAGGTTGGAAAGGTCAGTTTGGAAAGGTTGGAAGATGCCAGACCGTTCGCGTGGCGATGGCTTCCCAGCTTAGTCCACACGTCCACACGTCCACAGCTGTCGACGCAAGCCGGCAAAGGCAGAACAATAAATGATCCGTGCATTGTCTTATGATCGATGACGAGCTGGCGAGCAGGAGTATCCTGTCGATCGTGCCGTACATATGTCCGCCCGCTTACCCTGGCATTGACTCATCTGCCGCCGATCTGCAGTTTCTCCAAGCGGCATGGACAGCTTTTGGGTCGCGGTTCGGCGAATGCTTGGAGGCGAGGAGACTGAGGAGAACAAGAACGGACAACATGAACCGAGGCTTAGGAGTGGCAGTCTAAGGAGAATGGAGGCTTTCTCGGGTGCATGTGCCTGCAGATGGAGGCTTGTTTGTTCACCTTTGGGCAGTCTTGGCTAGAAACGGCGAGAGGCGTTGAGATGCTGAGCTTGGGAGCCTTGCGGAATTGCGGAGCTCGAGAGCCAAAGTGCCGGGTATCCAAGCAAAGACAGCCCCAAGTTGCTCAGAGGCAAAGTTTGGCCCTGCTTGCCCTTAATCCCTCGACACATGCACCGAAGCATCTTTGGTAACAATGAGCAGCAGCGCCACACGTACAGCGGTGCGGCTGTGTAGCATTGAGTGCAGAAAGGTGCAGAGGGTAGGGGTTCAGCGGGTGCAAGTTCGTCTTGGCCTTTAGCCTTGGCCTGCAATATGGCGCAGGTGTCCTCGTGGTCCCTCGTGCGTCCACTAGATGCGACCTGGGGCCTACCTGGGACCTTAAGCCCAAGTCCTGGCGGGCGGCGCACAGCTCTATTCTTCTGTTATTCTGTTATTCTGCAAGCAGTGCCTCGATATCTCGTCAACAGCAGACTGGGGCTTTGCTTCTGATTGAATCAGCTGGTTCGGGGGGTGGGGGGGGGGTGGTCTTCGAGGCGAGAGTGGACGGAGACGAGGTGAGCGAGCCCTTGTTCGCCGGGTCTGCCAGCTGCCAGAAGGCGGAGGCCACATTGTAATCAGATCAAGTTTTTTTTTTCTAATTGATACGCCGTAATTTCCACCCTAAACTTCCCTGTCCAATTAGATTCAATTAGAGCAGATATACCCCGCCAGGCTTCACAGTGAGTGGTGATGGGGTAGCTGGGCTGGGGCGGTTGTCATCATCATACCACATCTCTGGCTCTAATTGCTCCGAGTTGGCTCAGCTGGCTCAGCTGGCTCAGCTGGCTCATGGCTCTCGGTGCTCGTTGCTCGTGGCTTTGCTCAATTGCCGTCTTCGTTCACGACCGCGACCGAGCTAGTCCTCGTCATCCGTCGACATCTACATCACCATCTCTCCATCTCCATCTCCATTACCATCTCAGCTCTCTCCATCGTCCTAATCCACTCCACACCCACTCTCCAACCGGTACTATTATTAAATTCTACACAATTCTAATCCGCACAGGAAACCGCTCTCACCCCCACACCACCCCACATCCTTCACTACCCTCACTCAATTTCGGCGGGAACCTATCTGGACCTCTTTAAGACACTGGACACTCACCCACCTGCATCCAGAACCTCCAACCAACGAGCACAGCCTCCCCATCAACACCCCTCACCCCCCCTCCCCCTGGTCGACCGCTCGCACTCGACAGCCCCCATCATCACCTATTTCGACACAGCTCTTTTCCATTCAAAGCTTCTCGCCAACGCTCGCTTCAGTTCTCTTGCACCAACCCCTGGCTTCTCTCAATCCCCGCTCTCCCCCTCCTAAAAGAACACCATCCCATTTCTGCCTCCTAACTTCCAACCACAACCAACGAGCTCTCGACTTCAGCTATCATGTCTGACCAGCCCAATGCTCGCGCCGTAAGTCCCCAACCCCCGCTAGCCCGCTCGTCCTCATCCAATCAACTCGGCGACGCTGACCACTGCGCTGCTTCCACGTCCAACACGGTCACTCCCCTTGACCTCGTGCCTCTCGCATCCCCTCTACGCCTACCGCAACACGATTGCCTTCACAACCGACAGATCCGGAGAAAGCTCGTCATTGTCGGCGACGGAGCAGCCGGAAAGACATCTCTCTTGAATGTCTTCGCGATTGGCGAGTTCCCGGAGAACTACGTGGGTGCTGCGCATGACTTCACACTCTGGCACGAGGCGCTGACCACAACCCCCGTCGCGACGACAACCCCGGACACATGGCAATCGCACATGGCTTTTGAACCCCTTCCCCTCTCCCACGTTTCCTTCCGTCACATTCGCACACACTCGTTCCATCCAACAGGAGCCAACTGTGTTTGACAACTATGTGACAGACATTGAGCTCGACGGCAAGCCGATTCAGCTGGCACTATGGGACACGGCCGGTCAGGAAGAGTACGAGCGCCTGCGACCCCTGTCCTACTCCAAGGCACACATCATCCTCATCGCATTCTCCGTCGACTCGCCAGATAGCTTAGACAACGTGACACAAAAGGTATGCTGCTTGCCACTCGTATTTGGCTGACAAAGCAGTGGATCGAGGAAGTGCGCAGCATCTGCGGCCCGTCCATCCCTGTGATCCTCGTTGCGTGCAAGTCCGACTTGCGCGACCGCGCAATTGAGAACGGCACGTACAAGCCGGAGCATTTCATCGACACGGAGACTGTAAGTTCGCAGGCGAGGCGCTTGGCAAACCTTGAACATGATGCTGACAATGCCAGGGACGACGTGTTGCTCAATCAATCCGGGCACGAGGGTATTACGAGACGTCGGCGCTGTTGAACCAGGGCGTGGACGCTGTGTTTGAGGCGGCGACGCGTGCGGCAATGGTGGTTCGCGACCAGGGCTACGGGGGTGTCGGAGGCGAGAACAAGCACGACTCGCTGTACACCGGTCGCCGCCCGGACGATGAGAAGACCACCAAGGGGTGCTGCATCGTTATGTGAGGTACGAGCTGCGGGGGCTATTGCGCCGTATTGAGCGGAGAGCTGTGCTCTACACTACTCGTCACTCGCCACGCCCACCGGTCTGCTCCCTTGGCGATGGACACGCCGTCGCTCCTCGTCCTCCCTCTACGCCTCACTACGACACCATCCCACTATGCCCACAGCCCGCACATCCACACATGACCGACCTCGCATTGCCACATCACCACCAACGTCCTGTCCACGGTTTCAAGAGTCTCGCCTCGATACACGCCGGCGTAGACCCAACTATGACCTTCCCGATCCAAATCACGATCCGGTCCACCTATGCACCCACGCCTGACGCTCGCCGACGACGCAACGCCCCACGCCTGCCGCAGTACAACCCGCGCTGGACGCTCGACGTAAGCGCACGCCATAACGACTTTATAAATTGAGGCGTGGGTGCCAGCCCCGGAAGTCCATTGCCGTCTACGTAGTCTAAATATAGATGGGAGATGCTGGAGATGTTGTTTTGACCAGGAGGAGCTGCGGAAATCGCACAGTGAGGGGGAGTGTTTTGTTCATGGCCGCGGGTGTGGCGATGCATGTGACGGTGCGTTCCGTACAGAACGGCGCAAGGCAACCGCAAAGCCCTTCACCGGATTGTGATCTGGTTCGGTTGCGTGCATGCGTGCATGACTTGGAGATCAGTGGATCGCATGCAGCATGGGAGGTCGGAAGCAGGTCGGATGTGAAGTCGGGAGGTCAAAGTCGAGCCCAGGCCATGACCTCCAGTCCTCATTGTCATTCTTCCATCCCTCCCGCCTTCAACGTCATCGATCTCGACAAGATCCACAAGTCGCGTGCACAGACGACGTGACCGACAGATCTGATATCCAGGTCTGGACCGCCACCTCGATCAGCGCGATCAGCCGTCATTGGGGGCATGGGGCTTTGGCGCGCCTAATTCATAGTTCATCCTTATGGTTATTCAGTGTTCTCGATTCCCCAAAGTTAGGCCCGCACCGACGGAAGCAAAAATGTCGCCAAACTTTCGGACAATGGCGTGGCCTAAAATTGATCCTCCTCCCAAACGGCTTCACTCAATCTTGCCCCTGTCGCTCAGCATTCGAGGTCGTTCACCACGGTCTGCTCGCTCTCCTTTCTTCATCCTTTCAAGAAATACACACATAAAAAATGGCTGAGCGTGCTGGTTTCGGTCGTGGCCGCGGTGCTCCCCGTGGCCGTCGTGGTCCCCGTCGTGGTGCTAAGCGTGACGAGGAGAAGGAGTGGTGAGTTTCAACACGCAAACCGCCCAACTAGGACACGAAAAGCGAGGACGAGCGACAGAAGGACTGGACGGAACGGACGTTGGGGGCTGGACGACATGGCTGCGCGAGCGCGGTGGTTGTGGAGGGAGATGGTTTGGGGAGACAGTGGAGCTGCACGCAACGGCTGGTTGGGGCATTGTCCTCTGGCCAGTTTCTGCGGACCGGATTGTGTGGAGGAGGAAGCGGGTAGTAGCAGGCGGTCCTCAAGCTCGTACCCCGTCTCTCGCTGGCAGTTGCGCGGTGTCCAACTTGCTGGAGCACGCTGACACCCAGGGTCCCCGTCACCAAGCTTGGCCGCCTCGTAAAGGACGGCAAGATCAAGTCGATGGAGGAGATCTACCTCTTCTCGCTCCCCATCAAGGAGTACCAGATTATCGACCTCTTCCTCCCCACTCTCAAGGACGAGGTCATGAAGATCATGCCCGTCCAGAAGCAGACTTCGGCCGGTCAGCGTACCCGCTTCAAGGCCTTTGTCGCCGTCGGCGACTTTGACGGCCACGTCGGCCTCGGCGTCAAGTGCGCCAAGGAGGTCGCGACCGCCATCCGCGGCGCCATCGTCCTCGCCAAGCTCTCGATCGTCCCCGTCCGCCGCGGCTACTGGGGCTCGCACATTGCCGAGCCGCACACCGTCCCCATGAAGGTCTCGGGCAAGGCCGGCTCCGTCATGTGCCGCCTCATCCCCGCACCCCGTGGTACCGGTATCGTCGCTGCCCCCGCCTCGAAGCGCATGCTCCAGATGGCCGGTATCCAGGACTGCTACACCCAGTCCAAGGGCTGCACTGCCACCCAGGGCAACTTCCTCAAGGCCACCGTCGCCGCCCTCTCCAAGACCTACCAGTTCCAGTCGCCCGACCTCTGGCAGATCATCCCCGTCGGCCAGACTCCTTACGACGAGTTCTCCAGCCACCTCGCCATCGCTGCTCGCAAGGCCGCCGCTTACTAAGCGTCACTTTTGTAGTTGTGATAGGGATGCCATCTGTGCTGGCATAATGCAGCGAGGCGTGTACTAATCGAGCAACGAATGAGGGAGATTTGCCGGCGACAGCGCCATCGCGCTCTTCATGGTGTTATGCTTGTCTACACGCTCCAAGTCGCAACTGACCAGAGTACAGGAATGGGAACACAGCGAGCAGGTTTCTGAGTTGGACCCCGATGCCAAGGTGCACCATGCAGAGTTTCTGCACATTCTTCGATTCTGCACCAGACTTGTTTAAACGGTTAAACAACGGCTGAAATGTCACGTGGCGTTCGCCAGTGACGTGAGGTGCTTTAGGTGGCAACAGGTAAACACCGCATTCGCCAACATTACGATCCACTCTTGCTTCTTGTCCATCGCTTACTCTTTCCGACCACCCCGACACAATGCTAGGAGGCACGCCCCGCTGCGAGCGCTGCGGCGGACTGGTTTACCACGCCGAGCAGGTCATGGGCCCCGGGCGCAGGGTGGGTGTGCTGGCGATTGGCGGGGTGTGCGCGCCTGATCTTCTGCGGAATGCCACTGGTAACCCTACGGACGCTGGCCTGACACCAGATCTACCACAAACTGTGTCTCAAGTGCGAGAATTGCGGCAAGCGGCTCGATCAGGGCTCGCTCGTACAGCATGATAACCTTGTGAGTGGGGTGCGATGTGACGTGATGTGTGTGGAGGCCGAGGACCTCCTTTGGGTTTGATGGTCGTCTGCTCTGCGCCTTCTCGCTCAGTCGGCTCTTGTCGCCTGGGAGTGCTAGGCTTTGGCTCGAGATGAACGTGACAAGTGACGGGCGGGGGTTCGGAGGAGTCGCGGAGCACATGCGCCGCAGTCCGGCTGGGCGATCAAAGCTGCCCGCAGTCGTCACACTCGGAGCAGGACGTCGGCAACGCTGACAGCAGCCATACTGCAACCGATGCCACACTCAGGTCTTTGGAACCCGGGGTACGTTAGCTGGACGTGAGGAAATCGCGCTCATCCCAGACCTCCGCCACGCCAACCTCCACACCTCCTCTCCCACAACCTCCCCAGCACGTCCGCGAGTCAGCATGGAGCAACGCGCCAGCATGGAGCAGGAAACAGCCCCTCCTCCCCGGCTAACACCGCGCCCCGTCGCAGCGCCCCAGGAGTACTACACCCCGCCAGCGTACATCGACGAGACGATCGATCGGACTCCGCCCGCGCTTCCGTCCCGACCCAACGCCCCAGAGGGACCTTTGGTCCAAACGAGCGATCTGGCGCCGGGGTCCAGAGCTGTTGGCGCCGGCATCCGCGCTCCACCCCCAGTGCCTGCTCGGCCCACTGACGAGCCCGAGATCACGCGTGTCAATTTCCGCGCAGAGCGGCCGATGCCAACAGGCGTGTCGTCGGCCATTGCGTCCGGGTTGGCGAAGCGCGACTCGCCGCGGAGCAAGGTGGGCGTGTCGCCCGGCTTCGAGGATCGGTGTAAAGGGTGCGAGAAGCGCGTGTATGCCGCCGAGCAGGTATTTGCCATTGGGCATAAGTGAGTGTCAGGACGGCGGTCGCTGCAGAGGACCCTGGGCTGCGCTTGCGGGAACGGGCAAAGAGTAGGAGAAGCCGCTGACACAAGGTGGCATCGGGGGTGCCTCCGGTGCGCGAGCTGCCGGTCGACCATCGACCCGAGCCGCGTGTCTGATCGGGACGGCGTGCCGTTCTGCAAGAACTGCTATGCGCGTGAGCACGGCCCTGGTGGCATTGCGGGGAAGCGGTAGAAGTGTGTTGGTGAGGCTCGATGCCATTTATGTGTGAGATATGAGCTGCCCACAACTGGCTCGCGACGACGCCTCCCCTCGCCTCACTTACAAAACCTCACCCTGCTAAAGCCTGACTCATTCGACAAGAGGGGTTGGCAGTGGACCAGCGCTGACGAGTTTGTTCCGTGGTTACTGACAACCACACGCCATCGTGCGGAGGCCCACTGTGCGGAGACCGTTCCCGAGCGCTGACATATTCAATGATCACGTGAGCATTCCGCACCCACGAACTCACGTTGCTGCAATGACTGATTGTCTGCGACGTCCCGAATGCACTGCCGCTTGAGAGCGTTCACGTCGCTCTGCAGCCCTCGGTCACTTCACCTGTTGAAGGCCGCGACTGCCAGAGATCTTCGACAAGCTCGGTACCGAGGCCAATGACAATAAGCTGCACTGAACACGGGCACTTCGAAGCGGTTTGACGGATACAATGTTTGGCGAGACGCCGGCCGAGATGCCTGGGTGGTTCAACAAGTACTTCCCAGCCAAGGATTAGGAATGCTTATTGCCTTTTGTGGCCTCGCGCTGACCACGAGATTGTTTGGATTAAAGTCGGAGTCTGCTCTTTGTCGTTGCGACATCTTGTCGGATTCATGCCAGGCCGTACATGAGCAACGCCTCAATATACTCTGGTAAAGAGCACCGCAACTCAACCGGGAGTCCCTCTCGTATATTGTCTCATGGATGTATGCGCTGTCAGATAGCACCTTTGACAGTTAGCCCCCTATGACATCCTCTGTGGACTAATCCTACTTATTGTCGACGCAATGATGGACCGGACTGCGACATTGGCACAGCAGCCTCCTCACCCTTCATGGTTCTGCTCGTGGATGCTGTCCCTGGCTCCTCCCAATACATGAGACATGCAGGGGCGGCCTTCACAGCTGTGCCCAAAAATAATATATCAGAAGTCGCTTCCACTCGGGTATACACATCAGGCATATCTGGCATCAGCCGTTCTGCGAGCAGGAGGAGCTCCTGCTGGTATTGCAGCGGGCGACTAGAATCGCCCTCGACCAGAGCCATGCCTCCGAGTGATTGGACCTATTTGGCCTTGCCTGAGATGGGCGACGTCGAAGCGTGGACGGGTGAGACCCGCAACTACCGGAATGACATCTTCTGCTCACAAGCGACCCGTTTACACCTGGCAGTCCACTGTCGTAGCCACACTTGGCATGGGCAGCCTGCTCACGTTGCTTGGGTGAACTCCTTCAGTGTTGTCAGAGTCGTATTACCCACTAAACTATTTTTTGCGGCCAGACTCTTATCAACACAAGCACACCATCAGCATGGACTGGTTGAAACTACCGTTGGTTGGCCTTCCTCTCGAGCGGCTTCAATGTGTTCACAAGATACATGGATGTCAGACTGGGCAACGCCCACTCGTCGCCTAACAAAGGGCCCGAGAGACGCCGCTATAACGAGGAGCATGGTCACCACGGCCTGGTGGACGCTTTGTTCGGCCATGCGAGTCAAGGGGACACTCGCAGAGAGGTGTACGAGGGAAGGTCGACTAACCAACGGCCAAGGACTCTCTTTCAAGACCAAACCACGAGATGTCCGGGTGACCTTTTGGGACATCCTCCCAAGGGCTAGCCTGGGGACTCTGCTCCGTGACCTATCGCTAACGTGTGAACTGGACGCCGAGTCGCCTTGGCTACAGCTTCTCGGCTGTGTATTGGGATTGTCACTGCCGTCCCACAGTCACCTGGACATGGTGACCACCCCTCCTCGCAGCTGTCGATACCAGATGCACGCCCTGCGAAAAGTAATATATGCTATCTTACATTACATCCAGAATACAGGAATTGTACAACATATCTCCACGCCTATCAACTCCGGGATATTCATAATGCTCAGCCGTCCGACAATGGGAAATCACCGACCCCTTCCTCCTCACTCCTGGAACACCTCCCGGCCGTACGTGTAGCACTCGTCGTCCGTCTCGGGCGGCGGGGGCTCCTGCACCCCACGCCGTGCGAGGTCCTCGCGCATGTCGAGGAACACGTCCTTGCGCACCTTCAGCATCTTGTGGTGCACGTATTGTAGCGCCAGCAGGGTGACCACGACGCTGAAGCCGACACTGTCATCAGCAGGGAGTTGACACGACCGACACGCACGCCACGTAAGACAGGATATTGGATTTGCGCGTGGGCTCGTGGCGCGTAACCAGGACTGCCCGTGAATACTCAGAGCCAAGCAGAAGGGACAGAACACACCTCCGACTGCGTGTCAGTGTCAGCAACGGCAATATGCTCACGGTACACGGCGACAAACTGCTTGGGAAGCGAGAAGATCAGCGCGATGAAGAATTGCGAGTACTGTCGTCAGATCGCCCGCTACAAGACCCACCGGAAGGCCGCACACTGCGAACAAGAGCTGGGTGTCAGCACTGGCCGCAAGTCCACCCACGGTCGACACATGTGTCGGTATTGCGCTGAGGCGGACGACCCAGGCGATAAAAAGGCCTCCGGTGGAGATGACGCGCGTGAGGCACGCGTAGTTGAGGCTCATGTGGGCCAGGCGCTTGGCCCGGCGGCGGCAGCAGGTGCCGTAGACTGTGAAGCAGGCCATCTCGCCGAGTATCGTGCCGGCGGCGACGATAAGGAAACCATACCTCACGCCCCAGAATACGCCGCAGAGTATGATGATGATTTCTGAAATCAGCCAGTTGCTCTTGACACCTCGTCGCGGCCCGACGGCGGCTCCAACCCCAGCCCCACCACCGCTTACGCACCATTGCCAAACAGCGGCGGGAAGGACAGCACGACAATGAGGGCGATTGGGATGAGCCACCCGAACTCCATCTCCCGCATCCCTTTCGCGAACGGCATGAGCCGCTGGATAATCTGCCGTCAGTCCAAACCCCCAGACAAACATCACCTCTCGATGGAACACGCCAACACAGCACACCCCGGCGGCGAGGACCACGAGGAGGATGTACCACGGCACCCATTCCCATCGCACCCAGAACCGCCAATCACTGGCCCGGTCCCACGTCAACAGGCCGCGCTCGTATTCTGCCTGCTCGGCCTGCGTAAGTCCCGTCATGGCTGTGTCGGCGCTGAAATCGCTACCCGCCGGTGAACGAGGTTGACGGGGCAGCAGCCGAGAGTGCAGGGTTGGGGGTGTGCGGGGCGTTGGGGGCGCGCGCGGGGATGGCGGTGCGCTGGCGTCCCCGTTGCCGTTTGTGAGTGTGCGCATGGAGCGAAGGGTGCCATAGCCTGGGCTGGACATGGCGGCTGGTGGTGGAGGTTGAGCTCCGGATGCGATCTCGGCGAAGGGGCTTGCAGGCCGTTCGTGAGGCTGACAGCTGCCGGACTATCGAAAGTAGAAGGGGGAGCTCTCAGTTAGTGACGAGTTAGTAGTATGAAGCTGAGTTGGATTGGTTGAATGAGTTGGAAAAATGAAATGGGGCGAGTTCGGGGTCGCGGGAGATAACTCTGTGAAGCACGTTGTTGGCTGAAGACTGACGTAGGTTCTGCGGCATGTTCATTTGCCACCGAACATGTCATCATGTATTTCCACGGGGGCCGTTGATACCTTGTTGCCCCATGGACCCATAAGCGAGTGGCACTGCACTGCATCTACAACTGTCACGTATCGATGGCTGAGTAGCCATGGCTGGTCATTTCTAGTGTCCCATATTCCGCAACCGTCACGGTGCTCGATGGATGTTTACACAGATCGCACCTCATTCAGAGGCGGAGCGATCGGCCATCTCCGAAAGCGCATTCTGTCCAGATCCCCAAACACACCAGATGCATCTCAGAGACAATAACCACACACACCTGGAGCCCACACACCGTGGCGATTACGCGACGGTACCGAAGAGGTCGAGCGAGTCGATACGCGTCGTCTCGTCATCCTCCTGATTGTCCTTGACGAGAATGTGGAGGGTACGCACGTTCTGGAACCGTACATAACGAAGCTCAACCTTGTTTCCGCGGATGTCCTCGGGAGTAAGTGTGATCTCCTGCGCAGGCTCATGAGATTCGGCGTCGTTGAAGTCAAGGTGGTTCTGGTTCACGTAAAGCTTGATCGTCTTGGGTGCCTGCGCGGGGGACACCACGGAGAAAATGGACAGAGCCTTGATCTTCACAGCCTCGTTGAACTGAGGTCAGCCAGGCGGCGCACCCACGCTCGTGCAGCGTACCTGAATAGAGATGAGGAGCTCGGGGTCGACGTCCGACTCGAGGTAGCTGCGTCCTTTCGGCCCGGCGTTGGGCCCGATGATTGAGGACAGAGGGTGCTCCTTGCTCTCGCCAAGACACGATAGGCCGGTGGCCGAGACGTGGGACAGCAGCGAGCCTTCGGCAGGGGTAGGGGGTGCAGACGACGACGACGAGCCACCCGCTGGTGTTGCCTTCGGAACTGGACCTGCGTGCTTCTGGACAAGCTGGTTCAGCTGAGGGGGGGAGGCGCCGCGAATCTGAGTGTCAGCACACAGCGTGGGAAGACACCCACCTCGTCAATAACTTTTCCGCCCTTGAGGAATTTGAACGTGGGCATAGCAGAGATCTGGAACCGCGCTGCCAGCTGCTGCTGCTGGTCGACATCGATCTTGACAAACTTGACATGCGGGAACTGATGTCAGCTGGAACTCGATGCAGGAGGGTCCGTACTTTTTGCGCGAGTTGCGCGTAGACCGGCGCAATAGCGTGACAGGGACCGCACCAGACCTGTTAGTCAGAGGGAGATCAGTGGCTACAGACTGTACGTACGGCATGGAAGTCTGTCTGTCAGCGATGTGCACGAGCGCTCTTCCAACACGTCGCACGTACCGATGACCATGAGCTGCGTTGGCGGCAGCGACTTGACGAGGTTGTCGAACTCTGCGGATTAGAAATGGTACATCGTCGTCTACCTGCCTTGCGTCGACTTGATTTCCGTGATCCCGGGAGCCATGTTGGATGATTGTTGTTGATGAAAGAGTGGGTGATTGCAAAGGTATGACTTCGAGTGCGGCATGGCGAAAGTTGATCTCTTTGAGTGGGAGGCAAGTGAGTGACCAAACACCGAGCATTACGTCAGTTGTCCCACAGTGCTCACTAATATGGGTTTGTAATTCATAAGCCAACATTACTTGCAATGACAGGTGAGACAAATGGAGTCATTAAAGAGATAATTGAATAGTTTTGCTTCCGCTATCAAGCTGGAACCAGCCGGAACCTTCGTCCTGTAGCACGATGTACATAGCCTCACCTAATTCACCATAGCACGCTTTTGTGGCACCTCGTTTGATCAGTGGCGGGAATCCCGCCTCAGTTGATCTTGGTTGAGCATCAAACAACACCAGCCACGTTGTTGTTGGCAAGATGTGCCTGCTAGAGGCACTAGAGAAGAAAATGCATCTTGACGCGTCGCAGCAGCTGCCATGATGAGTTTATATACAGTACCTCAGCAGCAGGCATGATGTGCGAATCGTGCGTGGCGCCCCTTTCCCTAGTGATACCATCAACTGACAGTTTTGCGCTCTTTGTGAACTCTGGATATTGGGGACTCTGCTTCCACATGGCGAACTCGAGGCACCCTGCTTGTGCCACTTTGATGGCCTTCACGACCGCCGGCGCAACACATCCCTGTGTCGCCGGCGGTGCAGGCTTGGTGGACAGGCACCAAGGTACCTCCCAACGGCACCCCCATCTTTCCTTGTTTGCGTATTGTGGAGAGGTGGTGACGACATTGAGGTCTCACATTACACAGAGTCGAGGCCCTTGGAGGACTCTGAGGTGGCGGAGAGCCTGGTGGACTTCCCGGAAAGCTCGGCATGAGAACAATCTGGGAGCCGGCCACCGCGGAGGGAAGGCCGCGGGAACGAGCAGGAATCCTGCACAATGCAAGGTGGCAAGTCCGATGCGGCATGCCGTTTCCGGATGCCCTGCGGGACGGGCCCAGATGTCAGCAACAAAATCCAGGGCGATGCGGGAGTCGCACAAGCAGTTCTTTGGCCCACCCCCAGTTTCGCCTCCTTCTAGATGAAAACTGAATCTCAATTGCTAAAAAGCCGGAGCTGCAAGTCACTTGGTCACTGACAGCGTTATGGGGTTTATCCTGGCGGACCTCACTTTCTATTGTGAGATTGGGGTACATGCAGCGAAGGTGATATTACGTTGACGGACGTGCTTGAAATAATGTCAACGGCACTTATGATTACCCAAACGTAAGCACCCCATCCTGGGAACTGGATTGACCCAAGAATTATGGCATTCACCAAAGTGTGCGAATAAGAAAATGAGAACAACACTGTTCCAGCTTCCAGCAGGTCTGAATGACATTACAAGGCTGCAATACTTTCCAACCTGTGCAAGGAATCTGTTAAGCACTGACAATTGGGCGAAGGTGGCGATGATGCCGCCGTATTGACAGTGCCTGTTCATTCAATACCAAAGGAAAGGCACATACCTCGATTAGTGACCTTTTGACTTTGAATGGTATTCGGCCTGGCGGCATTGTGGCCGTGGAGATAGACAGGCTGGGTCCACCGAGGACGCCACGGCACGGGCGCGATGCGTGTTTTGCGGACCGATTCCAAGGAGGGGTGCGACAGGGATCGGCTTGACGGGAGCATCGCGAGACTGGGAGTCGACGTTGTCAGCCTGATAATTCCGATGATGGACGACGCGACGCAGTAGGCGAGCAGTTGGGTGTTGAGCGATGATCTTGTTAGAAACGTCTGGAGCATTGGGACATTTGCATCCATCCATGCATACGGCAAGGTGGCGGTGGCGTCTGGGGGTGGCGGTTTGATAGTTTGGATATGTTTGATGTAACGCTGAAGGACGTCGTAGGCACGTAATCTTGGTTCAGAGGCGAGCATGGCGGTGAGCAGAGGTGTCTGTCGTTGATGACTCCATAGATCCTTGACTCTTGAGACAGCAGCACGACTCCAACGAGCGGTGTCATCATGCCAATTGCTTTGGGTACACATTTCCCGCAGCTAACCCGCCCCCGTACTCTGCATCCGATTATGGCCATGGCCACTACTGACGTTGTATTGTTGTTCATGGAGGAATAGGTCCGACCACGACCTCTCCATAGTAGTCATATGTACCGTAGTATTGTACAAGACTCGCAAGGACACGCAAAGAGTCGCAGGGCTCGCGTTGCCGGCAGCCAGGCACGAACGGAAGGAAAGATTCCCTTGGTAGATCAAGCCCTCCCGACACAAAGGGAGAAGAGCAAAGTGTTCGGCTCCTCCTCCTCCTCCCGGGAAGTCCCTCATCCAGGCGGATCGGGGTGGATGACCGGATGACTGGGTGACTGGATGACTGGGTGACTGGATGACTGGATGACTGGATGACTGGATGACTGGATGACTGGATGACTGGATGACTGGATGACTGGATGACCCCCGCCCCCCCCCGGAAGGCTCCGAGCGCGACTGCTGGTGCTATAAAAAAAAAGAGAGTTCAGGAAAATCAGGTGTCTGGCTCGAATGGACCTCCCGTTGTTCCGCCCATCGTCACGCTGGACCGTGTTTAGACCCTGAGCATCTGTGTGCCCCGATCCCCCCTCGATCAGCAGTAGTGTTGGGTGAGATTTGGGTTGTTGTTTTTATGTGTACAGTCAAGTATAACGCCGCCACCCAAGCCCTGAATCAAGGGAACCATACGGGCTGTAGGAGCCTGAGGCTTGCCGGGGGGTTGAGGGGTATACCGAAGGAGACCCTGAATTAACCCTGCAAGCCGCGGCACATATTGGGTGGAACGACGCGGGGGGGGAGGGGGAGGGGGTAGGGAGAGAGGGCAACGCGCGCTAACTTCGAGCCCCCCCTCTTTCCTCCTTCCTTGTGGCCTTGTTCCCGGCATGGGCGGGCCAATTGACACTCTTGGCCCTATGCCCTATAGCTCCTCCCTCCCGCCCCCGTCTCCCCCGGCATTGTACACAGTGAGGCCTCCCACCTGCCACCCTGCAAGCACCTCGTTACACCTTCCCCCCATCCCTCACTCACTCACTCTTTCACTCTTTCACTCACTCCTTGATGCGCTCTGCGAGTGCATCCTCCACCGTCACCATCCCATCCCATCCCCCTCCCATCCCCCTCCCATCCCCCTTCTCCCTCTCCCAACTACACGCAGTGACGAACGGTTCGCTCTCAATCCCCCAAAGCGCACCGACCGGACCACCCTTTCCCTCCCCCTCCCCTCCCTTCCACGCTCCCCCCCTCCCCCTCATCCCCCTCGCCCTCTTCGACATCGACACATCCTCGTTTGTCGTTGACTCTTGTTTCTCTTTCTACCTCTATCAATTCCTAACCAAAAACTACTTCTCATCTCTCTCTCTCTCGCCATCTGACCCTCCCTCTCTGACCCCCTCCTCCCTCCCCCCTCTCCCCCTCCCTCTCTCCGAACCCCGTTCTCGATCTTCGGCTCATCTCATCTACTTTCAAGTCCGCGCAGTGTTGTTGCACACCACCACGCTCCTTCCGACCTATCCTTGCCAACACCCCTCGATCCCATCCATCGTCGGCACATCCTTGGCACGGTTCTCCCCATTTCCTCTCTAGGTCCTGCTCAATCTCGCGCGCGCACACACCAACCACCAACCATCTCGCCTCCCCCCCCCTTCTCGCTCTCGACATATCACCTATCTCTGTTCGACTGCGCTTCATCGATTTCTGTCTGCTTTCATTTGAATCTCATCCGACGCCTGCCAACGTCCCCCTCCCTATCACCTCCTAGCGAACGCACACACGCACATACACTCTCTCGCGTCGCTCTCCGCCCTTCAAACGCACGCTCAACACACAGGCTCGTACCGTGTCTATCCAACTGACACGTTACAAGGTATAGACCGTTGCGTTCTCCCTATTCTCTCCTCCGCCCCCTTCTTTGACACGCCTTACGCATGTTGGTCCAACTCATCTAAACTCTGTCGCAAGCTGCTTGATCTCCCAATCATCGAGCTTTAGTCAGTTATAGATACCCACCACCATGCCATCAGGCAACGGTCGCCGCGGAAGGGGCGGCAACCGCCGTCTGGTGGCTGCCCTTCTCCTCGTCGTCCTCATGCTCGCGCAACTGGCATTAGCAGACATCCACGTGCGCGATGCCCGTGCTGCTCGTGCACTACCCGACCAGCGCAGGTCCCGTCTTCCTCTCCACAGATTAAGACGCCAAGAAGGTAAGTTCTGAAAACCTCGTCCCCTGCATGCCCTGCATCATCCCCGCGTCGCCAGATCGCCATGTTGCACTGCCTGCTCCATCCTTCGTAGCTTTCTATGCTTGTAGCTTGTTGCTAACTCCTTTCGCAGCTAGCCCGGCTGATTCCCCAACACCTTCCCCTGCTGAGGCTTCACCGAAGCAGGAGGAGACCAAGGCGGAAGATCCCGAGTCCAAGTCCCCTGAGGCACCTGCACAGCAACCCTCTCCATCTCCCACTCCTACCCCGGACCCAACCCCGGAGCAGAAGCCCTCGCCGTCGCCAGAGCAGAACTCTCCCTCGCCTTCGCAGGAGCAGAACTCTCCCTCGCCGTCGCAGGAGCCTGCGCCATCCCCGTCTTCGGAGCAGCAGGAGCCTTCCCCTGAGCCTTCTCCGTCGCCGTCGCAGGAGCCTGCGCCTTCCCCGTCTTCGGAGCAGCAGGAGCCTTCCCCTGAGCCTTCTCCGTCGCCGTCGCAGGAGCCTGCGCCTTCCCCATCTTCGGAGCAGCAGGAGCCTTCCCCTGAGCCTTCGCCGTCGCCGTCGCAGGAGCCTGCGCCTTCCCCATCTTCGGAGCAGCAGGAGCCTTCTCCCGAGCCTTCGCCGTCGCCTTCCCCTTCGCCTGCGCCTTCCCCGTCTTCGGAGCAGCAGGAGCCTTCCCCTGAGCCTTCGCCGTCGCCGTCGCAGGAGCCTGCGCCTTCCCCGTCTTCGGAGCAGCAGGAGCCTTCCCCTGAACCTTCTCCGTCGCCGTCGCAGGAGCCTGCGCCTTCCCCATCTTCGGAGCAGCAGGAGCCTTCCCCTGAGCCTTCTCCGTCGCCGTCCCCATCCCCATCCCCATCCCCATCGCCTTCGGAGTCTCCAGAGCCGTCGATGAGCATCCAGGCAAGCCCCAAGACCGAGGCCAACCAGTCCCCGGGCACGCCGGACAACAATGGACCTGGGACTGGGCCCTCGCAGGACGTCACGCCTCCCACCACTCCGGATGTCTCTCCCACGAGCCCCACGGATCAGACCACGCCCAGCGGCAACGGCAATGGAAATGGCAACAACGGTAATGGCAATGGCAACGGCAACGGTAACGGCAACAACACCCCGCCGACGCCCGAGCAGCCTTCCCCCAGCGAGTCGCCCGCCGAGCCAACGCCCACGGAGGACCCCCAGCCCAGCGGCAACGGCAACGGCAATGGCAATGGCAACGGCAACAACGGTAATGGTAATGGCAATGGCAACGGCAACAACACGCCACCGACGCCCGAGGAGCCTTCCCCGACCGAGTCGCCCGCCGAGCCAACGCCCACGGGTGAGCCCCAGCCGACAGATGAACCCCAGCCCCAGCCCACCGGCAACGGCAATGGCAATGGCAACGGCAACAACACGCCACCGACGCCCGAGGAGCCTTCCCCGACCGAGTCGCCCGCGGAGCCAACGCCCACGAATGATCCCCAGCCCACGGATGAACCCCAGCCCACCGGCAACGGCAATGGCAACGGCAACAACGGGAATGGCAACGGTAATGGCAACGGCAACGGCGGCGGCAACGCCAACAACACCCCGCCGACGCCCGAGGAGCCTTCCCCGACCGAGTCGCCCGCGGAGCCAACGCCCACGAATGACCCCCAGCCCACGGATGAACCCCAGCCCACCGGCAACGGCAATGGCAACGGCAACGGTAATGGCAACGGCAACGGCAACAACACGCCACCGACACCCGGAGAGCCTTCCCCCACCGAGTCTCCCGCCGAGCCAACGCCCACGGGTGAGCCCCAGCCCACCGACAACGGCAAT
>JAMAMB010000001.1:2602081-3058802 GCA_023629975.1 Cutaneotrichosporon sp. PL3408A
TCCCCCACCGAGTCTCCCGCCGAGCCAACGCCCACGGGTGAGCCCCAGCCCACCGACAACGGCAACGGCAACGGCAACGGCAACAACACGCCACCGACGCCCGGAGAGCCTTCCCCCACCGAGTCTCCCGCCGAGCCAACGCCCACGGGTGAGCCCCAGCCCACCGACAACGGCAACGGCAACGGCAACGGCAACGGCAACGGCAACGGCAACAACACGCCACCGACGCCCGGAGAGCCTTCCCCCACCGAGTCGCCCGCCGAGCCAACGCCCACGGGTGAGCCCCAGCCCACCGGCAACGGCAACGGCAATGGTAATGGCAATGTCAACGACAACGGCAACCCTAACGGCAACAACACCCCCCCGACGCCTGAGCAGCCTTCCCCGAGCGAGTCTCCCGCCGAGCCAACGCCCTCGGGTGAGCCCAAGCCCTCCGGCAACAGCAACGGCGCTCCTCCTGGTGGTGACAACTCTGGCGGTGACCGAGAGCCGGCTTCTCCTGCCAGCCCCACTCCTCCGGGCAATCAGGGCGGCCACGGTGACTCGTCGCCAAATTCGCCCATCATTGCATACACTCCGACTGTCACCTCACTCGTCATTGCTGAGCCTACAGCGGAAGCTGCGCACAACGGGCCGACCGACACGTCCCGTGTTACACCCACTGCGGCCGCTCTGCCCAGCGGTGTCCCGAGTTTCATCATCCCTCCCGGTGTGGATCTGAGCAGCGACCCCAACCGCGGCACAGGCAATGACCGGGACCCAGTGAAGGGCAAGCGGGCTGCTTCCATTCTCCTCAACCTAGACGTTTACCCCTGGCTGTTTGTGTACAACTCGGACGACGCGCAAAGCCAGCTGTTCTCGACCTTCCCCAAGATTATCTCCAGCGCTCTCAAGATCCCTGAGGCCGACGTTGTCACATACGGCCTACAGGCGTACCAGCCCGCTAATACCGGCAACACCTTGGGCACCCAGTGGATCGGTTACGTTCCCACTGACCAGTTCGAGACGCTTGAGTCTTACATCTCAACCGGCAACTCGCCGCTGTACAACCAGCCCGGTCTCGCTGGTGCTCTGGCTAATTACATCAACCCGACGCACCCGCTTGACGAGGCCTCTGGTGGTGCTTTCGGTTCACACTCTGGTGCGACCACGACCCAGTCGAGCACCCGCAAACGCAACATCATTATTGGTGTCTGCGTTGGTGTTGGTGGCATCCTTTGGATCATTCTTGTGTACTGGATCTACCGCCGCGTCAAGCGTGCCAACGAGCGGGCTGTCAACAAGCGGCTGTCAGAGCACATGTCCATGTTCTCAGGCCGCAGCGACAACAATCCGTTCGGCGACGAGCGCCGCCACTCCACGACTCCCTCAATTGCCGCTTCCGAGATCGACGACCGCCCGAGTTCCTTCTACGCTTCGCCGCTCGACAACTACCCGGCAATGCGCCGCCGCCAGATCGACTCCTCGATCTACACCGACCAGGCTGGTGCGGGCGACACTTCCCCAACATCCTACGTCAACTCGGTCTTTGGCACCTCTTGGTTCCAGACAACCAACTATGGCGCCGGTGTTGCGTCGACTCAGGCTGCCCACCGCACGAGTGGGAACCCGTTCGACGACATGTACGCTCGCTCTGGTCCATCGTCACCACGTGCGTCTCAGCGTCCTCAGCGTCGTTCTGTGCAGAAGACCATGATCTCGCAGCCGACGTTACAGGGCAACTCCCTCGAGTTCAACGAGTACCATTAGGCGGTACCAAGGCGAGGCTTCGCCTTCAAGACGGACAGTTTCACGAACCATACATATTCTTTATTCCATCATACCCCCCAAACCGAACCCTCACTCCCTCAGCTCTCTTCCCCTCCACATCGCGTAGGCAGGCGCGATCATAGTTTTATTTCATTGCATGGCTGGCCATCGTAACCCTTTCCTGTTAGGTCTTTCTGGATTAGATGCATTTCCTGCATCGTAAGGGCTTATGCCGTGTTGCAGGCGATGACACACGGGAAGGCTAGCCGCAACAGTTCAAGGGCTGACATAGTCGCACAACAAACCTTGTTGTTAAAGTGTCCATCAGTTGGGCAGCGTTACATTCGGGCCAAAGCAGACGTATGCTGTCCGATAAACCTGCATTCTCCCTCTCCCGATCTCCCGGCTTCCCATTTCCGTTCAGAATTTGGGTGTGGATGCGACTCGACTAATCCGACGTGTCTCATGTGGACACTTCCAAGAAGCGAGACTCTTCGCGGGTACGTGCATACCTGGAGGGCTCCAAACTGTCCTTGCGCTCCGCTGCCCGCAATTCGGAACCCTCATCAAGGATCCCAGCGTGCTTGTTTCGTCCTCAGCACGCTCCGTCCTCAGCACCCCACAGCAGAGATCAGTGAAGTTGTCTGGATCTGGCCAGATCCGCTTTCCGGATGGCCTGTGCAATGTGGCCTGGGCGGCCGCCGCTTCGTGCTTGTGCAGCGACAAACTTCCTTGTTCCCCATTTTGGGTGTTTTCATCTTTTGTTGAGATCTGGCTTAGCAAGCTGCATTGGGGATGGTGCACCGACGTGAGCCCATTGGAGTAGGTGCGCATGTGCGCGTACAGTAGTGTGCATGTCGAGGACAGGTGTGGGAGGCGTGGTGCCGCGCTTTGTCGTTTCGGCATTCCGCACATGTCACGCGCCGACGCGACGACGCGACGACGCGACGTTGACTGCGTCCCCGCCGGAATGTGCCGGCTTGACGGGCTGTGCTTTGCGGATCACATTACCCAGGCCAAAGTAGCGCACACAGTCTGGAACAACACATCACGCGGGAGCATGAGGGAAAGTGACACAGTTTCGCATCTAATTTCTCAACTTCGTGGTGGCTACAGGTCCATTGTACACTGCGTTGGCGCCAGCGCCGACACTCTAGATCTATGATGTTCTCATTGTTCTCGATCCACTCTGGGATCCTCCATTTTTTCTTGTTTCATGTTCTCATGTCGGCGTCCCCCATGAGCTGCGCCCAAGCAAGCTCCAACGGCGCACTCCCATGCGTCACACATGTCTCGACCGATGGAGTTTCCAACGTCCCGCCTCGCTTCAGCTTCGTCTTCCGCGCGTCTAGAAGCTAAAGATGCCCGCGCCGCGACGACGGCTTCCGCCCAGCGGATGCGTGACGACCGCCGCGACGAAGAGACCGACAGTGAGGCCAATGGCGACGGAGATGAGCTGCTCGGCAACCTGGAAACCCTGGGAGTATTGCCGCGAAGTGGTTGTGGACGTATCCGTGCCGTTCTTCTCCGAGATTTCAGTGCCGGCCGCTGCGAAATTGAATAGGCCGCCCTGGGATAGACTGTGAGTTAGTGCGTGTTCGTTGGTGGTCAAGTGAGCTGCGAGCAGTTCGTCTTCGTGCTCGTTGCCCTCGCACTCACCCTGAGGGAAGCTGCAGCAAGATGCCAGTGACCATGACTGGGAAACTGGCGCCGTTGGAGAAGAAGCGGCCATACAGGTTGCCCAGGATTCCGACGCAGAACGAGCCAATGGCCGAGATGATATCGGAGCGGTTGACAAAGACAGGCATACAGAAGTGGTTGACGACCCATCCGGCGGACGCGACAGCTATCATGACGATGAGCTCTTTGCTGAACAGCGGCTGTCCGTTGCGCATCGACAAGCAGAGCGAGTACATCGGTACACACAAGTAGTCTTGGGGTGAGCTCCTATCAGAGAGGATTGTGGCCACTTACACCAGTATCCGCTTGGGCTTGACATGTACCATGGGGCGTCTGGCGTGTGGGTATTCTGACACGTGAAGTCTTCTCCGTTCTTGATCGTCCGGTGACGGATGCGGAAATAGATCTCGCCGCCGATTGAGATACCAAATCCAAGGAAGAGGGAGTAAATGACAGCATAGCCGATTCGCACCGCTCCGGCAGTGATGTTGCGCGACGCCAGCTCCAGAGCACCAGTGAGCACAATGAAACCGGGAAGGATAAGCACGACACCACCGGACACCAAGGCCGTATAGCAGAACTTGTTGGTGTCGGACAAGACCGCAGCGATGAAAGAAATAACCGTGGCGATGACAATTTCGAAGACATTAGAGAACATGTCGTTCTTGGCGGCGATAATCTGAACGATGGCTAGCAATCCCCCTAGGACGGCGCTCATAAGGGCGTCAATAAACGAGGCGTAGAAAGCCGGAATAACGATGAACGCTGAGCAGCACATGCTGATCAGGACGATCTGCCACGGCGAGTAGATTGGCTTTGAGGTCATCAGCTCGTCGAGGTCCTTGCTCGCCTCATCAACCGAGATCATATCGTGTACAACCTTCCAGTAAACGCTGTGCACCTTGAACAGCTTGCCGAGGTCGAGTCCCGTCGACTGCTTCAAGAACTTTGTCTCGGATGTGTGCGTCGCGTCGTCACCAAAGGACACCAGCATCGTACCTGGGAGGTACACGACCTGGGCGTTGATCTCGAGCACGCGGGCAGTAGCCTGGATCTGCGTCTCGAGACGGTGAGTCGGCGATCCGAACATCATGAGCGCGCGAGCGAGCTTGAGCACGAATTGCTGCCGGGCGAGGATAGCCGCCACATGCTGGATGATGAACACCTCCTGCTTCTTCCGCGCCTCCTTGGCCTTCTTCCGCCGCTTCTTTTCAGCCTCCCACTGCTTGCGCCGGCGTTCATCTTCCGTCATCATGGGGTTCGACTTCTCGCCTGTCGGGGTTCTAATCCACTTTTCGGCACTGCGGAATGCCGCAGCCGGCCCCTCTGTCATGATGTTCAGATTGAGCGACGAGGGTTTCTTGGCCCGCTTCTTCATCATGATGAGGTCGTCGGTCGACTTGGAGTGCTCGTGCGCGTGATCCCCTGAGTCACGCCCGCCCATTTCTGTGGGGGAGTCGTTGACGACAGTGCCGGAGTGCATACTAGATGGACGCGAGCCGCGCGCCGAGTGAGGCGGCGAGAGGCTGTGGCGCGGATCGCTTGGCGATTCTGGGAGCGAGTAGCGAGTGAGGTGGTAGCCAGCTCGTTTGGCAGCGGGAACGAGGGTTGACGCCTCCGGGGCAGCAGCAGACGCCAGACCGCCAGTGGAACCGATGAGAGCGCCGAACACACCGGCGTCAGACCGCGCCGCCTTGGGTCGGTCAGACTGCTTGAAAGAATGCGCGGCGCGCTGGAACGTGCCCTTAAGTCCTGGGCTGGGCAGCGGTGAACGGCGGTCTGCAATGCTCGTCGAGGAGCGGTTGCGCCTTGGCTCGCTTTCGGCCCCGTGCGAGTTGGGCGGGGCGTGTGGCGACGGAGGCGACCGGGTCTTGTTCCAAAAGTGCTTCTTACGCGCATATCCCTCGTCCTCGTCATCCGACGTTGCCGGCGTGATACTGGCCGAGGTGGGGCGTGATGCGCCAGGAGTCGTCCCGGGCGTCGTGCCACCCGAGTCCATTTGGTTTCGCCCATAAAGCGACATCAACGCCGACAGCACCGACGTTCCACCAGGGAACTGTGGCAGGTCTGACCCGGGTGGTGGGTTGATCGGTCCGTTAAGTCCGTGCGGCGTGAGCGGCGTCTCGACGGCAGTCGATTCGTCGCTGTATCTCCGCTTCTCTGAATCATTGAGATCGGGCACTTGCGACGCTTCACGCTCGCCATTCTCGACACGACGGTATTCCTCCCGGCCCGCGTCACGGTGTCGGCGTACCGACCCCGTCTTGACCCGGCGCCGGAGGTTTCCCCACCGGCTCGTATGGCCCCGTACGAGGTTGCTCGCCTCCGACCCAGGGTCTCGAGCCTTGGGAGCGGCTGGGATCGATGGCAGCCCGTCACGCTCTCCGGGGGGAACAAAGAACGCCATGTGGTCATTGACCCCGTCGTCGAGAATTTCGTCCTCGTACCGCGCGGCGGGTTCCTCATCTTCCGGATCCTTGTCCAGACGGTAATCGTAGTCCTCGTCGGTGTCCTGAGTAGGCTCTCGATGAGGTGGAGGATATCTGTGGAGGTGGTGGGGTAGGTGATGGTGGTGGGGGTCATGCCCATTGCCGTCTTCCTCGGCCATGCTGGCCACACTGGAAGTGCTGAGGTTTGACGGCCTGTATCGCTTGTCCCTTAATCTCTCAAGCGCATCATTGACGTCGCCGATGTTCTGTCTCGACAGCTGGCTGTCGCGCGTGTCCTGAGGGTGCAAGGGCGGGAGGTTGATGACATGATCCTGTGTCCACTGCACGCGGCGGGGTGTGCGAGTGCCAGCAGCTGGGTTGGGCAAGGGGAGGTGCCCAGCACTCTGCTGGCCGCTGCCTTCCTCGGGGCTGTCGGTGTGGGTCAAGCTGTTACTCCTGCGGCCGGCGTACGCCAAGTCGCCTTCGCTGGTCACGCGGAGGATGGGTGACGGCGCTTGGTCGTGCGCCAGAGCCGGGACTGGCCTCTGGGGTTCGTGAAACGGGTCGTCTGCCACCATGTCGGCCAATGTGTTGTCGGATAGTGTGGAAGTCTGTCCAGACACAAGAAGGCGATATGTATAATTGATGATTAATTGACTGAGACGGTCAAGTCATCGCCGGCGTCGGGTGATGTAAAGCGCTATGTGTAAAGCGCGAAAGTCCAAGCCTGACAAACGTGGAGCGAGGTCGTCCGTACCCGGCGCAGTTGAGGGCAGCGATATCGTTGAGGACTCGCTACCTCTCACGATGGCCAACCAGCGAGGATTTGATTGCGGGGGAATGGGGGTGGTGACAGTCCGAGGGGAGCTACGGTGTAGCTTCATCCCTGGCTAGCGTCATACGCCCAGGATTAGCTGTCACTCACCCTGCAGAGAGCCTCGGCGAACACCCCCCGCGCTCTTGGCCCATCGGGCCGCGAGATTACGGAAGCCGTAGAAGTGCAGTGGGGAGCGGTGACTGGGTAGGTTGGAACTGGGGAGGGCTTGGGGTGTTCTTGGCCCTCGTTCTCCACTCGATGCCGCCGGCAGGCGGCCGCCCCCACCCCTGAAAATGCCAGACACGTGCCTTTCGGCCCGTTTCTTGGACCTCGGAATCAGCGTTGTGGAATGGTTGTCACTCATAATTGGGTCCAGAACAATGCCCTTCGATGTGCCATGCACGAGTCAATGCACTCATAGGAGAAGAAGGTTGCGCAGCTAATGCAGTGCAGAGCTGGCTCAGCACCGGTCGCAGTGAGAATTTGGAACGTGGCGTGTGCATTTTTGAGCGATGGGAGTAGTGGTCCCTCAAACAACCGAACCGGAGATGGGCAGTCCGTGGATGACGAGATAAGGGTACATTGTGCGGTGCTGCGCTCCGGTTGAACCGTTCCTACGGCTGTAACAGCGAAATGGACTTTATGGCACGTTGGGACCGTCGTATGCTTGCAGGGTCAGTGATATCATGCTGCTCGTTGGTTAGGACGTTTGAGAACGTATGACGAATTCGACGAACATGCGAGAGCGCTCTTGGAGAACTGGTGACCTGCTACCATGTGCACGGGTTACGGTGATGAGAGCGCCAGAACGTCGAGACCGGCCACTGTGGCGAGCAGGAGAGCCACTTTGCTACAATGCCATAGCATATCGTCTGGCGGATTGGGATTAGTTTAGTGGGTTTCAGTGGGTCAGTAGGGTGACCCGTCGTGCTCGTCGTGCTACTTTGGTGCTCCTTGTGATTGATCTTCGAGGTCCGGCGCGTAGAAGACGGGTGGTGTACAGTGGTGTCTCGTGTCGAGCGGACTCAAGCGCTCCGGTCAGGCCGCGTAAATCTGTCAGCTGTCAGCAGTTTCGCGCCTAGTCGTCCCCAAAAAATAGGCGCGAAAACAAAAAGCATGGGCCTGGAATTAACGTGACCTTTAGGCGCGCTGCCACGTGTCTACCCCTCCACGCATGTCATGCCGGTCATGCCTCCGTCGCTCCGTGCGTGTCTGGGCGTCTTTGATGAGCCTGAGATTTCGAGCTTTCGATCCTTCGAGCCTGTGACGAGTCTCCGACGCGCTCTGTTGGTCTGTTGACGACACCCTTCCATCTCACCTCCACACCCCATCCACGATACAGAACAAAGTTCGGTCACATCATCCACTCATAATCATTAAACAACCAGAATGTGGCTCAGCGACAGGCAAAGTGCGTCCCCATCGCTATAGCGACCGGCGCCAGGTTGAGCGGCCGTGCGCGAGCATGTGACATTGGTCTCGGACGACTTGCTGACAGCAGAAATCGGCGTCGGTCTCGTGGCGTTTGGCGTCTTCTTCATGTTCCTGGGTTCGTCTCCACTGCATCAACATGCCCGAGCTGACAACAGGCATCTTGCTCATCTTCGACAAGTCCCTTCTGGCCCTTGGCAACGTGAGCATCGCCCCTCTGGGCGCTGAGGATCGTCGTTTCGAACTAATTCCAGATCCTCTTCCTCTCCGGCCTGCCGCTCATCATCGGGCCGACGCGCACCTTCTACTTCTTTTCGCGTAAAGAGAAGTGGCGCGGGACGGTGTGCTTCTTCCTTGGCATGTGAGCTATACACCATCTGTGACACTGAGCTGATAGTAGCGTGCTCGTGTTCGTAGGGTGGCCCATGATCGGGATCCTCATCGAGCTGATTGGATTCATCGGCCTGTTTGGGTACGCGTCGATGATGGCCGGCTGTGGAGTACGGCGAGCTGACTCCAGATCCTTCTTCCCAGTTGTCCTCCAGGCACTGAGGCAGATGCCAGTCATCGGCACCTTCCTCTCGCTCCCATATGTCCGCGGGGTGAGCTGATAACTCTGACATCAAGACTCTGGTGTGAGCTAACGACAGGCGGCGGACAGGCTCGCGGGTGTGCGACAGAGCGCTGTGTGAGCGGACAATACGCCATAGACGAATGGCTAGAGCTTGGGAGGCGTGCATGCACGCAGTATGGATTCATGTTCGGAGCGCGGACTGCGGGCGGTGAGAGGCATTCGAGAGGTATGAAAGGGAAGCGGGAGAGGCGGAAAGTGGGAATCTCGGAGGAAACGCGAGGAAGCAACGTCGTGGCAAGAGCAGATGGCAACGCTGCGCGCATCGGTATTACTGAGGCGAATTACTGATGGCAGGTGCGGCGCGCAGCTGACCAGCTGAATATGTGTGATGAAGAGCGCACTCTGCAGACTGCTGGATCGGGAGCCGTTTGTGTCTCGTTGGCGGTATCAACACGGATCCGTGTCGTTCTTGGAATGCCACGATCCCCACCGTCCTACCAGCTGCCACGTCAACATCCTCACCTCAAGAGCCTAACAGCGTAACAGACACCAGCATCTTGGCATGTTGAGCTTGCGTGGAGTTGTGAAGCAAGGTCTCTAGGATGGCAATGACACTTGAGAACTTCCTCATGAACTTACACCGTTTGAGCTGCTTTCATTGCTGGATTCCAAATATGGCACCTGAGACTGAGCGCTTTCATTGCCGGATTCCAAATATGGCACTTGACACTGCGCACGGGAGAGTAAGCAACAACAAATATTGCACCCTATCGAATGCACAGTATCGAATGCGTTCCTGGAGGGAGCATCATATGATCTGGGCGGTGAGTGAGAAGCGTGCGGCTGCGGTTCAATAGGTCTATGGGCGATAAGGCTTGCCTCAGTACAACAGGGCACTGATACTGGGGGAGTGTTGATCGCCACCAGAACAGATAGTCCCTGTGGCATGGGAGTTGGGCTGGGACGGATGATAAGACCCGGCGTAAGTAGCCGCCTAATCCCTTAGGACACGACTAAAGATCATGCGGTGGCGGCCACTGCAAAACTGGTGATGTGATACTTCATGCGCCACTGGGCGCTTATGCATTCTTCTACCTCAGGAGTCTATAACGTGACATCGTGCGGCCCAGAATGAGCAGAGGGGATAGAACAGTCCGCCAGTATACAGGGGTCGGATAGGTCCGCCGGTGGTACAGGCCCACGCAGGAAAGGCGGGCATCGGAGTCGGTACATGTTGGAGTGTTTGAGTGGAGCACAGTCGAGTCGTGTGTATACGTTGTCAGAGTCAAAGTCTATAGGGAGAACAGTAGTAAGAGGGTGGATCGTTAGGACGTTGCATTGAAGTGTCCGAAGG
The DNA here is from genome assembly GCA_023629975.1 of Cutaneotrichosporon sp. PL3408A. Classification (NCBI taxonomy): domain Eukaryota; kingdom Fungi; phylum Basidiomycota; class Tremellomycetes; order Trichosporonales; family Trichosporonaceae; genus Cutaneotrichosporon; species Cutaneotrichosporon sp. PL3408A. The sequence continues at coordinate 2,612,116 of JAMAMB010000001.1, forward strand.
CAGCGAAGGCGAGACGACTCGAGGTGATGCGGCGCGGTGGCGAATGTCGCAAGGAGGAGCCATCCACACATGGCTATCGCGCAAAGCCCTGGTAGGGTTGCTTGGCCTGCTTGTCCCAAAGGGGACGGAAAGCGTCCTGGGCAAAACCACCGGTCTCGACGGGACTCGCATTAGAAGGGAGCACGTCGTCGTGGTGCGGGCGCGACCCGTTCTCGACAGGAGGCGGGGTGAACCCAGTCGTCCTCTTGCCAGTGAAGGGGATGGAGCCGTTGGATGCGGTAGGGGCGGTGGCCTGGCGCTGGCGGGGCGAATTGCCCATTCCGCTCGACCACGCGCTGGAGTTATCGCTGAGGAGGTGGACGGGGTTCTGAGCGACGGCGTCGTTCCACGACGAGACCGGCGCGGGCGGCGGGAGAGGACCCTCCGCTGAGTGAGGGCCAGGGAGCTTCGTCGTCGGGGGGATCGGACGCTGAGCCGGCCTGGAGGAGGTCTGCAGAGTCTGTGCCAGCTTGGCGTGGAGCTCCTTGAGGTCGTTGGCCTGCTGGCCGACGTGCATGCCGCCGTTGATCGTGGCGATCAGGTCATCCATTGACGCGGCCATGATGGGCAGTTTGAGAGTATACTGGGTGTGAAACGAAGTGTAACGCAGGTGGCGAAGACACAAAAGGACGCAACTAGACGCGTTGACGTAGAGCTGATGGAGGTGCGTTCACTCCAGTCAGTTCAAAAGTGGCGACAAACTTTGAAGGCGTCGTGGTTCTTATCGAACGTGTCGATAGGAAAGATGGAGGGTAGAAGGGTCGGTGCACGCGAATGGGATGGATGAGAGATGTCGACGAGTGACAGTGCGCGTCAATGTAGATCTGCGGGTTGTGATCGTGCGTGACAGAAGTCGCAGGCGGGTACACGTGTGACTCTCGGTATTGAAAGGGGACGACGACGAGTGTGAAAAGTACACTTAACCCAGTCGAGGATGCGGTGGGCAAGAGGGGTGTGCGAGAGCGTGTGTGTGTGAGAGAGAGAGAGAGAATAAAGGGAGGAGAGAATGATGATGCGATAACGGAGAAGAAGAGATTGAGTTGGAAAAGAAGTCGAAGGTGGTGAGTGGCGTTGGGTTTGTTGGTCTTGAGTTTTGACAATTCAATTTCTTTGAATCATGATAATATTCTCCTCCACATCCTCCGCATCCTCCGTACCCTCCGCCCTTCGCCGTCCCGCATCATCGCCACCCTCCCCTCGGCTACGGCTTCTGTCGCGCTCCGGCCACATTTCGGCCTGGTTCATCCGGGTCGGTCGATGGGTTTCCGCCATCCCCCGCCAGCCACTGGGAGCGAGCGCTTGCTCGGTCATCCCTCCCAGCATCCCACCTGAGTCGCCTGTCTGAGTCGCCGTCGCCTGAGTCGCCTGCATGCAATGTGCCTGCAAGCTCTCTAATCTTTAGCTCCCCACTCACGCACTACGGCTGGGTCATCCGGCACCCGCTTTAGTTGCCGTAAAATCAATCTCTGCCCGAACGAAGCACGTTTTCTCGTCAGCCCCCCGCGACGTAATCCTACTGTTCATCCTGACATCGTTTGAGCGCAGCGGCAAATTCGCAGCGTTGCCGCCGGCAACAATTGAGTGGCATGTGTCACCTCCACAGGGCTGAATCACCCTCTCTCACTTCCCACTTGCGTGCCCTGCATCGCTCCACGTCTACAACGTGCTATTTTCTTTCTCGCACTCGCTCTGTTTAGCCTGCCCTGCAACCCCGAAGGCCGTGAGAGAGTAGGAAGAGGGACTGCGCCATCGGTGATGCGGCGTATTCTGGGCTTCGGGGTCGACCTACAACCCGGCGCCACAAAGTCTGGCCAGTGACCGAGACCATGGCCCAAGGCCAAGTCCGAATCATCCCCGCCGTTAAGCCGGTGTAGAGCCGCTGTTCGTGGGATCAACATCGATCACAATCGTTACAGAATTCTCGCCAAAACTTTGCGTGGATTCTCCCCGTCGATGCAGACGAGTGAATTGAGCCGGGTAGGTCGGACCGGACGCGGTCCACTGACCATCCATGATTGTACCAAAGGAAAAATACAAAGTAATCAAGGCACCACTTGAAGTCGACTAGGCACTTAACTCACAATGAACAGCGCAAAGCAGACACAAACGCCTCGAATGACTCAAGCGTTGCAGAGCGTGAACACGACGCTGACGTCCCCCTCGAGCTCCGCAGTTGAGCGCGGCGACGTAGTTTTAGCACGCTGTGTAAGCGAGTCCGAAATCGAACGCCATGGCGAACACGAAAGCGGGCAGGAGGGAGTGGAGAGTGGGGCCTGCTTTCGAGCCTGGCGAGCCACTTTCAGGATTCAAGGCACTCTGTGAGGAGCACCACAGACACATTCGGCGAGGCAGAATGGGCGAGGAAACCGAGAGCGGCACCGTGACCGGATTGTGCGGAAGACAAGCTCTGTCCTGATTGTCTTTTTCCGCACCTCTCGTCCGAACTCTCCCGGCTACAAGCACCTCTGTTGCGAGGAAGGCAGATGGTCGTGTAGACACGCCGCACGACAGGACGCAGGTCCAAGGTACTGGGGCTGCATCGCATCACTGTGGCAGTGTCGCAATTGTTTACGACGCGTACAACGTGGAGACAATAGACGGCCCATGTGGTTCGGCACCGGGGACGACCTTCTCCGAGCTCCGTCGCCGCCACAGGAGGCTATGAATACCCTTTAGTGTGAGAGACGAAGTTAAGAGATTCTGTTACGCGTCATTCGCGTCATTCCACGCGGTGACTCCGAATTGCATTTCCACGCAACCACTGTGCACTGAGCACATGGTAGAGCTCGAATACTCCGTTCTGACCTCACCGTCGAGCTGTGGAGGTTTCGTGACCGAGACACTCAAGTTTTCCCTCCCACCGGATAACAGACAGCCGGAGATTATGTGACCGAGCATGAGACGGAGCTCTCACAACTTGACAGCGCGCAAATGATTACAGCAACCCAGGGAAGAAATCAGCTGTGCACAGGGAGACGACTTAGGGGCACTGGAATCGCTGTTACTGGGGCTCCAGGAACAAGGTTACTGCCTCCCCGCTGGCAATATTCAACGGCGAATGCTTCGGAGACGTTCGCACCCAATACTCCGATACCGAGGGTAGGGAGAGGGGGCCACGCACGTCTACAGGTGCGTCCCGTCTTTAGGACTCAGTTTGAGCGCAAGTCTGGACCAAGCATCTGTAGTTCATATTGACGGCCGAGTGGTTCTGTCTGAAGTGTCGGAATATCGACCCTTGCACGTGTGATCGACAGCGGACGGCGATCGAGAAGTGGCCCGGCATTGAAAGCCCGCCTTCCAGAATTGCCAGTACTTCTGCATAACTGCCCCGCTTCAACTAACATCGGCCCCGCTGACGTGGACAAGGTGAAGCGAAGGGCTGGACTTTACAGCTCTGCAGGTCCTTCGTAGGTCCATGTCAAGGACAGCTCTATCTCCGCTCCATCGTCCTACATCCGGCTGCCGTAGATCAGTCAACTCTGTTGGAGAGCCAATGAAGGCCGCGTCGCGTCCACCACCATCGTCAACAGTGTGTAATCTGTCATGCATATCTGGCAACTAGGTATTCACAATCGAGAGTTGGCCGAGTTTTACGCGGGCTGGTCTGGCCTCGTCGGTAACGGACTGAGAGCGCGTCGTCAATTCACGTTTCCCACACTCACTTCCACACGGGTCCAAGTGTTAGTTCAAAGCCCTCCAGCTGTACTCCCACGTTAGACGTGAGTTCGGGTTTGACTTACCCGGATCGTTCCGCCAATAACACGGCGAACGGCGCCGGAATGGCCACCGCTCCATACGATCGCCGGAGTGACGCTTTCAAAACGAGACGACGCTCCGATACTTCATGATAACGAGGGATGATGAGAGCCAAACGTCATGGTCGTGAGTACGACACATGTGTTCGGCACGCGATTCGCTTGGGCGACGAAATATTTTGTGGAGCTGTTATCAGCGGATGTGGGATGTGGTCGGCGTTGATGACTCAAAGGGCCATTGATGTGGCCCATTCTCACGCTCCAGAGATGAAGTATGTCGTGCTCGATGATCATCGGGTCGCGTGTTGTGCTATAATTCGGTAGACGGGCGTCAAGGTGACTGGAGGTCAAGGTAGAGGCGGCGAACACTGCAGTATTGAATATCGATGATGCCCTCTCGCAGACCATCCTACAGTCCACCTCCCAAAAGCCGCGGGTGGGGCCAGACAGCATCCCACAATCAACGGGTGCGGGCAATGACGGGGAGTGTACGAGGAATGCGGTCCCACCACATGCACTCCAGCGGGCTGACTGACGCTATTCCAACCTCACGCCGCCGACATACCTCTCATGCTTGAGGAATTGGGTCAGCGACGGATGGGTTTGTGCTCTTAGACTCCGGGCGCCCAGGTCTGTAAATGCGCGACAAGCAGAACCGCAGCAATCGGGGTCCTTGCTCTTGTCAAAGATGATTCGGACTCGCAAAGTGTGCCCTGAACGCTCAGCATGTGAGACCTTACGAGTTTGTAGATGGGCCTTGAGGCTGGATATGAAGAACTGGATATGAAGATGGCCACATGTGCCTGCAACGTCCTCCCCCAGTCATGCGCGAAACCCGGACCCGACGCTTCGCATTGTTCTCATGAGAGTTCAATCTTTGCTTCTGCAACCCATGAGCAGTCAGTCGTTCAGTAGGCATCTCGTCCTCGATTATTACCTCTTGCCCAGAGTTGCCGTCCAGCCACGTCCTGCCGTCACAATCCCACTACTCCAAACCCTTCCAGTGATAGTCATCCATCGCAATGTACAAGACCACGGCGCCAGGCTTAGGCCTTGCCGGCACCGGGAACGTAACGGCCCTTGCGCTCGCGGGGCTGGTAAGCCGACACGTTGATAACGCTGACCGACATGGAGTCGAGGCCAAGGGAGCGGAGGAGGTCCTTGGTCTCGCTGTCGACCTCGAGGGGCGACTCCTCCGAGACGGCGAGGGCCGAGACGTCGGGAACGTACTGGTCCTTGCGCTCACGCTCCTCCTCCTGGAGACGGAAGGAGATACCGCGGACGGGACCCTTCTGGATACGCTTCATCAGGTGGGTGGTGACTGATGTTAGATTCCGCACGCGCTGTTGCCCGGCAGGAGGGGACTACTCACAGCCGGAGATCTTGTTGCGGAGACGCTTGGAGGGGACCTGGGCGACCTCATCGAGGAGACGCTTGTTGGTGCTGCTGTCAGTCACATGTCACGAAAATTGTGCAGGTGCGCGTGCGCGTAGGGAGAGGCTTGAACTGGATGCTGCGGCTCGACTGCAGGTCGTCGCTGGTTCACTCGTTGGCTACTGGAAAGCACACAGGCCGCCGGGAGGGGAGCGCCCAAGTTGCCAAAGGAACCCTCAGACTGAGCCTCTGAGCCACCCGTCGCGCCCCCGCCATCCAAATCCAGCCGCCACTTCCAGTCTGCTCCATAGTCCAAATCCACCCCAACGCACTCCCTCTGCTTTTCTGGCCTGTTCGCACGCTCTTCCGCTCGAAACTCACTGGAAGTCGAGAGTGAGGCGGGGGTAGTACTTCTCGATGAGAACGCGAGAAGCACGCTTCACAGTCTTGGTCCTGACGCGACCCTGTTATCCCGATGCCACAGAGAACAGAGCATCGCGCGCGCAAGAATCGAGGGCAGTAGATCGAGTGGGGTAGTGATTCGTTGTCGATGTTTGAGGTTCGAGTTGCATGGAGGAAGTCGTTGACCGATGGGAAGAAGGGGAGAGACACCAGTGGCAGCGCGGGTATCGATCGAGAGCGGGCATGACGGGCATATAGAGGCGCACGGTCAGCACACTTGCTCGCTATCGCTGTCGTCGAGTACGCACCATTTTGGATGAATTTCTTGAGGAGTGAGGAGACGGTGAGCAGCTAGCTGAGCACCCAAGTCGTCGACAACCACTCTCACCTGCAGTCAGCGGCCACACCCCAGATCCTGAGATGGCAAACGGGATCAAATACTATTATCACGTGATCTGTAACATCAACTCCGATTTGCTGTAATCGCCGACAGTTTCGAAAGAATTTAATTCCGTCAAGGGCTCTACATCCACGCGAGATTACGTTTTAAGTGATCGAGCGATCGGGCAAGTCCGAGGATCATCCGCCATGTCCCGCATGGAGCATCAAGTAGCACCAACCAGGACACACGCGTTTAGGTCACACCACGTCAATCACCATATCTCACTTGGTCGTAGCGATTGCACCAACACCGCTTGACACTACTCCATCCCCTTCAACGCCCATATGCCGTCTATGAAGTTCCCCGCCCCCGCTCCTCTCGATGCAGTCAAGTAAGTGAGACCGGGGCGCCGTAGTGATACTGGCGTGTGCGGGTGGAGGTGGTCCAGGTCCTGATGCCTCGTGAATGCATCGCTCAGCGCCCAGCCCACACAGCTGTACCTTACTCCCACATCCACAGCTCACACCAGGTTCTGCGAGTTTGTGACTGCGTCGCCTTCGCCGTTCCACGCGGTAGCCAACCTCTCGAAGCGCCTCGTCAAGGCCGGCTTTGAGCGTGTCTCGGAGCGCGAGCCGTCCTCCAAACTCTCTCCCGGCGGCAAGTACTTCTACACCCGGAACCAGAGCGCCCTTGTTGCATTTACGCTTCCTCATGGTCCGGCCAACGCTGCGAGCCTCGTTGCAGGCCACTGCGACTCGCCCTGCCTCAAGGTGAGCTTACTCTCACGGCGTAGCTGACAACAGGTCCGCCCAGTGAGCAAGCGCCAGAAGGCAGGATACCTCCAAGTCGGAACTGAGCTGTACGGTGGCGGTCTGTGGCACACTTGGTTCGACCGCAACCTGTCCATTGCCGGTCGCGTCATCCTGTCCACACCTGGTGCGAAGACCGAGTTCACTTCCAAACTCATCAAGATCGACCGCCCGATTCTGCACATTCCGACACTGGCGATCCACCTGGACCGTGGTGTCAACGAGCAGCTCAAGTTCAACAAGGAGACCGAGTTCCTCCCAGTTCTTGGTCTAGTAAACGAGCAGCTCAACTCAAGCGGGAGTGCCGTTCCCAGCCGAGCCGGTACGCCCGGTCCTGCTAAGAAAGACGACGGAAATGGCCGCTCGGATGGCACGTCGATGGAGGAGAAGCACCACCCGCTTCTGCTAGCCGCCATTGCCGACGAGTTGGGATGCAACGTCAGCGACATTCACGACTTTGAGCTGTGTCTGTTCGACACGCAGCCGTCGACAGTAGGAGGGTTGAACAACGAGTTCATCTTCTCCGCGCGCCTCGATAACCTCACAACGTCGTGGTGCGCAATTGAGGGCTTGTGCGAGGCTGTCGAGGCTGAGGCGGCCTCGGGCGAGCCAAGCAAGGAAGAGAATGTGCGCTGCGCCCTTATCTACGACAACGAGGAGGTCGGTTCGGTGTCCAACCACGGCGCTGAGTCCAACATTCTCCCGAGCTTTATCGAGATGCTTGCCGGCCTCCCCAACGCCGACCGCGGGTACTACCAGATCTTGGCCAATTCGTACCTCATCTCGGCCGACATGGGCCACGCCCTCCACCCGAACTACGAGTCGCGGTACGAGACCAACAACGCGCCCAAGATGAACCAGGGCATCGTCATCAAGACCAACGCCAACCAGCGCTACACGTCAAACGCGCAGACCACTTTCCTTCTCCGCCAGATCGCCAAGCGCGCCAACGTGCCAGTTCAGGAGTTTGAGATCCGCAACGATTCGACCTGCGGCTCTACTGTCGGACCCCATCTCTCGACGCACGTCCGCACTGTCGACATTGGCCTCGCCAGCCTCAGTATGCACTCCATACAGGAGATGAGCGGTTCGGGCGACATCAAGTACTACGTACAGCTGTTCAAGACCTTCTACGAAGAATTCGGCAAGGTCGAGAAGGTGCTGACTGTTGATGAGGCGTAGTGCGGGCGACAAGAGGAGAAGTTGTAGAGCGCACAGATGTCCGAAGTATGCATGTGACCAAGCAGTCAAGACATCAAGGGTGCAGAAGCTATGCACTTCGCCCATTCTGCAGAGCTGTGGACCATGTGACGCAGTCTACAGTCCGAGGTGCGATGTAACCAGCCACGTCGGGTTGTTTGGCCGACATGTGCAAAACCGTCGTCTACTCATCACGAGAATCATACAAGTACATAGCTGAGAAGATAAAATCTATCTCCAAATGGGCCACACCAGCTCACGAGCTGGCTGTCGCCATGGTTCTCCACAGCCAACACCACCACACGACGGCACACAAGACACTCATGGCTTACACTACGCCTTCTCCTTCTTGATCGCCTTGCGTGCCTTGCGCGCTGCTCTCTCCTCTGGAGTCTCGTCGCGCTCTGTGCCGTCCGCGGCCTTCACCTTCTTGGCCTTCTTCTTCTTGTCCCCGTCAACCGGCGTGGACATGGACACGTCCCCATCGGGGTCGCGCTTTCGCTTCTTCTCGTCAGAGGCGGGCGTGGCAGGCACCGCAGCGGGTGTCTCCGGCTGGGTTGGGATATTCGCTGGTGCGGCAGCAGAGGCAGCACTGGCGTCGTTGTAGTCGATGTAGCCCTTGGACCAGTTGGTTGGGGTGACACCGTCGATCTTCTTGCCGTACTTGTCGAGCTCGCCGGCCTTGATCATCTTCTTCTTCTCCTGCGCCTTGGGGCCCAAGCCCCAGCGGCGGGGGTACAGGTCGCGGTTCATGATGCAGCGCTTGACCTTGGCAACGACGCCGTGGTCGCACGACGCCAGGTCGGCGGTGGACATCTGGGCAATGCCGATGGCGATCGCCTCACCCTTGGTGGTCATCAGGACGACCTCCTCGCCGACCTCAATGTCCTGCTCATACCGCAGCAGACCGGGAATCATAAGCTTAGCACCGTAGCATACAGCGTTGACGGCCGAGTCCTTGACGACGACACGCTTGAAGTTGGTGAGAAGCGACTCGAGGGGGCGGATCACGCGGCGGAGGTAGGTTTCTGGTGGTCAGCGCCGGCGACAGTACGCATACGCAGTCATAACGAATGGGGCACCACTCAACGCGTCACACTCACCGTCCCGGGTGTTGTCGTAGAGCCACTGGGCGTCGAGGACGTCGTGCATCGTGACAATGTCGTCGTTCTCGCCAGTGATACCGGAGCGCACACGGCGGAGCTCCTGCATATGGCCGCCAACACCGAGAAGGAGACCGAGATGGACGCAGAGCGTACGGATGTAGGTACCCGCCTCGCACGAGACCCAGAAGACGACGAGGTTGCGCTCCTTGTCGTACTCGATGAGCTTCGAGTCGTAGATGGTACGAACACGGAGCTGGCGCTTGACGGCCGAGATGAGCGGCGGGCGCTGGAACAGAGCACCGGTAAGGGTCTCGAGGGCACGCGCAACATCCTTCTCGTCGACGGTGTCGTGCAGACGACACACGGCGACGTACTCCTTACCAGCACCCTGCTGGCTCTTGACGAGGCGGGTGGCACGGTCGATGCACACGATTAGGCAGCCGGTAACCTTGGGGTCGAGGGTGCCCGAGTGGCCGGTCTTCTCGACACGGAGGATGCGCTTGAGCCACGCAACGACCTCGTGCGACGATGGGTTCGAGGGCTTGTCGAGGTTGATCACGCCCGACTGGACATACTGCTTAAGCTCGCGCTTGAGCGGGGAGACGCCGCATGGGATAGGGGTGAAGTGGTTTGAACGGACGATTAGCTTGTCGTAGTTCTTGAGGAGGAGGGGCCACTGGGAGGTGTCAAGCTGCGGCGCGGCCGTCTCGCTCTTGATGGCAAAGTCCTCGCTCTTTTGGATGTCGCTGACAGAGGTCATCGTGTCTCCGTCGCTGACCTTCGCGATGTGGTGTGTATTAGGAGAGTAGCTGGGTAGTTGTCGAGAACGCCGCTCGTCCGTCGGTTTCGACATCCAAAGCAGAACTTTTCGACGGTGAGTACTGCGGAAGCAAAACCACGTGGCATTTCCTCTCGATCGAGTGTGGCACAAATTCGACGCTTGATCGTTCTCCGCCAGATCTGGGACATGAACATGCATCGAAAGCTACTTGCGAATAATGCGACACAAATAAACTAAGGTGCTGTAGGTGCCTGGGTGGTGGCATTGGGTAAATTGGCATTGGGGATCTTGTCTACACCGACGCCCAGTACCTGTAAGGCAAGTCCACGACCATTTGCAGCCTCGCGAAGCCGTTCATTGACGCGATCCAGCTGGGCGACGACAATAGCGGCTAACATATCATTGCGGTTTGCCAGCATCAATTTTCCCAAAGAGGGGATGGGTTCAAAAGTGGCGACCAGCGCGTCGAGAGAGGGGCGACATGTACAGCGAACGGCGCAGAGAGTATCGAGCTGGGCGGCCAGGCTTGGGTAGAGACCCGTGCGTCTATCATCACGAGGATCAGTGGCGAGATTCTTGAGGAGAGGAAAGAGAAAAGCCCATGTTTTTCCCCATGCCGCGAAGGCGCAACTTCCAACACATGGGTGGTACGTCTTCAAGCCCTCAGCAGGCGGCGCAGGCGAACTTTGATGAGTGCGGTAGGAGGGGGGATCACTCGAGCTGGAAGCGCCTGGTTTTATCTCCCGCTCTGCAAAATCAAACTGCGAGTTGAAGTCGAAATCCGAGTCCAGGTCACTGTCAAGTTTGCCGGCCTCCTTGGCTGCCAAATAACGCTTGAACTCCTCCAGCGTGCCCCTGAAGTCTTCCGTGACGACTACCTCGTTCTCGTCGTCGCTGTCGCTGTCGCTTAGGGCTCTGAGATCAATAACCTCCTTATCTTTTGCCTGATTTTTACAGAGCTCGATGTCCTCGAGATCCCCGGCCTTCGCCTCAACCCTCTGCAGAACCCAAGCCCGCCTCTGCGCCAGCCACGGCTTCCCTCTCATCCCCTTCTCGCGGAACCACTTCCAACTCTTGAGCTGGCGTGAGCTGAAGTGTATTCCGGGAACAGCTTACACATCGGCCACAAAGATAACTGCCCTCTGGCCCTGGGGCGGTGTATACATCGTGCGTCCGCGCACAAGTCGTGCACGGAATGGGCATCTTCTGCCGCTTAGCTGTACACGAGAGGTTGTTTGTGTACTGTGACAGCTTGAAATCCTCATCGCTGCTGTGATCGCTTTCGCTGCTGGTGTCGGGGTTCTTGTATTTAGGGCGTGTGGCTCGCTGTCCCTTTCGTCTCATGGAACGAGTGAGATAAGTGCTGGTGCAGGGGGGAGTGACGGTAGGGCAGTGGTTTGGCTAGGAAGTGAGCTAAGCTGGCTCTGACACTAATTACCTGGGGACGCTTCTTGCTTGAGACTGAGGAGAAGATCCGTGCCGCCGGGTCCCATTCAGCCTTGCTGGACATTGTGGCCAGTCGAGATTGGAGTTGGTCACGAGGGCTTGGGGTTGTTACCGAAGACGGCGCTTACAATGCAGAAGGTGATTGTTGTTGTAGACGGTTAGGAGGGAATACGTGAGAAATAGGCGAATGGGAGTTGAAAAGGAAGAGATCGTTCAAGAGCAGTAAGTGAATTTTCGCCACGAGAGAAGGTAATAACTATGCTCATCCGCACATAGTCACAATCTGAGCCAAGTCTAGCATGCAATACAACATGACCGTTTTCGGACGTGGACTCGTCGGTAAACTGTGCCAGAAATACCAGTGCTGGTAGTTCACGGGCTGCGGCGGTTGCGCAACACCCATTCTGTATTTTATATTTGTACATGCATGTATGGGGGCTCTTGAGGGCAGTCCAGAATTTTTGGTTCTGTTCTGACAACCTTCCTACTGTTTTGCCCTACGGACTCACGGACTCACGGACTCATGGGACACATGAATAGAATTGCCCACTTTCAGGAGCGGCCCGCAGGGCTCTCATCCCCCAGCTGAGCCGCCGATTAACCTCAGCGTGTGCCGCAATAAAATCGAGCGCAGGCTGCTCCTCGCCTCTAAGCAGAGCCCCCTTGTACACAGGCAGACTGCAGCCCCATAGCGACGGAAATTGTATCGAGACGGGGGCGGCAATCGCATCCGACGGCCGCAAGACTGGCGTGCAGATCGCAGATGTTTCGATGGAGCTTGAGACGGCTGTCGAGGTCCGGATGGGTGGCCAGGTTCTTTACAGGATTTCCCACTTGCCGAACCAGATGTAGAAGTCACAGAACTCGGGGCATGAGAACCGGATCTCGAAGTCCCAGTCGTTGAAGCCTGATGGCTGAGGCGAGGGGTTTGAGATAGGAGCAGGCGGTTCGGCATCGGCGAGAACTGTGATAGCCTTCTCCGCAGTAATCGTCTTAGGCTGTTCATCCTGATCCTCCTCACTGTAATCGGACTGGCAATACGTGTTGTAGCAAGGCACCGACGGGTCGTACGTGGCACGAATGCTCTCCAGCCAGGCGTCCTCGGCTGGAGGGCGAGGTCGCGGGGGAGGTACAGCTTCAACCCACGCTGTGGTTCCTATCTTCATCGTCTCCCTGTCCAGCGCTGACAGATGGGCCCATAATTTGTCTTTATCATCTTGAATGTTGGCGGCCAAAACACGGGGAAGAACCTGGAGGGCTTTGTGCAGTGCCCTGCGGATTGCCGTAGTATCGCACATGCAAGAATTCATCTCATCGAAGCGAAGAGCAGAGGGAAGGCTCAAAACGAGATTAAGAACGGCGGTCTGGAGGGCGTCACTGGTATTCGGGACGACGGAGAAGAGGGCTGGTAGAGATCGAAGGCCACTCCCCAGTGACGGCGCCAGAAAACGAAGTGGCAATGCCGACCGCAAGACTCAAATCTGCGGTCGTCGGCGGAACTTATGCTGTCGTCCGAGCAAGTGTCGGCTGTTGACTCAGATTCTGAGAATGTGTAGTCACTGTCGTTGTCGCTGGGCGTGCTGGGAATGCTTGGGGGCTTCCGACCCAAGATGTCCGCGTACGGTTTGAAAGGAGGGGAGGGTGAGTTGGGCGCAGAGTCGTTAACACCATCGTCGAGTTTCTCGTTCATGTTGGTAGATATGTGTGTTACTGTGCTGGGGAGGTCAGTGTCGGTCTCGAGAAGGATACGTGCCGAGTGGCGGGCGAGGAGCTGTTTGAGCAATGGAAGTGCGAGTATGTGAGTGAAGAAGAGGAAAGTTGAGGCGGTGAAGACGATGGGAAATGAAGCACTCGTGTTATATGTACGCGGCCAAGGCTGTGAGTGGGTTTGTCTGCTTTGTGGACTTCCCGTGCTCGCCAAGTTCGTCATGCATCATACACGTAACGTCTGTCTGCCCGTTCCGTCAGCCAATCAAGGATCCATTCAGAGGCATGCGCCACTGGGCACATCAGTACATCAATACACCAGATCCCACTCCATGCATGTGTCGTCGGTATCTCACGATCTGGGTATCAAACAACCAGCCAGCGATACAGCGGTATCGCTTACAAGTTGTACAGCTTCTCGGCATTTCCCCCCATAATGGCCGTCATGGCCTCATGTTCCTCCCCGAGCTCCGACACGCACTTGCGCAACAGAGAGTACCAGGCCGCGCCGTGGATGGGGACGATGACCTCGGGATCGGAGGGCGGCAGAGCCGGCCGCGATCCGAATACGATGCGATGCGTTCCAAAAGTCTCGATCGCGGGCGCAACTGCGATGAGCTCCGCAGGGATACCGATCGTCACTTTCAGACTCACTGTACATCTTGACAACGCGCTCGAGTTCCTTGGCGTCTTCCCACCACGCTTCAGGGCCAGCGACGCGCTTGTCCACGAGGGGAGGGAGCGCCTTGAGGACGACGTCGGAATGGAGGGACAGCTGGGCAAGGCGGCCACAGTGAACGTGATACTCCTTCGACTGAAGAAGAGGGGAAGAAGACTTGGTCAAGGGTTGGGGAAGGAGACCGGCTGAACTATCAACATCGCTTTACCTCAGGGAATGACTCACAGACAAGGATCTTACGCGACGGCACGCCCTCAGCTGCCTCCTTCTCCACCTTGACCCAGCCCCCGTCAATCTCGTTCACGGCCTCGTCGACACGGTCCCAACCCTCCTCGGTGAGCGGGACAGTGTTAGGCACGACGAGGTCGACGGCGGGGAGGTGAGTCTCAGACTGCAGGTCTGGTCCGTCGGAGTCGATGCGGGGGTAGTGGATGAGGCGGGCAGCCGCGACACGGTGCTTGCCCGGTAGTGGCGCTCTGCAAGGGTGAGATTGGGGCGACGTGGGCGCGTCCGAGATAGTTCGGGATGTGGATATTAGATGCGGTCAAAGGACGTTGAGCCAGAAGAGTGCGGAGCAGGAGGGGGGAGCCGACAAGACGGTAGCGTGACCGGCAGAGGCAAAGGAGCGGTGTCAGTATCGACTTTGAGCTGGTAGGCCGACGTACCCGGTCTTCTCGATGGGGCTGCCTGGAACTGCGACCGCCACGGAACCTGTAACGGGAGGCTTAACCTTGGCATCTGCGTGGTGCTCGAGCGGCGAGCCCGCCGTGTGCGCGTCGGTGATGTACTCGGGGTGCACGGTCGACGGCGACGGGGGCTGGGTGAGGGCACCTGTTAGTGGGTGCAGCGCAGCAAGCGTCAACGTCAGCGGAACGAACGGCCATAAGTCGTCCAGAGTCAGTTGAAAGGAGGTCCGACGGAGGGCGAAAGGTAAAGGACGCGAGAGGCATAAGGGGCCAAAGGAGACGGCGGGGGCAAGCGCGTCCGAGCGAGGTGCGGAAGAGAGGTCAAGTTCGTGCGGGCAGGAGGGATAGCGTCAGCAACGTGGATCGTCCTCTACAGCTGCCCGGGACGTGGGAAGGCTCTCCTCTCTTCTCGAGCTCATCTCCGAGCTCATCACCACTCACTTGGGGAAAGGGGCCCCCCACCCATGAACAGGCTGCGGGGGAGGGGAGGGGGTCGTTTCGGCGGCATCGCCGACCGCGGAAGATGAGTGAGAATCGGCGGGAGGTCGAGTTGGCCGGGGAGGCCGAACGTGTGAGGAGGAACAAGGCAGAGAGAGCGAGGACAAGAGCCGCGACGAAAGGATTAGGGACCGAAGGGTAGGAAAAGCAGAATGATGAAGAGAGAAAGAGCAATGCGATGGAGAACAACTGGAAAGCAACAACGATCGGACAGTTTCTCCGTCATGGCCGACGACCAGGAGCAAAATGGGGGGTGGATGGACCCCGTGCGTCATGTCTCGTTTCATGTTCACATACCTCCGCCTTTCAGCTCCTCGTCTCATCTCAAACTCAAAACTCCTTTCAGCCTCATTCAGCCTCGTTCAGCCTCGTTCAGCCTCGTCAGGTAAGCTCGCAGAACGCGATACATCCCTCCCATGCGGACCCGACATACACTAAGATGGCTCTACTAAACGACTAACACCTGCTTAAAGAATGAAGCGGAAGGCCGGGTGCCTATCGCCGAGATCGAGGATCTCATTATGAGTCATGTTCTCCAGGCCCCAGCGCTTGCGGTACTCGGGGTCGTCAATGTCGTGCCTCTCATCCTGGCCCGGCGCAGGGCCGTAGAGCTTCTCGCGACGGATATTCTCGCGACGCAGGCCGAACCAGATGATGACGGACATGATGCCGTTCAGGGCGGCAAAGGCGAGGGCGGTACCATGGCCCGGCTGGTATGGGGGGTCCTTCTTGGCGTCCTGGTTGCGGTAGACGAGCGAAGCCCAGATACCACCCGAGTTACCGGTGGAGAAGATCATGCCGAGCGCAACAGCCTTGCGGTAGTGCGAGCCAAAGGAGCCGCCAGCCCACGAGATGGTGGTGGAGATGAGGGGCGCGATGGACATCGTGGTAAGCCACACGGCGAAGTACTGTCCGCCAAGAGCCGACTTTCCGTGTCTGGGCGATGTGGTGAGAAGGACGATGTAGCCGACACACCCCAAAGTGGACCAGAACATGTTGAAGAAGCCACGCTTGACCCACTTGTCAGAGAGGTATGCAGTGGTCATGGTGGTGATGAAGGCCATGACGTAGGGCGGCACGGACATGAGGAGCGACTGGGGACGGGTCCACTTTCCAAGAGCGGCGATGATCGAGGGCGCGAAGAGTGACTGCGAGTAGATGCACTGGGCGGCACCAATATAGCAGAGCGAGAAGGCGTAGGTCTTCCAGTCCTTCATGGCGCCGGCAGCGACACTCCAGCTGAAGTGGCCGCTCGTTCCGAGACCGGTGTCCTGTTTGAGGCGGAGGAGGACGAGCTCACGCTCAAGCGGGGAAAGGAAGCGAGCACGGTCGGGCCAGTCGTGGATCATCCAGAACGAGGCGACACCGGCGAGCAATGTAAGAAGACCCTCCATGATGAAGATCCACGACCAACCAGCAAGGCCTCCGACACCGTCCATCTGGGAGAAGCCGTAGCCGAGGATACCGCCGAAGGCACCGGCGAGGACGGCACCAGCGAAGAAGAAGGACACACGCTTGTTGAGCTCCCCGCGGCGGTACCATCCGGTCAGGTAGAAGTTAAGGCCTGGGAACAGACCAGCCTCTGCAGCACCAAGCATGAAGCGGAGCGCAACAAGTTGGCCGTAGGTCTTGACGACACCCATGAAGATCTGGAAGAGGGCCCAACTGATGTCAGCGGTTGACCAAACAAAGTCTCCAAGACGTGCGCAGACTCACACAACCATTGTGACGGGAATGTAAATGGACGGACGGAGCTTCTTGAGCACCAGGTTGGAGGGAACTTCAAACGCAACATAAGACACGAAGAAGACGAGCGAGGCAATGTTGTACTTGTTGCCGGTGAGGTGGAGGTCGGCCTCGAGGGTGTTGAGCTTGGCGGCACCGATGTTGACACGGTCAAGGAAGGACAGGAGGTACAAGAGGCTGGGGGGTTAGTTGTGTTCACAAGAGAGAGAACTGGTGTGCATGACTCGAGAACTGATCCGGTGCAGTTACACCAGACCGCCTCGAAGCTGGTGTTGTAGCAAGACCGCCTCGGCCCAAAGGAGACCGACCCAGCAGCAGCTTCACGACGCACGGATCCATACGTCTCCGCCACGGATCCCATCTCTCCGTGACGGAGCGCACTGAACTCCATCGAAGACTGCCCGGAATTTCCACAACAAACTCACGTCATCCAAGGAAGGAGGCGGATGTCCATCTTGCGGAGGAGTTTCTTCTCAAACGCAGTGTACTCCTCGGGGCTCATAGCCTCAAGTTGCTGGAGGTACTCGTTCGTTTCGCCAACATAGGTGTCCGGCTTCTCGTTGAACTTTTCGTTCAAGCCGTTCTCGGCGACGGCGTGCCTTTCGTCGACGGTCATGGTGTTGGGTGTGGCTGGGTGTTCGAAGAAACGTTCAATGCTTTGTCAGCCGGCCGATGGTCGAGATAAGTCGCTTGGGTCTAGGTCTATAAACTGTCCAGGCGGAGGCCAGGCTCTAGAAGCAGAAATGTGAGAAGGGAGGATAAAAGCTGGTGTGAGGGTGTGGTTATTTGTACTTCTGCTGCTCGACCGACCATGGCCCGACAGCCATCGCGCTGCTTTTCCTATCTCCCTTCATTCACTCGCGGCCATTTCGGCCCCCGCCTCGTCCCGCTCCTCCATACCCACAGGTCATGGGGCTTGCGGGGGAATGAGTTCGTGGGTAGCGCTAAAGTTTTCCCGGAAGCACTCCATCGCGCAGCCGGATACCTCTGTTGCCCGCACATTCGGGTTGAGGTCGAGCACGAGCGCGACTTTTCCTTGTGCCTTGGCCCGTGCCTGCTCCATGTCCCTGCTGCATCAGCCAATGTAGCTCCCCAAACAGAAAGTATGCTGACTGGCCGATGTCAAGATGACTACGGAGCACCAATTTGAGATGTGAAAGCTGCCTCTGGCCCCATGCCGCACCTGGACCCACATGGACCACGAGGACCGTCCTTCACCCTGACTACCGGCAACATTGCCGTTCGTGGTTGGCCGAGACGCCGTTCTGTGATAAGGTCCCCGCATTTTAGCAGGCTGGCTGTCTCAGCCACGAAGCTTTGCCCCGCGCCGAAAGCCACCTCAGCCACCGAGCGTACCTCCCCGTTCGGCCGCATGCCCCCGGGGTTCGCTCGGTCCAGCTCAATCTCCAACCGCAGACAACCGCAGAGATGCGCCAGCGATGCGTTGCGGAGACTGGGTAGCTGTCTTGCGTCAGCCCATACGACTTAGTCATCGTGTCCGTCACTTGTGTGGCCATCTACCTTATCCCCCGCATTCTTCGTCCCCTAGACTGCGGGAGCTGCGGGAAAAATGCCCAGAACTCAAGCAGAGGTAGCATTTCGATAAGCCCGAAGCGTGCCCGAACGACGTTGTCGATTGGGGTGGTAAATAACGGTCTCGCACGGCACTCAGCACCGCCAAGCAGGCACAATTCCTGACTGTAACCGATTCCCCGCTATCGCGACATCCAGGCCGCGCGGGGACCGCATGGATGCCCCACATCTGTGCCCTGGCGGACCTCACCGCTCGCGTGCTTGTCTCACTCCTGTCAGAGATGAAGAAGCATGTTCTCGGACCTTGACAGTGCTCGCCGATGTCAACAATCATTACGGCTTCTGCGCCAATCAGAGTGCCGAGGCGCACAGAGTCTACACGTTCGATGAGGAATGAGTTGAGGCCTGGATTCCGAGGATTATGAGGACGTGTAGTCAGCAGCTGGAGGAGCAAAGACCATAGACAGACGGTTCACACCGTACTTGCTCAGAACCAACCCCTTGGCCAGGCATCCACCTCCTGTGAGGCCTAGTTCTATCCTCCCTGCTGGTTGCGCGGTCTCCTCCGCGAAGGCATTACTGCATTCACAGAAGTCTTCTCCCCAGCTCCTCATCGTCTCTCCTGCTCATCTCATCATCGGCTGTCAGTTATCTTGCATCTCTTCCTCCTCCATTCCAAGATCTCCTCATTCCGGTCCCCACATCTTCGATAATTGCAAACCCCGCCGAGCCCCACATCCGAATGCGCGATTATAATCAGGTGCTCATGCCGCAAGTACCGGGCAAGCGAGTCTGGGGGCTAGATGTGGAGTGCGGGGAGCCGTAGAGGAGAAGAAGTCACAGGAGGCGGAAGGATGTGGAACAGTGCGTTGGAAGATGTCATGCTCCGACCGACAGATGGGCTAGGGAATGTGGGCGGTCGGACGATGCGTGATTGTGGATGCTTGTTCTTGATTAGTCGCCCGTGTCTACCTGAATCACCGACATGTCGCCCTGTTTGTGGGAAACTCCATTCACTCGACCCATGTCACGGGAATGTGGTATACCTAACTGCTCGTTAACTCCTCGTTATTAGCTCCTGCTCATAGCTAATAACGAGGAGACTCGGAGGAAGAGGCACTATCACAGCTACACCGACAGCTGACCTACGCCACTTTGTCTTCGTGTTCCGATGGAGCCAAACCCAAACCCACGACCAACCCCAACACACGGTAATCATTATACCCGTCACATTACGGCTAAACAAGAGAGCAACAAGTGGGCCGTAAGAAGACCGTAGCGCCTGATCAAACCATCTCCCCATCCTTGACATATCATTGCACACCCCAAGAGCCTCACGCGGTAGTGGGCGTCTGCCGTCCATGCCCCTCATCAGACCTTCGCGTGTAAGGCTCAGGCGGAGTGTCAGTAGGTGCCGCGCCGTTCACCTTGTGGTGGTGCAGAGGCCGCGACTGGGTGTCCCGGCGCAGACTGGCGGTCGAGCGCTGCAGCGACCGCTCGACCTTGCGCTCACCCTGTCGCTGTACACGAAGATTTATCGCGTTTCGCAGCGCCTCAACGTAGGTCTCGTACTTGAATATCTCAGAGTGGATGTAGCGCGACTTGGCGGTCCAGTTCTCCCGCGCCTTGACAGCGTTCTTGGACCCAGGTGTATACTGCACGTTAGCTTGCTTGGCCACAATGATGCGCTTGGCCACTTTGGCCACTCACTAAGCGGCCCATCGGCTCCTCAATCGTTTTGTGTTGGTCGAGCTCCTCCTTGAGACTCTGTACGTAGGCGCAAAGAGATTCAAGCTGCGCTTCATCATCGAGTGTCGAGGCGATCGTCGCGTGTGGAGGCGGCTTCCATTCGTTGATGTGGATCTTGTCCATGTGTGCTCTGTCGCTACTTGACGAGGACGCACCACGTACACGGCTTATGGCGCCGAGCCGCGCACGCGCGTTGCTGAGGCCGTTGCCGTGGCGCTGAGTTTCGACGCGGTCAACATGTCCTTCGTCGAGCTGGTTGAGTGCGCGAGTCCAGCCGTACTCCATGTTCGACACACCACCGACCAGAGGCTGCCGACTCCGACGCGCAGCCCAGTAGTTGCACGTCGCGACCCATTCGAGCACGAGCTCCTCCGTACCTGCTTGGTAGACACTTATTTCGCCGCTGGGGAACGTGACTGTGAAGCAGTGTGGACGAGATGCACTATAGCCAGGCTTCGGGAGGGCCATCGCCATAGCGTGCATCAAGCTGTACTCGCCCGTGCGATTGGCGCTCGACATCCAGTTGCCGCCACCAACGGTACCGCCGCCCATGCTGGAGCTGCCGCCGGAGCCGAAGACAAACATGGACAGGTCACCCTTCTGAATGACGACAAAGTACTGCTTCCAATCCTTCTTTGTCGGCTTACGGCCATGTGCCTCCACCTGGATCTTGCGCCACAAAAGCCCTTCCTTGGCCCAGGGAGCGCCAAGAAGTGCGAGCTCGTCGTCGTTCAGTTCCTCGATCGTCGAGACAGTCAGTCCCGAGCGCACACTGTGAACCTCGTCCTCTTGTTCGCGAATGACCGTATGGGAAAGGTTGCCTGCGAAGCCGATCGCGTTGGGTGTAAAGGTTTGAAGGTCGCCGATCGAGTTTGCGTATGACGGAGTTGGGCTCAGGCTACCATCACCCGAGGAGCTGAACATGGCGTTGTACGGTGCGTTCTTGGAGTTTGGACGCATCAGAGCGCTCATCCCTCCACGTGCGCTCCGCAAACCAACAAGCGCAGAGCTGGAGCGGTTGTCCGGGTCAACCATAGAAGCAATGGGGAGCAAAATGCGCTCGTTGCGGACGTTCGAGTAAATCTCCTTGAGCGCGTTCTCTGCCTCGACCTCCCAAGCCTTCGTGTACGTGAACGAATTGACCGTGGTCGAGGACGCGCCGCGGGATCTCAGATCCTGCGTGGACGTTGAAGCAAGATCGGACGTAGGTGAAATCAAGCTACCAGAGGCGTTGCGAGGCGTCCCTGCTGTATTCCGCAATCTCACACTCGTGGTCGAGTGACTTGCAGACAAAGCGTCCAGGTTGCGCAGGCTTCCACTGTCGTTGATGAGGTCGGGAGTAGACTCGCGCTCTGGCATGCTCTCCTGAATCGCACGCATCGAGTTGCGCACAAAGTCGGCGCGTGACATGTGCTTTTGGATATCGGCGATGTGGAGATCGGTGTTGAGCATTAACATGGCACCCGTGACGGTGTGGACGACGCCGGGCGTCCCGTAGACGGTGTTGGGATTGCAGTCGTAGAACCGCATCGCAAAGCCCTCGATGATGCGATCAATCTCCTGTGACTCAGCCTTGAGATGGAGCTTGCCACAGAGCTCGCGGAACGCTTGGTCTAACTTGAGGCCGCGCATGTCAAAGTGCTGCATGTAGTGGCGAAGGGCAGCATTGTTCACAACGCGAGGACCACCAAGGAACATGGCCACCTTGTCAGGCGGAACATGGGCGCTGCTGCCCTCAAGGAATTCGACCGCCAGCTGGCGACCCTTTTCCTCGTCTGGCACGTCGGCGATATCGTTCAGGTTGGTGGAAGACTGACCAGCCGAGGATGCTACCTCGATGGTTAATGAGTCAGTGTCAAGACGAGGGGTGGAGACTTCGGCGGGATTTTGCTTTTCCCACGTTCCCTGTCGGTCTGGTCTCTTGGGTGGCACTTCGGGCGCAACCGAGCCGCGAGGGGAGGGCGCAAGTAATCCAGGAGAGGGGACAGGTGCCACATGCACGTCTGTCTCGGAAGAGTCATCCAGGGCGGCCTCCGGCTCTACTGTTTCGGGCACAACCGGTGAAGGCGAGTGAGCGCTCGACGCCGCCGAGTTCTCGGCAGATGGCACTGGAAGCGGTTCTGCGATCTGCGCCTCGTCCATTCCAGATGGAGACCTCTGAGCGTGCCCCAGCGACGGCGACCGCTCACCAGCGTAGTTACGATATCTGCCAGCACCAATGCTGCCAGAGCGCTCTGGGCTGACATGGAGGTGCTCAGTCGCATCGGGCTCGTGAGTCATGGCCATGCCCAAGGCAGCTGCTTCTGTGTGACCGATACGGTCGAGCAGACCAGTCACGTCGTCTGAGAAAGACGATGGCTGTCTACCGGGGGCTCGTGGGGAGCCTTGTGGCCCCTCAGCAGTAGGTCGGCGCGAACTCGCGCGGCTGGGAACACCGGAAACGCCTTGCTCGAATCCATTGTCGTAGGTCTCGGGAGGACGCAAGACTTGCGCAAGCGGTTGCTCGTGAACGGAAGCAGTGGAGGAGATCGATGGTGAGCGTGTAGGCGACGGTGCCACCAGCTCGACCTTGGCTGGCGCTGGGGGTGGCATGCCCTCGTCTGGTCGCTGCTCAACTCCTCCAGATTGTTGGGAGACTCGGGTAACCAGCAGTGGCCTTCCTGTGTCCGCCGACGCACGGGCGGCAAAACTGGACGCTTCAGTGTGTTGGTTATCGAGCTCAGACGGTTGACCTGCTTTGGGCACGATCGGTACTGCTGGCCTTGGCGGAATGGGAGGACGAGCTTCGGCGTTCCCATTCGAGTTTGTTCTCTCAAACGTGAACTGAGAATTGCCTGGGAAGCGAGGCGACGAAGCCAGTTGCGGTGAGGTCGCTGTCTGCGGCGATGCCACGTCCATCTGAGAGCGTCCGGAACCCGACAAACTCAGCTGTGAGCCTGAAGTGAGAGGCTGTGTGGTGCGTCAGATACCGTGGCGATGCGCGGGGCGCTGGGCGCGTCGGGGTCTGTGCAACTCACTCCATGGTGTTCCTTGTTGGACGATGAGGAGCCAAACATGCGACCAAACACGCCCTTGCCCTTGGAACGCTTGATCTGCCGCAATCAGCGATGATCTCAACACAGCTAAATGCCCACCTTTGAGCCCTCGTCTACTGATGTGTGGCGGCCAAGGGGTTCAATGGATGAACTCTCCGATATGGTAGCCATCTGACGTTCGCGATCGGTGTAGTGGTGGGCTGTCATGGTGGAATGAGAGGAGAGACGGTCCCACTCTTGAGGTGTGGTGCTGTTTCTTGGTTGTTGTTGAAGACTTTGGCTGCCTTCGCGACGACGACCGTTTGATGTAGCGGTGAGGGAGCTAGTGGAGGAGGAAGTGAGGCCGGCGGAAGTGGATGGAGCAGTAGGGTCTTGACTTGAAGGCAAAGAGTGATGATGCTGCTTTGAGGAACCAGACATTTGCCTGGCAATCCTCTGCTTAGTCTGATGTTTCTTGCCGCGAATAAGAGTGGAGAGGTCTGGGGTTGAAGCTGTTCCTGTAGTGCGAAAGATGGAACGGCGCTTTGGCATAGCCGCGGCCTCCTCGGCCTTGAGTTCTGCTGTTTCGGGTGTCAGTAACAGCTACAAGATGGAAGGCGGCGGAGGTCGAGGAGCCCGGGTCGATTGCCGGAGTGGAGAGAGAGGGAGAGGGAGGGGGAGAGAGAATGGGGGAGTGGGGAGGAGATATGAATTGATAGCGAGGGAGAGAGTAATGAAGAGAGGGGAGATGGATGTGACGGATGGGGGGGGGGGAGTGATGGAGACGAACGAGACGAGGGAGGGGAGGGGACGGGGAGCGTGCCAAGGTCGGGGAGTGGAAGAGACAGAGAGAGAGAGAGAGGGGGAGGATGGTCGGAGAGGAGAGGTCGGGGATTCGTTGGGTGTGGCACCTCCTCCCTCATGACCCACCCCCTCTCCCCTGAAAGCATATGCTTTTACTTGCACCCTCCCCCTGCTCCCTCCCTCTCTCCCTCCCAGCCAGGCCGACCTCACCACCGCCTCTTCCAACCATCTCACCCTCACGCGATCCGTAACACGCGTCACGGGCCGAATGGGATGCACATGTTCCACAGGGAGAGTCCATCCGTGTTCCGATGGCCGGAAGAAGAATAGGCCATAGATGGACGGATGGATGATGGATGGATGTGGCTCGGCCTGACACGGTGCCACGCTTGTGCACGGTGGCCCACAGTGTTGGCAGGTCTACAGCAGTCTCCCTTGAGGTGACAGACCACCCAAACACCTGATCATCTGCGTCGAAAGCGACAAGTTGCGCAGCTCGCTAGGTCGCCAAGTCCCTAGATCACTCTCGCCTGCGGCTCATTGAGACCACTCTAGGTGTGTGTACACAGTAGTCATGCCGCCTTGGAGCCCCAATCTCGTAGCTGCACATCGTAGGCGGACGCCACCAACGCCACGCCGTACTCTATTGCCCTCCGGGCCCTCCCCGTCTCGTTCCCATCTCCCGTTCACCTTCGATTATGCTGTAAAATAACCCTTTCCCCCGCCACAGCGAGAACCTCGTGACGCGACTGTCATGTAGCAAGTCGCGATTCGCGATAGATTCGCGGCCCGCGACCTGGTTCGCGACGGGAAATGGGCTATGGGTCACCGGCAACCCGCTACCCGACCCCACCAAAGCCCATGCCGTCGCCCATGCCGTCGCCAGTCGAACCGTCTGCTCGTCGTGCCTACCCAATCCTGAACCTATGGTAATGTCCTTTCCGCAGCGGGAGTTTGGTGCCTGTTGCACCTCAAATGTCCAAAGGTAAAAGGCCCTCAGATCGTCGGACCACAGCAAATGAAAGCTCCACTCACCATCGAGGCCCAGACTGAATTGCTGCGCCATCATCTTGCGGTGCTGTACGCGTGCTCTTGTTGTTGCGGACAGGCTGCTGGCGCTCGAGTGGTTGGATGCAATAGACCCGCGCCGTCCGGCAACGTCGAGGAGGTCGGCAAACTCGCGACGCTCTGGAAGAGTGCTGGACACGTTAGAGGAGTGGGCCGCAGATCCCGACCTGCTGCGATACAGAGCGTGTTTGTTGTACTCCGATCGCGAGCCACTGGTGACTTGGCCGTCTGAATGGCGGTGCGCGTCCGACGCCGAGTTGGAGCGCCCAAGTGTTCGGGGTCCGAGCCGCCGTCCACGGTCGGCTGGGGAGGATGTGGGGGAGCGACCGCGAGCAGAGGATGTTTGGTGCGGCACGTGCTCGTCGTCTGGGTCAAGCTCGCGGGCGTGCACTTGTTTGTACTCGTCAAGGTGGTGCCTCTCGTTGATGTCCTCTGTCAAGTCGATTTCTCCTCCCTGAGTATCGAGCTGCGCGTCGTACTCTTCGCCGTCAAGCTCGTCGTACTCGTGCCCTTCTAGCTCGTCAAGCTCGTATTCGTCCTCGTCCTCGTCGTCCTCGTCTTCTTCGTCGTCGGCGTTATCAACGTCGCGCTCGTGCGTCGGCGTGCTGCTGCTGAGGTAGAGGACCTCGTCGGGCCGCAGGAGCGCGTTCTCGAAATCGTCCTGCGTCTTCCGTCCTGACACGGCTGCTGCGAGAGATGAAGCGGCGCGCGGGGAAGTGGATCTGGGAGTGGATGCGGACGGGAGCGCTGCGACGGGGACGGGGACGGGGACGGGGGTCGGGCGGTAGTGGGGGGATGTAGGGGAGTGACAGGATGGAATCGATGGGATAGGAGGAGGAGGAGATGATGATGGAAGTGGTGGAGGAGAACGTGATGGTGTTGGATGCATTATCGTTGGGGAAGACGGGGGGGGGGAGGATTGCCGAAATCAATGCCGCCTGCTGTCGTGTTTGCGTGTTGGTCACTGGTCACTCTCTGTGTAACCGCTCTGTTGATCCTGTTTCTCCTCTGCACAGATTATTGTGTGACAGCTCTGAATGGCACTACGAGGGTAGGCGATCAGGTGCTCAAGGTGCTCACAGGAGCCGCACAAGGGCCAGGGCGAGTAACAGAAATAGAGACACAGCGCCGCTGTGGCCTCCCTCGAGCTCTCCTCTCTCTGTGCTGCTGTTACTTGCTATCGTTTTACTCTCTCCCAGCCCTCACTTGCTGCTTCTTTGCTTCTTTCGGGTAGCCGCAGCGTGCCGACTGGGGGCGCGCAAAGAGTGGAGGCCCGGTTCGACAGGATGTCACAGGGAGGAGATTCCTGTTCGGGAGGATGGGACAGGAGGTAAGGAGGGATACGGATGCTTTGGCTGTTTGTGGCGTGGTGCGCGTCCTTGGCTTTCGTCCTTGGTTGCAGCTGCTTGCGACGGATCGGTGTTTCGCCGCCTCCCCAAGGTATTGTGACACTTATGACACCAGTTTCTCTCCGAGTTGGGCAGCTGGGGCCAGGAGTCGAGTGCCCACGGCACGAGGGTGACAGCGATAACCTAGGTGAATGCGTCTAGGCGTGACGGGGAACTCGAAGCTGGTGGGTTTCGGCGGGGCAATAACAAACAGGCAGTTCGGGCAAGGTTCACGGGCTCACGGGCAAGGAGTGGTGGCGTCGGTCGAGGGTGGTGGCGTTACCGAAAGCTACCAAGAGTGAGGGAGACTGCGGTGCAATCGGGGCGGAACTGGATTGCTCGCTGGATTGCCGTGTTGAGCAGTCTACGTTGATTGTAGAATAGCTCTGCTTTCAATGGTGTCTCACCCCTCAAGCCATGCGTCACCCCTAATTATCCACTTGTGAATAGCGTGGTGACACAACGCTGCCGGCAGATGACAGGCGACCAAGCGGAAAGGCCGAAGACGGATGACAAAATGTGGAATATGGAGTTAGAGTGCGGTAATAGCTCGGTTGTTGTAGCAGTTTGATGCGTGGATGGGGGAGGTGATGGTGAAGAGGGTGGAGATGATGTTATCAGATGGATATGGGAGAAGCTGTGAGAGGAGGAGAGGTGGGGGTGGCTGATAGATTGATAGAGTTGGCTGTTGACACGCGATAGACCACGGCCAGCTCCAAGACCTCGCACTCCAGAATGAGGCTGCATGACGGTGAGAGAACACATCTATGTATTACGGTACTCCAAGTTACCATGTTTACGTATCGGTCATGCCGGGAGCGAAGGCAACCTCTGGAACCCGACTTGGCAGACTTGGGATAAGGTTGGAGACATGTGGGTGGCTCGCAGATTGCGAGCTGCCAATGTCCCCTGCCAATGTACCCCTGTACGGCCTGCTGCAGCCTTGGCCGTTTCAGTAGCGGTCGCAGCAGTCGGCAGTACAGGGCATGCTTCAGACCGCAGGTTGGAGAACTGGAGGGCCTCAGGCACTCACTGTCTTCCTAATCGCAAGTGGTGGCTGCCCTGCCTGGCCCCTTGGACCTCGTAGCCCTCTTCAGTTCTCAGCGAGACCATCGAGACCATTAGGTTTAAGTGGCATGGTTGGTAGATCGTAATCCGACCGCTTATGGTGCGACTCCTACAGTAGTTGCCGTCCTGTCGCTTCGCCTCTATCGCCTCATGCACTTCCCAATAGCACGACTTGCATTCGCGGTAAATGCAAGGGGCTGACGTCCTCTCACGACCACTCGTCATCCTACCTGAAACCCGGTTTGCAAGCAGAATATTACCCTGGGAAGTTCATCCCATGCATACCTGGAAACATGCCTCCACCCTCGCGTTTTGGATCATTCCACTCCGACTCATCGCTCCCAGCCCCCATCGCCTTTCCCACTGCTTGCCTTCTCAATGCACGACTTGTTCCCACTATCTGATGAGTATGCCGCACAGCCTGACACAAACACCGGATACATTCCATCACCAGTAAAAACTACTCAAGCAGGGTAACTCGAAGGCACCTGCACCAACATCAATTCACCCACAGCCACCGCATTGGCCTGGGGCAACAACAATCGCGACTTTAACAACGACTCATAAAACTCCGTCCTCTAAGAAGGTGTACTCAGGCGCACGGAAGCCAGACGTGCCGCACGCTGAGCCCGTGCGCTGTCAAACGCGGGCGCGGGCGTACCGACAATGTCCTCCTCCGGGGCCGAGTCGGCGGGGAGGTACGCCCAGCCTGCAGGCGCACCGTTGCGCTTGGCCTTCGCGGCTTGCTTTGGCGTTATGCGCGGACCAAAAGACGGCAGCTCGTCTTCAGGCAGAACGATCTTGCGAGGACGACCGGGCCCGCGTTTTCCCGGCGGCTTCGCGGGCGAGAGGGTGGGCGGCAGAGAGTATTTACGGGGACGGCCTGGACCGCGCTTGACAGGGTATGGCGACGGGCGCTCCGTTGATGGGCTGCCGATACGGACCGGACCGACGCTCACCGGCTCCAACTTGACCTCCGGAAGTGGATGCTTGCGAGGGCGACCAGGACCGCGCTTGACAAGAGGGGGCGTTTCAGCAGGCTCTGGAAGAGGGTGCTTGCGTGGGCGTCCTGGACCGCGTTTAACAGGCGTAGGTGCAGGAGAAGCGTCAGGAAGTGGGTGCTTGCGAGGACGACCTGGGCCCCTCTTCACTGGTGTCGGTGTAGCTGCAGTGGCGAGGGGAGGAACAGGGGGAGGCGGCATTGAAGTGCGGGCATGAGCGGCGGCGAGGACACGCTTGAAGGGCTGAGGTGTCTCGACTGTCGCAGCACGACGGGCTCGGGCCTCTGCCTTGCGTGCATCGTTGGCTGCCTTCGTCTCAAGCTCCTTGGCAATCTCTTTTGCAGACTTCTCTCCGGACCTTCTGCCAAGGAATCCAACACAATTCGGAGCTCCACATTGGCACCGCGTCCGGACGTCATCGCTGGTCAACTCGCCGACGGAGAATGACTCGAAGTGGTAGTCGTACAAAAGCTGGGCGTGAGTTGGATCTCTCGAATGAATCGACCAGAACCTACCTCCTGTCCTGCCTTAATGTCGCGCGTTGACCAAAATCCAACCTCATACTCTTCGAATCCGTCGCCAAGAGTCTGGTACTTGCGTACCTCAAGATTGGGGCTGCAACCGTGATTGATAAATCGCGCGTCGTTGCCACGGAGACCCTTCAGGTCAGTAACTCACGACGTGAACCAAAACTCACGGCATCAATAACCTCGTCGCCGTCATAGTGAAGAGCGTAGAAGTTGCGGCCTCCCTTGTAGTCCGTCTCAATGCGATCGATAAATGTACTGGAGGGTTAGTTAGATTTATGTGGAATTTCGCGGAGTATTCTCTCACTCGAGATCGATAATCTGCAGTGTAAGCGCAAGCTGTGCAAAACCAAAGCGGCAGGAAAAACAATTACACTTACCTCGCCGCGGTAATCCATGACAAACTCCCCCTCCGCAATATCCTCTCCAGCAAAGACGCCAAATCCCCGCGGACCGGTCTGCAAGGTCAGCTCAGCTAGCAGTGAACACAACTCACCCAAGCAATCTTGTACGATTTGGTCTTGCGACGAGCCAGGCTCTTGTTGCTGCACTTGTCCCCGCAAGGGCAGTCACGACCGCAGAGATAACTCATTATTCTATTCATGCAGTTATCCCCACAGTTCGAGCTGGGGTCGCATTTGCAAGTGGCAGAGCCCTCAGCAACACGCTTAGACCTCTCCAAAAACTGGTCTGTTCGTGAGCAAGGAATATTCGGCACACGGTGTCACGCGTGCACAGAGACGGTACTCACTTGAACGTAGTTTACCGAAGGCCGGAGGCCTCTTCTTGCCGTCAAGTACCCCGCTCTCGCGCTCCCATATCAAGTTGTAGGGCAGAATGAAGTCGCGTTCCTGCTTAAATTGCACATAACCATGGTCAAGTGGCAAAGGCGGGAACTGGGGCAGTAGCGAAATTCCGTTCTCGACTGGGGTTGGAATCGGTGGCAAAGTTGCGATCGACTTGCGTGGTCGTCCGGGCTTGCGGAAACCCTTGAGGTGCAAAACCCGCTCAACTAGTCGGGCCTCCTCTGGTGGGTTGTCGTCGTTGCAGTATAATCCCATGTCCATGTACTCCTTCTTCTTAGCTGGGTTGATATCCTTAAACTCCTGGCTGTCCTCCTTGCTGGCGGCCTTACTGGGACCGGCGATAGCTTGGCGGTTCTCCTTATCCGCCTCGCCGTTCGTGCCCTTCTTGAGGGTCAGCGACAGTTTGACCACCTTTGGAACGGACGGAGCCTTTGGTATAGGCGGGGCTGGAGCTGTAACGGTCTCTTGAGGAGCTGGAGTTGATTCTGTCGCGCGAGGGGGCAAAGTGTGGGAGCGCAGGCTCGTCCTTCGAGCGATGACATTGGATTTCTCCTTGAGGCGTTCGGCGATAGACGTGCCCGACCCAGCAGCGACGGTCTGCGACGAGGGACCAGGCCTCGAAACTTGGGGACTTGCGTCTGCCAATGGGGCAATACGAACATTATTCTTCCGTCCTGGTGGCCGTCCGATACGCTTGCCGTTCTTGCTCAACCTGACGGGTTTAGGCAACCCGTTTATGAGGGTGGTGACGACCGAGGACGAATTGGTGGGAGAGGACGCAACAACGGGGGAAGAGGAAGAAACCTTGTGCACTCTGTGGATTCCAGCGGCAACGCCACGGGTGATGCGACTTTTGTCAACAATCTCGTACTTGTCATCGCCCATTTTGTCCTTGACAAAGTTCTTCGCAGCGACAACGGCAGCAACATCGGGCTGAAGTGCTGCGAGAATGCGATCACTAGGCACGGCGCGGGGTGGTGATGGAGGTCGCACCAGTCCCAGGAGAGCCTTGGACGCGGCGAAGAAGGAGCGCTTTTTACGAGGCGCCTCGGACGCCGCGCGGAGTTTAGGGTTGGGATAGCCGCGGGGCATGGCGCGGAGAAGGGTGAATGTATCAGAGCAGAGAGGAGTGTGAGACGCGCAAAAGGTGAGTGTATCGACTAAAACTATACTATATGTCAGTACGTGACTTGTCTAGTGGCTGTGCGAATAGTTGTCCAAAACCCACAAAGAAAGGGGAGATATTTGTGCGAGGCACCCAAACTCGACGCGTGCCGATCGGCGCGTGGTCCGTATGCTTGCTTATTTATTGAGTGGGCTGTGTCTAGATGTGGATATTCTTGCGGGAAGGGGAGTTGAAGTAGGGGAGTAGATGTTGATGTGGAAAGAGGAGAAAGAGGATGGATGGGATTGATTTAATAATGAGATGATATGTATTGTTGAAAGTGGAGAGGTGGTTGTCGGTGATGATTGTGGTTTCGTGGGTATGGAAGGTGGGATGGATTGGATGGATGGATACGACTACGCGGGCTAAACAGGGGCAGGCGGGGACAGGGGCAGGGGGGGGGGTTGTAGGAGGAGGTTGGACTACTGACAGTGGTTGTGGAGAGGCGTTGTTGACCGAGGCACGCTCGAGCCACAGAGTGCTGCTACCTAATTCCCCTCCTCCGGCTCCTCCTCAACCCCCGGCTCCGCCCCTGGGGTTGTATCAAGCATTTCGCCGCTCATGCGAAATGGCTTCGCCGACCAGTGGCACATGATCCTACTACTGCCCCATACTGATGGTTATTACCCCCGCCTCGCCATACTTCTTCTCATACAGTTCGGAGCAGATCAAAATGAGCAGATCAAAATAGCTTCCTTCTCGCCTCCCCCGCACCTCCAACCGCCCAATCCGCAATATTGTCACCATCGCTCCATTCTTGATAGCAGCATTGCCATCCTCCATCTCCCTCAGTTCCCCAAATCGAATTCCAAGGGGTGTATCAGGACCACCTTAACACCTGTCTACCATGGCCATTGTCGAATGCAAGCTATTGCTAAACGTCAGCTGCCGGCAGTCACAATCGCCCTCTGTGCGGGGCAGATAATTAATGGGATTAAAACGAAAATCATGATAAAACCCATCTGCGATGCATAGGGGGCTGTACTGAGCTTTGAGGACTCTATTGAGCTGTGATAATGTGATGGAGGAGTTTTTCGAGACGTTATAAGTTTGGATGAGTTGATTATGAGGCCTTGTTGGGGTGACAAGAAGGGGGGTATGTGGTCAGCAGGCAAGGAGGGAGATACGAACAGAGTTGCGCAGACCACTCGGAAACGGTGAGTGGCCGGCCAAGGCCGGGTGGCGACATTGATTCAAAGGTGGCGGTGGTGGCAAAACATTGATAAAATATTAATTGCACGGCATTTATTCTCGCGTGGCAGGGGGGGCGAACTACCCCCTGCCTCCTGGCCTCCTGCAGTAGACGACTCCGTCCCACTCGTTCCCGTATACCCGTATCCACCATCAACCTCTCGGTGATTCCTTGCATCAGTCAACAATACGCAATATGTCCACAGCAGATGTCTCAGCAGCGCTCAATGCGCTCGAGGCACTTGCTGCCAACCAGTCAACCTCATCCTCTGGGCCCCTCAACCGCCTCCTCAACGAGCACTTTGCCGTTGCTCGCGAGCGCCTCCTCGCGGGCTCACCACCCAAGCTCGTCATCACTGAGCTGCAGACCAATCTTGCGCGCGCGAAGAAGGAAGTAGAGAAGGGCCTCAAAGCATGGTACTCGTCCCTCGGAAACGTGGGCAAGAGCGTAGATAAGGTACGCACTGCTTCAGTACACTCCCACAGCTTCGCAACACTGACCCCAGGCATTCCCGCCCAACCTAGCAGCCATCAGTACCGCGTACGACAACCCCGCATTGTTCGTCGAGCCAGAAGCCGCGAGGGCATTGGACAGTGTCGTTCTGGACTCGCTGGGTCGGCGTGGGCTGTGGGACGCAGTCGAGGCGTTCGAGGAGGAGACAGACCTCACGTACGATCCCGCCAAGCGCGTACTCAGCGAGGAGCTGTACCGCATCGTGAGCGACATTGAGCGGGACGACTTGACGTCCGCCATTGCGTGGTGTGACGAGAACAAGGCCTTCCTCGCTTCCGGCCCCCACTCGTCGTCGCTGCCGTACCACCTGCACCGCGCGGTCTTCCTGGCCACCAAGGACAGGACCAAGGCACTCGAGTACGCCCGCACTCACCTGTTCGAGTACATGCACACGCAGCCTGTGCTCGCTCTGGTCACCTCATGCCTGTACAGCCAAGCGGAGGAGTCGCCGTATTCCAACACCCCCGCGCCGCTCGCGTCCATGTTCGTAACGGACTACTGCCGCAGGCACGGGTGGGCGAGGGAGGACCCGCTGGAGGTAGTCGTGGATCTTGGATCTCGGGGCGGCGCGCTTAATGCCATCGAGAAGGCACGCCGGGTCATGGGCGAGCGGCTGGGTAACGTGCGACAGTGGGAAGAGTTACCGGTGAGTATCATAGCAGTCATATGGAACCGATTGTGATCGCTAACGCCCAGATGGAGGTCCCATTGCCACCGACACGGAGATACCACTCGGTCTTCGTCTGTCCTGTGTCCAAGGAGCAGACGACCGACGCGAATCCACCGACAATGCTCTCGTGTGGCCACGTTATTGCAAAGGACAGCTTTAACCGCATGCTCAAGGCCACCCGGCGTTCGGCCAAGTGTCCGTACTGTCCTCTCGACACGGCTCAGACGGCCGCGCAGCGCCTGTACTTTTAGTTGTATCTGCTTGTTGATTGTGTTGTGTATGTGATTCTTCAGAGAGACGGTCCATGCTGAGCATGGCTTGGCTTAGCAGCCCCACCCCTTTGCTGGCTGATCGTATCTGCTCCTCGTCGATACCTCGGTGATGACGGCAGCCTCGGAAGCTCGGAAGATTGCCGAAAGGAGGCCGCCGTCTATGACGGAATCAACGACCACGCGCCACGTTGTCACCTCAGCCGACCTGATCGACCTCCACCCAGACAGTCCTCCTCGGCCTTTTGTTCGACGCGTCCAACACACTCTTCGTCCTTCTATCCATCATCAAAATCCACTCCGCCCGTCATGTCCAGCATCGTCGCCGGCATCGACAGCCTCACCTCCCGCCTTGCGGCGTTGGCCGATAACCCCGACATTCCTTACGAGACGCTCGTTCTGGCCCTTTCCACCCTCACCACAGCCTTTGAGCTCTATGTCTCGTGAGTCACCCACAAGTCACCCACCTACGGCGTTGGTAGCTGACAACCAGCAATCGGCAGATGGCATGCTACTCCATCCCCTTGCCTCCCCCTGAGCTGCAGCATCACCTCAAAAAGGAGACGTACGACAAGGCGCAGGCGTACGGCAAGGACAAGCTCACACACTCCGTCCGCCAGATCATCTTCAACTATGCTCTTGGCTTTGCCATGATCAAGTTCCAGATCTTCAAGCACGCTTGGGATTTCACTGGGAGCCTTATGGACTCGGTCGGCCTCGCTCAGAGCCGTGTCGTAAGCCTGGGGTTGTCTGCTCGATGCTTACTCTAGATCACTCACTCTCTGCTCTGGATGACTTGCATCACCCTCGTCACATCTATCCCTGGACTCTTCTGGTCGTATTACTCCACCTTTGTCATTGAGGAGAAGCATGGCTTTAACAAGAGCACGCGCAAGCTGTGGATCATGGACAATATCAAGTCCTACATCCTCGTAGCCGTCCTGGGCCTCCCTTTCCTCGCTGGTTTCCTCAAGATCATCGAGTTGGCCGGCAAGAACTTTGTCCCCTGGCTCATGCTCTTCATGTGTGTTGCATTCCATGCATTGGCTGACATCAGGATCTCCGTTCAGCTCATCCTCCAGATTATTTTCCCAATTTTCATCCAACCGCTTTTTAACAAGTTCACCCCGGTCCCCGACGGCGAGGTGCGCCAGCGCGTCGAGAACCTCTCCGGCCAGCTAAAGTTCCCCCTCAAGCACCTCTACGTTATCGATGGGAGCAAGCGCTCGTCGCACTCCAATGCGTGCGTAGCCTGTTGGTCACCACCTACTGACAAAGCAGCTACTTCTACGGCCTGCCCTGGTCCAAGCAGATTGTGCTGTACGACACCCTGCTCGACCAGAACTCCCCTGCTGAGGTGGAGGCCGTCCTCGCCCACGAGCTTGGCCACTGGAAGTTCTGTGAGCGACATGAGTAATGAAGTCTCGCTGACTGCAGGGCATCCTTCGCGTCTCCTCCTGATTGCCCAAGGCAATCTCCTCTGGACCCTCATGGCCTTCTCGGTCTTCATCCACAACAGGTCGCTCTTTGCGTCCTTCGGCTTCGACCCCAGACTGGCCGTCGAGTCGCCCGTTGGCGGTCCTCAGCCCATCGTCATCGGCTTCATTCTTTACCAGCTCCTCTTCGAGCCTCTCGAGACTTTTGTCAAGTTCTTCATCAACTCGGAGACCCGCAAGTACGAGTACCAGGCTGGTGAGTGTCTGACGGACGCCAACGGTGACGTGAGCTGCGTCTTCTAACGCCCAGACCAGTTTGCGGTGCGCCTCGGACACCGCAAGGAGCTCGGCGACGCGCTGATCAAGCTGCACGTCGAGAACCTCTCGTCACCGCACAGCGACAAGCTGTTCTCCAAGTACCACCACTCGCACCCGACTCTGCCGGAGCGCCTGCGCGCAATGAACGAGTACACGGGCGGCGACTGGCTCACGAAGAAGGACACGGCCAAGATCGAAGAGATCAAGGCCAAAGAAAAGAAGGAACTGTAATCCGTACTGTCAAACACCCTTCTAAACCGATCTGCTTTGCAGTCGTTTTCGTAGACCAGGCAAGGCGCGGTGCCAGCACGCACCGCACCCGCCGACTAGAGCCGAATAGTTATACATGGCCATGCTAGTTGCCTGCCTTCAAGTCTAATGGGAGCGTCTCGCTTCTCACTTCTCGCGCCTCCCGGTTTTGCTCTTGTACAATGGTGCTCTTCCACGTTAGACGTAGACGCCGACTGTGCAGCACAGTGCGACGACACCGGCACCGGTGAGGCCTGCTGCGAGGAGCGCGAGGGGCAGCTCTGATGCGTTGAATTTCTTTGAAGAGAGACTTGAGGTTAGCTGACAGCCCGCAACCGCCACCTACGTGGTCATAAAGAAGACAAGCGCGAAAGCGAGAACGAGGCAAACGAGGGCGATCAATGGCAACGACGCGACAGGGATAAGTGGCTGGAAGGCTGGAAGCTCATTGTAAGCCGCCTTTTGTAAGCTATCATCGCGCGCGTTCTGGCTTACCTTGACTGAGGCGTATGGATCCATGATGTTGCTGATGGTAATGGAAGGAGGAGTGTTCGTGACAACCACGTAACAGGCGCGTTTCATCTCGACGTGTCACTCAGTCCGCTGTGACGCAAGCATTAGAACGTTATTTGATTCCGCTAATGCCCTATTCTAATGCCCCCCATTACTCTCAACACCCCCTCCACCCTGCGATCGCGGTTTCGTGATCCGATCCAGGTGTTCCGACAGCCTCTTGTTGTGATCATCCATCATCCTTCCTATCCACCTCCGCCCGTCGCGGCGATGAGCTAGCCGGCCACGACAACGGCAACAATGGCATCATACAACCCCCTCTCCCTCTTCCCGCTCCCCCCGCAGGTGACGGACCCCAAACCCGTCCCCGCATCCCTTGCGGTGGACGGGTTTGCCGATATGGTCTGGGTCGGCTCGGCCGGCGGCCTCGTGTCGGCCTACGCGAGTCCGCTGACGCTGACCCGGAACGTGCAGTTCCCAGCCCATGGGGCGGGTCTGAAGGGGCGCGAATTCACCCCGCTCCCCGGTATCCATGCCGGGGTGCGGCAGATCCGCGTGACGGACCGCGAGGTGTGGGCGCTCACCGAAGGAGGCATTAGTGGACGCAAGCGGGGCGGCGCACCGCGGTGGAGTGTGACGTGGGTCCTGGTGAAGTGGGACTGATGTGCTGATCGGAAGGGACACGGCGCGCTCGCTGAGGGCGATGACGCCGGCGCCGACGAATTCGCACGAGGTGCTCGCCGGCGGGACTGGACAGATGATGTTGATAAACAACGCACGTGGGGAGATTGTTAGAAGAGTAAGGAGGAAGGCGGGGGGGTGAGCTCACGCGCAGTTCGATAGTCAGAGTACCGTCGTGCATCTCGGCACATTGCAGCGGACGGTTGTGTGTGGGTCGGGGTCGGGGCAGGTGTCCATTCTCGATCCTCGTATTGGATTCAGACAGGCCGCGAACATTACACCAGTACAGGCGCATACCGGCGGAATGAGCGGGGCAGACGCGCAAGGCCACATCGTCGCGACATGGGGATGGACACATATGCAGGGCCATCCTCTTCCCGACCCCCTCGTGCGGCTGTACGACACGCGGACGCTGCGCGCGCTGCCCCCAATCTCATTCTCGTCCGGACCCGCATTCGTCCACCTCAACCCGTCTGAACCGTCCAAGCT
Organism: Cutaneotrichosporon sp. PL3408A; assembly: GCA_023629975.1. Lineage (NCBI taxonomy): Eukaryota > Fungi > Basidiomycota > Tremellomycetes > Trichosporonales > Trichosporonaceae > Cutaneotrichosporon > Cutaneotrichosporon sp. PL3408A. Next base: position 2,649,179 of record JAMAMB010000001.1, read on the forward strand.
CGTCATTGCCAGTCAACAGGGCATGCTTCAGGTCGTGGACATGTCAACCAACTCGAACGAGTTCCAGCAGCTCGACGTCAGCTCGTATATCACCTCCATGGCCTTATCCCCACGCGGCGACTACCTCGTGTTTGGCGACGGCGATGGACAGCTGCACCTCTGGACTCAGCACGACACGGGCGACGGCGCGGCTCTTGATGCTAACGGCAACCTCGACTTGCCCCCGTTTAACGGGTACGAGGGTATTAAGCCCGAGTGGCCTGATCCCATTGACCCATTGCCCCCAATCGCATGGGACGAGGGCACGCCGCTCAACCTCATCGGTGTGCCGCATTATGAGGATCCACTTCTTTCCAACTTCTCCCCGGCCGACTACGCTACCGTTTACTCTCCGTTCTTCAATCCCCTCGAACCCATACCCCAGTCGGTCCTGGCCTCGCTCAACTACCAGGACTTTGTCGGTTACGGTCAGCTGCCGAAAGAGTTCAAGGGCAAGCGCAATGTCGTGACCGCGCGACCTGGTGCGGGCAAGCTTTGCCTTCCACGCGGTGCAATAGGCAACCGGCGAGAGAGTGAGCCACGATTCCGCAGCGAGAAGGACAGAGTGAAGCGCAAACCAAGTGTCAATGAGATCGAAGAGGAGACTCCCATCGGCCAGATACCCAAGTACTACCGCAAGGTCAACATCAAGTATTCCCGCTTCGGTGTTGAGGACTTTGACTTTGGCTTCTATAATCGCACAGCATACAGCGGTCTCGAGACGGATATCTCCAACTCGTACACGAACGCTCTCCTCCAGGCTTTGCACTACACCCTCCCGCTTCGCGCAGTGGCCAAGGCCCACATCTGCATCGACTGCCAGAAAGAAAACTGCCTCTTATGCGAGGCCGGATTCCTCTTCCGCATGCTCGAGGATGCAAAGGGCACAAACTGCCAGGCGAGTAACTTCTCGCGGGCATTTGGTGCCACACCACAAGCAACCGCCCTCGGACTACGTGACGATAATGCGAAGCAGGCCGTGGCCCAGAGCACGTTGATCCAGAATTTCAACCGCTGGCTCCTGTCGACGTTTACGACCGAGGTTGTTATAAACGGCCAGGGTTTCAACTTGCGCCCGCCGGAGCTTAACAACTTATCACTGTCCCCGCCATCAGCTATCAACCAGGTGCTGGGTATTGCGGTCCAGACGACGAACACATGCCTGTCGTGCAACTTTGTGTCATCGCGGGAATCGACTTTACAGGCAGTCGACCTCGTGTATCCGCGCAAAGCGTCCGAGGCAGGCTCGTTTGCCGGAGTGCTGCGGTCCTCGATTGTCCGCTCATCAACCACCAAAGCCACATGCGCCAACTGCAAAGTGTTTGCGCCACTCGAGTCGAAACGCGACCTCGCATCTGCTCCAGAACAGAGCCTTCCGCCTGTTCTCTCTGTGAACGCCATGGTGTCGACACCAGAGCAGCATGAGATTTGGAAGGATCGTAGCGAAGGCGGCAAGCCGAAACGTTTCCTTCCTCGCAGCGTGGCTTTCCGCACGGGCCCTCAGGGCGAGCTCGTTGCCGAGAGCAACGGAGATGAGGGAATCGTGTATGACGTCAAGTCGGTCGTAGTGCAGGTACAGACTGCCCCGGAGAACCCAGCGCACTTACTGTCGTTCGCCAAGGTGCCTCCAGAGGAAGGGGATACCGAACCGCGATGGGTCATGTTCAACGACTTCCTCGTGCGACAGGTCAAGGAAGACGAGGTCTTTTCCTTCCCCGATACGTGGAAGGTACCCGCTATCATCATTCTCGAGCGGCGAGATTCCGACAAGCTGCTCGACTACTCACGCTTGCCGAAGGAGCTTGACCATGAGGTCTTGTTCAAGGACCACAACATGGCGTACCACCGCAACACGGCCGCCATCAAGGCCGAGATCCTCACACCGGACGAGCTGCCCAAGCCGGGCACCCTGATCTCCATTGACGCAGAGTTTGTTGCGTTACAGCAGGAGGAGCTCGAATTCCGTTCTGACGGGACGAAGAAAATTCTTCGACCCAGCCACATGTCGCTCGCCCGCGTCTCGGTCTTGCGTGGGGCGGGGCCAAAGGAGACTGTCCCATTCATTGACGACTATATTCGCACGACGGAGACTATCGCCGACTATCTTACTGAGTTTTCTGGTATCAAGGCCGGCGACCTTGACCCAAACAACTCGAAGCACACATTAGTACCGCTCAAGGTGGCGTACAAGAAATTGAGGTTGTGTAAGTAGCATCTCGGCTGGTCCGCGTTGTGGTTCCGCAACTGATACACAGTGGTTGATCTCGGGTGTATCTTTATTGGCCATGGTCTCAGCAAAGACTTTAGAACAATAAGTGAGATACCAAACGAACGTCGCTAACGGGAGATATCTTCGTGCCGCCAGAACAGGTCCTAGACACCGTGAACTTGTATACTGTTCCAGGGCGTAGCCGCAAGCTATCCCTGCGCTTCCTTACGTGGTTCCTCCTCAAGAAGGACATCCAGACCAAGGAACACGACTCAATCGAAGACGCGCGCCACGCTTACCTTCTGTACAAGAAGTACAAGCACTTTGTGGAAGAGGACCGTTTCGACGACGTCATGGAGGACATCTTTGCAGAGGGCCACAAGACGGGATTCAAGCCACGTTCTGAGGTCGATCGGCCGTCAACACCGACATTGGGAGCGCTCGGAACCCCCAACGCAACCCCCAACGCCGGAGGCTTCCCACCCCTCAACGCGCAGGCTGTGACCACCCCCCCGCCAGGACAGGCCAGGAGACAGAAGGGGGTTGGGTCGCCGTCGATAGGGCCGGGGACACCACCGTTTGGGAGACAGCAGTGGACACAGCCACAGCCGTTTGGACCGGGCCAGCGGAGGTGGTAGTGGTGGCTGAGATTAACATAGATCTACTACTGATCGCATGCACATTGTTGCAACGCGTTATGCATAGAGTCATTTGCACGTTGTGTAAAGCCACTGATTACCCGGAATTAAGCGGGTCGGTAGTTGGAGGGGAGAGCGATTATGGCGTGGGCCCCACAGGTTTCCGGTCGATTACACAAGCTCCGATTCCCGACGACCGGCGAAGAGTTGTCAGGCATGGGCTCTTGTCTCCACGCACCGATCACACGACTTCTGTTCTTCTCTTCGCATCAGTTATCGCAGTGTGTTCGACTTTGACCTCTCGTCTCATCATCTACGACCTCTCTAATCGGACAGCTATCCGCGCTTTCACCACTCGCCACCACCAGTAGTCCATACTTGATTGACCTCTCCGTGTCCAACCTGAGGTGTAACGCGCCACTACCCCCACATCCCACTCGCGATGCTCGACACACTTCCGCCCGAGATCGTGAGCCAAATCGCCCTGCACCTTATCTACGATACTTGTCGGCCACCCGTCAACCTCCTCTGCGCAAGCCGGGCGCTGTACGAAGCCGCAGCACCAGACCTCAACCCTAACTTGTACGCAGATGTCTTCCGCGCACACTACGACACAGCGGCCGCGCAGCGCCGCCTTTGCTCCTTCGGACCCAGCGACTCCCCATACCCACACCGCCCGGCCCATCCGGCGTCGAAATGGCGCCCGCCCACTCCGGAGACGCTCAAGCCCGCCGACTTTGTCGCTGAGCTCCGCACACGAACTGTTGCGCTCGAACGCTTAGCTCGTGCCAAGGAGGTTGGGGAGGTGCGCGCCGAGGAACTGTGGGTTGTTTACCTCATGCTGATTGAAAATGGTGAGCGGAGGTTGATGGCTGGAGCGGCTGTCTATAGAGGGGGAGGTTGGTTGGCGGCCGTGTACAAGCGCAGGCTAACGGCCAGATGGGAAGAATCTGCGGCATCTCGCTTCACCGCTGGGCCCGGGCCTTGGTGTGGACATTGTATCAGTTGTGCACGAGTACCAAGCCCGCACGCTCGAGGCGACGAGCCAGTTCGCTTATCCGCCTCAACGGGCCGTGGACGCGTTGGCTATGTGGATCTCGTGGCTGCTTGACGACTACTCTCAGCGTACTCGACGCCAGATCCGCGCCCTCCGACCTTACGTCTTTGCTGCACACCAGTACGACCTGTTCTACGCACCGTGGACACAGCCGCGTGTACCCGTACCGGCGAGAAACAACCAGCACCGCCCTCCCCCGGGGCCATTCTCAGCAGACCATGTCCCTCAGGACCGCGCGTGCATCGTCCCATGCTACGGACGACAGCTTACCATCGCGCCGCCGATACTCGCCCACGCTGCGCAGCTGCGATTTTTCACAGCCCCCGAGATCGAGGAGGACAATTCGCTGGCGTCGGGGAGGAACCATGCCTTCGACGCAGAGGACCTGCGCAGTCTCCCCCGTCCTGCACTTACCAGCGCGCGGCATGATGCTGACTTCGAGCGCCTCCTCGCGTGCACGAATGGCGCGCAATCGCCAGGCCGGGCGCTATGGGCATGGCGCGGTGTTTTCAGCGGCTGCTGGGAAGGCACGTTTACTTTCCTCGAGTTCGACGCTTTCCGGGACATGCTGGCTGGGCACCCTGCTGCGATCTACTCGGGGGCTTATGGCGAGCAGGCGCAGGTGTGGAAGCTGCGCGAGACGTTCATCCGACCGAAGCCGGGCACACCGAATGACGGACCTGGTCTTCCCCTCCGCGGGCCAATGATCAATGCCGGCTTCCCGGCCGACATGCGTCCATTTGCCGCAGACGCCATTAGTGCGCGCGCCCACGGCATGTCACCTGAGGACGCGACTATCGACGACGCGCTCGACCGCCAGCTCTCCGCGCTGGAGGGTTACGAGAGTATCCCGCCAGACGAGGTCGAAGCCGCGCTGGCCAGTGCCGAGCCTGGAGATAACCTCGGGCTGCTGGTCACCGGTGTTGGACACTCGGCGTGGGGCCGCTTCATCATCAGTGGGCACGTGAGGGTGTGGGATGGCCTGCTGTACCTCGTCAAGGAGTATGCGCCGTTCCAACGCGGCAAGTGGCTATATCGTGGCTACGTACTAGGCGACGGGGCGATGGTTGGGCGCTGGCGCGATACGTTCACGCCAGAGGATTATGTTGGGTACGAGGGGACGTTTATGCTCAAGAAGCGATCGTAGCGGCCACATCAAGGATGGCGCTCACTGAGGGATGATTTGCTTTTGAATCGGGAGGACTCGATTGTTGTTATACGATAGCGTAATGTCGCAGAATCTGGGGGTGGTAATGACATCAAGTCTGGGGAAGCTAATCTCATGGTGTGCACGCCGAACGAGGCTAACTGATTGGCTGGGCACCTAATGATAGGCCGTGCCACCACGACGACGGCCTGGATGGTCTGGGTTGTGAATAATTGCTTGATAGCCTAAGCTGATGGCAAGCGCGGTTGTTGAGTATGGAGGGCGTAGGACAGAAAGGAAGGTGTGGAGACAGGACCTTCCCTCGCCTTCCTCCTTGGGTCCTGTTTCCTATATATGTGCTTCGCCACCCGTCTATCTCTTCTTCCTTTCTCCCTTTCCACCATCACTGATTACTTTACTTTGCCTCAACTCACCATCCATCACTCGTCCCATATCATCAGCTTCCCTTTCCGCACGCTGCGCTGGCCATCCCACGCCATCTTCTCCGCCCTCGCATGCCCCGAGTTCGAACTGTGCTTTGGCACGTCCCAGTACTGCTCAGGCGGGCTTGATGAGTTTTGTAACCTCGCAGCCTGGGTGAAGTTCTCAAAATCAGTCAATCTCACGAAGACGCTCGTTGATCTTCTGGACACGTTTACCCAGAGTTGCCGCCACGGGTCATTTCCATCACCACTGAGCTGGGACCCTCCTATGCATGGGAACGGCTTCAAGAACGTCCGCTGGGCCACGCAATACAGCTCCCAGTCTTCCTCGCCTGTGCAGTATTATGACACCGCCCTCACCATCATCCTTAACGTCAACAATCAAAGACAGTCATAACACATCATTCCATGTCACATCACAGATGTACCAGTCATTCTAAGATCATTCCGCACGCAGCAGACCGATATGCGCCGCAACACGCCTGTAGACGTGAGCAGTGCAACGCAACGCGGTGCACAACAGCATGCAGGTCCGTCTGTTTACCCTGCGACCCAATAGGCCCGTCAACAGTTTCTGGCCGAGGATAACGCAAGACTCAGCGAGGTTAAGTCCCCTGTGTTTGCAGTGACTGGCCCCGACCGTACAGCGCCATTGCTGTAGCCCTATCCCGGCACTCTTTCCTAATGCAGTCATGGATATCATGGGAACGAATATCAGCCGACATCTAAGTACAATCAAAGCGCGCAGCGCTACAAGGTAGCTGAATATATCTGTCAAAGCCCGACTGCCGTACAGTATGTGTCTCAACATCACTTTCAACTACTCACAACCTCATTCTCGACGACACTCATCCTCCTCGCCTTGCCCTTGTCCTTCTCAGCCGCAGCTGCTGCCGCACGGATACTCACACCCTGCCCACGCTTCTGCACTTGGCGGAAGAGCGTCATGAAATCGTCCAGCGTGGGCTCGTCGCTTGGGGGAACTGGTGCCGGGGACGACACCGAGCGGCGCTGCACGGGACGGAGGTTGGTTGGGGACGGAACGCGAGGTACCTCTTTCTCCCTCGCTACAGCGCGGTGCGGACTCAGCTGGGCCAAAGGCGCCTTGGACGGCGTGGACACAGACCGTGTCGGCTTGAATGGAGTTGTCGAGCCTGATGCTGATAGTGCTGGCGTACCGAGGTGATGACTGGGTGGGGATGTTGCAGTGCCCGGCGTGCTGAGATCGGGCACAGTTGGCGTGCGCGTCGGCGTGTGCGGGCTGGCGGGAAGCGTAGAATGTAAACGCGGAGGCGTGACTGGAGCGAGCTGACTTGTTGGAGCGTCCGGTCTGGCCTCCGGCGCCACAGCGGCATGCTCGTCAACGCGCACCCTTGCTTCGCCCTCCTCCGTCTCCCCATTAGCCACATCGCCCATGGAGCTCGGATCCTCGACCTCCTCCACAGTGGGCGCGGCAACCGAGATCGAATTCGGCAGGGCGCCGAAGGTTGTGGTGCCAGGGAGGTTCCCAAACGTCTGCGTGCTCGGCAGTGCAGAGCGCGACGGCGTCCCCAGACGTCCGCTCACATCGGTGGCCGTGGACGCGCGGCGCGGGCTCATGCTGAAATCGGTGTAAGCTGAGCCCGGTCGCGCTGAGAAGTCGGTGTAGGTCGAAAAGCGGTTGTCGTAGTCTTCGTCAATGAGCTGTTCCGTCGATGCACCGAGGCCAGTCGAGGAGAGCCCGTCGTGCCGTTCTGTCGTGATAGGCTGCGCATCCGACGCAGCTTCTGACGCGCCATCATCGACGATTTCTTCCGTCTCCCCGGCATCGTCGGCTCCCGCCGTGCGTTCGCCGCTGGCAGTTTCCTCTTCGGCCTCACCGCTGCCACTTTCGTCCTTTGTCGAGGTCTCGCCCCTGTTGCTTTCGTTGCCGGTGCGTGTCTCGTGGCTGCTCTCCCAAACGGACTCGATCTTCGCGGGGCCTCCCATAATCCCCACACGCTCAGCGGGCGTTTGCCCACCATCGATCGCGCCGGACGCAGCAATGCTCTCACCGCCCACCTGCGGCTCAGACTTCGCAGCACGCACGGTAGTCGAGTCCACGGCGCCGCCGGCTGACGCACTGTCGGACAATGCCTGAATTTTCTCAGGACCACCCACAGTGCGCGGCTTCGCTGTAGACTGGGTGGGGCCTTGGTCTGGTACAGTCTGAGTCTTGCCCGCCCCATGAACGACTGGCGGCTCCTCGCCGCCAACGTCATCCTTGGTGTGGTTGCTCGCCTCTCCACTCTCGGAGTCGTCCTTCGCTGCGCTCTCGCCGCCTTGGGAGACGGCACTGGAGATGCCAGCACGAGGACCACAATACCCAGCCGTTGGGTGTTTAAAGATGTCGGGCAGTGGCACTCTCTCCACATTCGCAGGCGGTGCTTTGCGGTACAAGTCCCCTTGCGCAGCAGCCCCAGCAGTTGACACGTCGGCGGCGGCAATTGGTGGGGGTTCGCGTGCAGCGGCGCTCTCCTCCGGCCCATCCTCGGCGTCGGCGAACTGCGCAGCGGCGTCCTCCTTCTCCTCCTTCTTATCCTCTGATGGTGCAGGTCGTGGGGTGGGGGCGTTACTCTCGCGTGTCCTTGACGGCGATGGCTGGGACTGCGACTCAAGCGCAGCGGGAGGCAGAGGGAGCTCAGCACCAGGCGCAAACTTGCCCGCGGATGGCTTAATCTGGGAGACGCGGTCGACCTCGGGCAGCTGTGGCCGCTGGCCCTGCCCAGGATTCAGCGAAAGGTGTTTGGCGCCGCGCGAGCTGAGACCGAAGTCAGAGCTAGCATCTGATTGTGGAGTAAGAGCAGATCCTGGAGCAGGGAGGGGCTTGTCGAGTGATGGCAGGCTTTGCCGCTTGCTGACAGTGGGCCCCGAAGAAGCGAAGGCGGACGGTGGAGCGCGAGATCCATTGGCAAGCCCCGGCTTTGCTCCAATACTCGGCCCTAGGTTCAAGTCAGTGCCAATCGCATCGAGGCGGTCCAGGGCATCGAGAGCTGAGAACTGTCCAGCGCCGAGGGCGAGTGGAGGCGACGTTTCGAGATCGTCGAGTTGAACGGCACCAAGCGGTCCATTCCCCTTCGCCACACCGTTGATCGGGGCTTTCGTGGGCGGGGGTGGAGGCTGCTCAGCGGCCTTGGGAAGGGGCGGCACTGGAGGTGGCGCAGCATTCCCCGCGGGGTTGGTGGGGACGCCGCTGTCAGCACTCCATGCGCTGGGCGGCGCCTTGCGCGGAATGAGCGATGTACGCTTCCGACCTGCCGGCGCTGGGTCGAGCTTGGTCGGTGGGTTGGACGCGAACTGCGCGGAGATCGGCGTCGAAGATGGTAAAGGTGGCACGGGCGGCGCGCTCTTGTCAAAGCGCGCAGGGGTCTCGGCACCAAAGCTTGACGCGCGCTTGCGTTCCTTTGGCTCCTTCTTTGATCGGAGGGACTGGAAGAACGATTTGCGCCGGCCTGGTGTGAGCGATGGGCACGAAACGGAGTGAGATGCGCATCTCCAAGTCCGCGCAGAGTGAGGAGCAGGTGAAGAGGAGACGCACGGATCTTCGGGGCTTCACTGGAGGCCGTAGTTGGTGTACCGGGGGTGCTGGGCGTTGGTGGAACCGGATAAGCTACAGTCGGAACGCGTGATGCACCGTATGAGGACGGGGGTTGCGCAGACGATGGAAGGGGCGGAGCAGGGGATTGTGGGGGCCGGTCGGTGGCCGCAACCGTGTTGCGGCGCCTCTTGAGCCACTTGAAGGGCATAGTCGCAGTGGTGGGGTGGGCGAAAGACCAAAAAGAGCGACGATTTGATGGGAATCAAAGCGATATCAACATGCGAACGTGAACGTGAGACCCGGAGAGAGCGAGAGTAAGAGCGAGAACGAGAGTGAGCGCGAGAGCGAGATGGACGACAGGTCGGAGGTGAAGTGAGGGTGACAGGTACCAGTGGGATAGGATGGGGTGTCACGCAGGTTGGACTGGAACGAGGGTGAGGGGTTGGGGTGGAACGGATGATATCCTGCAACGGCAACAACAACACAATTGCCCGCTTGCGAATGCCAATGCAGGAGTGACGAGCGATGCTACTGTCGTCGCTGTTGCTGTTATTGCTGTTGCTTTAAGTGTTATACGTAGTTATCGATTGTCGACGTGGTTGTGTTGAGCTTGGACGACGAGAATCTCTACCATGTGACGCGTTCACATACCGCCACATACCCAACCCACCACCGCCGTCAACCCCTCCCCCTTCGTCGTAGACTGCAACAACGACTACCATGCATACACAAGGTTTCGATAGTCCCGGTGCCCGAACTCGCACTGACTCATACTACTGAATGTACTACTACTGCATGTGCTCTCACCAAAGAATTCTAGGACCAGGGAGGCTATCCCCACATCCCTCGTGTTGTGTTCCAAGGGGTCTATCTCGGATGTCCGACCCGTGTCGATTGGTTGTATGGGTACGTTCCAGCGATCAAAGCAATCACGCGTCACTTGGACTTTTGTCCCTAAGCGGCCCACCGCGGTTAAGACGCGACTTACGTACTTGTTTATGGCAACCCGCGGCAGCTCGCCTTCGTTCGTTTGACCTAACGGCAGAATGAGTTGAATCCACATGCATGCAATACCAATTGATACTACAATTATAGATCGCATTGGCATGCATGCATGAATGAGTGCATGTGGATGTGTTTGGACGCACATGACAATGAGAGCACCTCATGAACGATCCACGTTGCGCGTTCGGCAGCTCTTTGCCACAGAGAACCATCCGCACCATTGGGGATGCGATAATCTTCATCGTACTACACAGCTGCTAGGAAAGACCAGGAGAGCGAGAGGGTGTGCCATTGTCCGCCACGAAGAATACGGGAGCTTGTGGGTTTGTGCGTGGTATGAGCGTCCGACCAATGTCACGCTGGGCCGGGAGCACTGTCTTGTGATTAAACCAGCAGGCAGAGAGTGGCTGGAAATAGGTTGTATGAGGTTATGATGTGGTGGGAAGTTAATAAAGATCTGATAGACACGTGTCTACAGTGGGGGAGTCGAGACGAGAATGCCAAATAGCGAGTCGGATTGCGAATGGGACCGGGAACCAGAACGAAGTTAGTATGGGCGGGAGGCCGTCTAAGCCAGAGCGGCGAGACTCAGAATGAACGCAGCTCCGGCGCCGACGCTTAGGGCTGGGGCAACGAGCACGTTTGCCGCACTCGATATTGTCGTGCCCCCGTTGTTAGCGGCCGACCCTCCAGCGCCATTGCCTTCCCCATTAGGGTTGGGGTTGAATGTCGGTGCCGGGACGATGGTCGTGTGCGTGCTACCCGGTTCCGTTCCGGCGGCTCTGACGGAGAAGCCGCTTGACTGGCCGAGCTTTTCTACGGGTTAGCCGAGCAACGGAGATGAAGAGGGGTACTGAGGGAGCCGGGACTTGGTCAGCGATAGCCAGATGGTAGGTACCAGGGTAAGGCACATGATTGGTTGTCATTCTGGGATATCCAGCCATCAACAATCCAGCAAGTTGGATCGCAACGTGCCAGCCTCCCGACATATAATCGCGATCAATCCGAATGCTAGACTCACTGCCGCCACCCGCTTGGATCATCCATAGCTCGTATCCACTTCCGACAGGGAGATCGTTGATGGTAACGTTGACGGCTCTCTCACCACCAGGGACTGGGATGTCAGCTCCCGTTTTCAGCGGAGTGGTGGGAACCATAAAGTAGAGGTGGAAGTTAGAGTTGGGGCTGTGTACACACAAAGCCATCAGGTCCACAATTTGCGGACTTGCACGGGTGGTGGGACCGTCGCGGCAGCAGCCACTTATCTCGAGCTAACTCACTGTCCGATGCGACCTTCTGGTTAGGTCCGAACTGGGAGTTGGCCGTGTTGACTAGGAAGAGGTCGACGGGGTCCACCACTGGCATCCATGCGGCGATGTTCGCAATACCGTTCACCCCTGCGAGGGTCAGCTTGAAACAAACAGGTGATGGCGAGGAGAGGAAGATCTGCAGGACGACGTCTAGGGGCCCAAGCTGGACAGCAGGCGCAGTCCGTCTACAATTTCACAACAGCCTCGGACCTGAAAGCACTCGGAGAAGGGGAACACACGTAAAGGTTCAATGTTCAGGTCGTCTCACGATCCCACGTCTCCCGGTCCCATAGTGTCCTCGGCGCCAGGTCACTAGATTAAACTCACAATAGCCGTCCCTCTTGCTCGCGGGCATGATGAAGTAGGTGGCGTTCCAGTTGGGTTTGCTGGTGGTGGTGTCATTCATGCCACCCGCCTGCCCTGTCGAATTGCCCGCCGGTATCGTCCCATTTGTGTTCATGGGTGCGGAAGAGCCTGCTGGAGCGGCCGAAGTAACGGGCGACGGGGACATGCCAGATTCATCGCCGGCTCCGGCTCCGGGTCCGGGGTCAGTCCCGTCTGTTGTTCCACCAGTCCCGTCTGTTGTTGTCCCATCGGTTGCTGCGGGGTCGGCGGGTGCGTCCTGAGCGTACACTCCAAGCGTGAGGAGGAGGAGGGCAAGAGCTGACGAGCGTCGAATGCCAAGCATTATGAGGTGCTTTAGGAGGTGGGTGATGTGGAGAAAGGGAGTGTGGAGTGGGGAGAGGCCGTGCGCAGGTGAAGAGTGGGCCGATCGACAGTCGGCGAGGTGCGCACCAATCCGAGGTGAAGGGCCGGGAGTGCAACGTGAAGGGTGAGCTCAACAACAGACGAAGAGCAATAGCAGAAGGTGATGATGTTGAGAAAGGAACGAGATGCAATGTTAAGAGAGTTGACGATGCGAGAGAGCTCGAGTATGGTAAGTGGGCGACTGGCTGAGGCCAGTGGGCGCAGGGGTTGAGCAGGGGTGATCCTGGGGGGGTGGGTGCTTTGAGATTGTATGAAAGGTCGCACTACTGTACCGCTACAGTAGTGGTGGGAGCTGCGGAGTGCATCATATTCATGTCCACTCTCCGCCCCCTCTCTTTGCATTGATCCAGCTGCCATTTCAGGTCCCATCAGACCCACAGCAAGCAAGCAAGCAAGCAAGCAAGCAAGCAAGCAAGCATGAGAGCAGCCAAGGCTTGGCTTGCATGGCATGGCAACGTACTGTAGAACAGAAAACCATTTCCTTCGTAGGCCGGCTGGGATCGACCCAAAGGAAAAAGGTTTGCCTTGATGGATTGGGATGGGATTACGGCAACCCCTAATGTCCTCATTCTCCCAATCTGAATAGCGCCAAGGCCCTTTCTTTCTGACGTCCCTTATCTTCTTTTGCTTGTCCGCAGCAACCCTCGTCGTCACCCGTTGTTGACCACGTCGGTGTCGGGAACCTCATTAATTCTCATCATTCTCACCTCTGCATCTATTCTCGTCCAACATCCGTCCACCTCCCACAGACCAACCATTACCCACTACATGTGAGGACGCATAGTTTCCTCTTCTGCCCAATTTTCGTGATCGTTGACCTATCGTCCTCGGAGATGGCTTGACGCATCGCCAAGGTTGTCGCACTGGCCTAGGAAGGAAAGCAGCAAGGCCCGAGCCACTGTGCAGCTCAGGCACCCACGGTATACCGAGCCGTCGGAAACGTCATCCCTGCCCGCCAAGACCGGCCAAGAAATTATGGGATTTCGTGGTTCCTGTACTTGCTCTCCTCCCAAGCCACAGTAGGACTAAAGTCGCCCGCAGTCGCTTGGATATTGCAACGCCGCCAAAGCCGCCGTTAATAATATTGAGAGTGCCAGACCGCTTCCGTCTTCTAACCAAACAAACAAGCCTCCAAACATGTAGAAATTAGAATTGTATCTTCAAAGGGACGCCCGAATGTTTGGACAAAGGGCAGCGAAGGCTGACGAGAGGAGCAAAGTCGGGACAAGGGTGCAATTAAGTTGACCTGGCGGCCCGATCTCAGGACTTATACCCGGTACAACCGTCCCATGGACTAATCTGACGCATATGCATTCGCAAGGTCCCAATCTTCGCTTCACCAAACCGAGAAGAGGACATGGGGCTTACCATCTGGAAACTCTCAGTGCAAATCAAGCATCGAGAAATGTAGAGGAGGGGGCCTGACCGTATTTGAGAGGGAGGGACCGGAGTTCAGCCGATTTTAGCCGATTTCAGCGGGTGCCAAGAAGATTGATTATGTAAGAAAAATCGCGTGGGCTTGTGATGTCACGTGGTTGATTCGGGCGTGTAGCTCAGTTGGTAGAGCGTGTCATTAGCATCTTAAGAAAGGCGTCTATTTGACAAGGTCTTTGGTTCGATTCCTAACTCGTCCACGAGTGCTTTCTTTTGGTTTTGTCTAGGTGGCGCAAGACACCGAGGCAGTCCGGCATCTCGGTATTCAAAGCCGACTTCGGTCTCCTCCGACATATCCATCTGAGCCGGTGGTGGGCTGAGGATACACATGCTGCTGATAATACCGGTCGACGACGTAGTCGCCTCTCTCCTCTCTCTTGACATACCATTTCATACTGCCGTGCATCCTATAATATTCCAGGACACGGTCTGTATCGTCGGCTACTCTCCCAGCTCCTGGCCATACAGCCACCTAATCCTCCGCTGTGAACTCGACACAACTCAAACACTACATTACAGCACCCTAACATGCCAACAGCCCAGCCAGGCACCGACAGCGCGTTCCGCATCGCCGCATTCAGTGGATACAGTGGCGATCGATGGGATGCTCTCAAAAACCAGGCGCTCAACTCGGGCTGCGACATCCTGTTTGGCGACTACCTCGCCGAGATGGTGAGTTGGTATTGGGGGAGGTTTGAAGGTGCTCTCCTGACGATAGAACCTCGCTACCCGGGCACTCGAAATGCGCAAACATCCGGAACTGGGATATGAGCGGCCATTCCTGCACCACCTCCGCATTGCCGCGCCAGCGATTGCGCAGAAGCGTCCCAAGATCTTGACCAATGCCGGAGCGCTCAACCCCAAGGGCTGCGCCGAGCAAGTCGTCGCCATTCTCAAGGAGGCTGGCATCGATGATCTCAAGGTCGCTTACGTCGAGGGCGACAATGTCATCTCGCGCATCGATGAGCTCTCGGCCGCAGGCGAGACGTTCCCACATCTCGAGGATGCCAAGCGGCCCCTGAGCAGCTGGCGTCTGAAGCCCGCAAGCGCCAACGCGTATGTCGGCGCACGCGGAATGGTCGCTGCCCTGCGTGCGGGTGCTGACATTATCATCTCTGGGCGGTGCACGGACGCGTCGCCTGTCATCGCTGGTGCGGCTTGGTACCACGGCTGGGATTGGACCCAGTACGATGAGCTGGCTGGCGCTCTACTAGCGGGGCATTGTGTAGAATGCGGCGCGTATGTCACCGGCGGGAACAGCTCCGGATTCCGCGCTCTCAAGGACAAGTACTTCAACTTCTCCATGGGTATTGCCGAAATCCACAAGGACGGCACATTTGTGGTAACTAAGCGTGAGTTCAGGGTTGCGTGGTCGAAGAACGTGCTCAGCGGCCGGCTGGCACATGCCTCGCCCTACGATTGAGTTGTCGCTCACGGAAGAACCCAACCTGAACGGCGTTGTCACCGATGTGACAGTGCGCTCGCAGATCCTCTACGAAATCCAAGGCAACGTCTACCTGAACCCAGACGTTCAGGCACTTATCGACAATATCCGCGTTACGGACCTGGGTCGCGACCGAGTGCGCGTCGACGGCGTGCGGGGTATCGCCCCACCGGACACGACCAAGGTCGGCATCTGTGGCGTGGCAGGCTATCAGGCAGAGGCATGGGTGGCCGCGACTGGATTGGACGTCGCGGACAAGTTCGAGGTCATGAAGTTGCAGATCTACGAGAGTCTTGGTCAGGAGGGACTGGCCAAGTTCGACGTCTTCGACATGACGCAGTACGGTACTGCAGTTGCAAACCCTCGTACCGAGGCTGAAGGAACTGCCATTCTGCGCATCGTCGCCCAGGCCAAGACACTTGATGCGTTCGGGCCATCTCGCCATCTCCTTCCAATCGTCAACCCAGACGGACTGGGCCACTTCCCGGGGTTCCAATGGCAGATGGACTCGCGCACATGCGTCCCCACACCGTTTATGGAGTACTGGCCTGCCAGGGTCCATGTTAAGCACCTCCCTCTCACAGTTACATTTATTGGTTCGAACCAAAAGATTAAAGTTGAGCCGCTGAGTCCCACCGAGACTGAGCCCGTGCGTCCCCAAAGTGACTACGAACCGCACGCCGCGTTTGACGCTTCGCTCTACGGACCCACCACGGAGGGTCCCCTCGGTTGGGTCGTCCACGCAAGGTCAGGCGACAAGGGCGGCAACGCCAATGTCGGATTCTTTGTCCGGAATAAAGACGAATACGACTGGCTTCGGACGATGCTCACCAAGATCAAGATGATCCAGCTCCTCGGCGACGAGTACAAGGGCAACAAGATCGAGCGTGTCGAGTTCCCGGGCATGCTTGCTGTGCACTTTGTTGTGCACGACTACCTCGGCAAGGGCGTCAGTTCGACCGTGCGCATGGACTCGCTGGCCAAGAGCGTTGCGGAGTTCCTGCGTTCCCGCCATGTTGACATCCCGAACAAGTTCCTACTTAAGAGCAAAATTTAACAGGTGCAAAGCAGAATGAGCGCTGAGACGGAGGGACTGCTCAGCAACCGGGATACATTGTAGCCAGTGGGACGGACTCCCGCCCTTAGATCATGGTTGTACATAGGAGGTGGTTTTACGTGTTCGTTTTGATGTCAAACAGTATTTGACTGAGTAAAGTGACCATGCTAGCTGTGCTGATACCCCTCCGCCGTCGTCATCTTCTGCATTTTGAATACTACTTGTACAACGACTACTTAGAACAAAACTAACCCCGAAAGAACGAACAGAGACACCTTGCTCTCGTTCCATTGCGTGGACTTTAACCTACTCCAAGTACAGCAAAACCTGGCCAGGCTGGACTGTGTCACCCTCCTTAACCTCGAGAGATAGGACCTTCTTGCCGACTGTGTCGTCACCGGGGGTGACCCAAACACTGGTCTTCATCGCCTCGAGTTCGATGATGCGCTGGTCATCGTCGGAAATCACGTCTCCGGGCTTGACGTAGAACTTCCACATGTTGGCTGCGAGGGGAGCCGTGACGGGTGTGCCTTGCTTCTCAACGACTTTACCCGTGGCCTTCTGCGCGGCGAGTTCGGCGGCCTCAGCCTCCTTCTCCTTGAGGAACTTGGCGAACAGTTCAGCCTCCTCCTTGCCGACCTCCTCCGAAGCGGCCTTCTGCTGAGCCTTGAACGCGGTCACCTCGTCCTTGATGCCATTGATCCACTTGGTATAGTCCGCCATCTTGAAGACCTCGTCACGCACCTCCGGGGCCCAAATGCCGGCCTTGTACTCGCGGTCAAGACGGAGATACTCGTCCTCGCTAACCTCGAAGTATTCGATCTGGTCGAAAGTTTCAACGAGACACGGGCGCTCGTTCCAAGGTCGCCAGGTTGTGAGCGTGCGCCCAAGCAGCTGGTACCCGCCCGGCGATTCGATAGGGTAGATGGATCCAATGACACCAGCCAGACCAATGGCTCCGTCGGGAGTGCGGGTGCGCGACGGATTGTACTTCTGTCCCAGGACACGGCGGCGAGGGTCGAGAGGGACGATGAGAGGGAGCATGACAAAGAAGCCGCGTGCGATGACGAACCACGGCGTCTTGAGTAGAGCATCCCGCACGCCGTTGTCGTCGAGCCCGTTGTTGCGGTTCACGTACGCGCAGTTGTCGGGGAGGTACACCGCTTCCTTGCGCGCCGACTTCATGTAGAACTCGATAGCCTCCCTCGTCCATGGGTCATTGGGGACGACAGGGAGGCGGTACACCTTGATGGGGATCTCGACGTTGTCGGAGTCGGGCAGAGCGCGGGCTGCATCGGCGATGATGGAGACCAGCTGAGCCTGCGTCATCTTGGAAGCATCGTAGTGCACCAGCATCGAGCGAACGCAGGAGATGAAGTAGACGATGCCGGGCAGCTTCATGTCTCGGAGTGCCCTCTCAAGCAGCTCAATGCGGACACGGGCAGCTACGTCGAGAGTCATGTCCCCGGCCTCGAGAATAACAAACTCATCGCCAGCCTCCTTGATCACCCATTTAGCATCTTCAAGGAGAGTCGACGAAGCGGGGCACACCGTGGCGAGACCGGGCCCGAGCTTGGCAGTGGGGGTGTACTTGGACGCATCCTCTCCCTTAATGAGAGCGTTGAGCCATGCCTTGTGAGACGCAGCCAGCTTGTCTGAGTCCTCACGCGTGATGAGGTTGAACTTGATCTTGTCCTCGGGCCGCATCTGGCCCAGCTTCCACATCGCCGCACGAGACACCGCCAGAATATTGGCGAAGCCACCAAGGTCGGGGCCATCGACACCGAAGAGGACGGGTGTGTCGCCGTTGAGGTTGAGCGCGCCTACAGCGTACCCCTGGTCGAGGATGTTCGAAGGATGAGAGCCACCCTCGCCACCGTCCTCGCGCGCCCACTGAATTTGAGGGCCGTCGAGACGAAGACCGGACCTGTTAGACGCGGCTGTCGCAGTCCATTCGGCCTCGAGCAGAGCTTTCATGCCCTCCTTGGTGACAAACTCATCGCTCCATTGTGCGGAAACCGTCACCTCGAGGTCCCAGTTGCGCGAGAGCTTGGGCCGCGACTCTGCGGGGATTGAGATTTTCTTGTCGAAGTCACCTGAGTGGAGGTCAATGTCCAGCATGTCACCGGAGAACAAGGGGCGACCCTGGTATCCTCCCAGGGACGCGCCTGCGAAAGTCGACTTGGAACCAAGGTAGTTCGCTATCGTGGGCAGACCGCCGCGGACAGCGAGGTAGATGCGAATGCCGTCGTCGTTGGCGGTGCCGACGTTAAGCACGCTGCCGGCCGCAATGTGAAGGGTTTCCCACATCGAAACGGGTTTCTTGTCGATGGTGACCTTCATCTCAGCGCCAGCAAGGGCGATTGTTGCCTTGGCGTGGAACTTGATCTTGGCGCCCATCATGGTCATCTCGAGACCCTCAGTGTTGGGGTCGTTGCCAACCAGAACGTTGGCGGCCTGCAAGCCCAACATGTCCGCAGCACCGCCGCGGGGAATGCCGAGGCCAATGGAACGGCCCGGAAGATCCTGGACAGTGGTCGAGAGGCCAGGGGAGATAATCTCCAGAACGGGAGGGGCGTAAGGGAAGGTGTCTAGGAAGACGGTATTGACGTGGGCGTCCTGGAAGGCGTCGCAGGCGAGAATCTCTCGCAGGTAGTGGATGTTCGTGAGGGGACCCGAAAGTTTCGAATCCTCCAACACCTGGTTGAGCTTGGCGATGGCGGCCGGACGGTCCTTACCCCAGACAATGACCTTCGCAATCATGGGGTCGTAGTTGGGCGTCACTAGCGTGCCCGACTTGACCCAGGTCTCAACGCGGCCGCGTTCACCAACATCGGCCCACTCCACGAGCTGAAGGCGACCAGGGGATGGACGGAAGCCGGCGAGGGGGTTCTCGCAGTAGATACGCGCCTCAATAGCGTGACCATCATACGGAGCCCAACGCGCCTGGTCTAGCTCCTCGGCAGGCAGCGAGTGTCCCGGTGACATGCCTTGACGGATGAGCAGCTCGACGAGGTCGAGACCAGGGCGGACAACTTCCGTAATGGGGTGCTCAACCCTTCATGTCAGTTTGCTTTCACTACAATGTCCCCGTGACTCACTGGATACGGGCGTTCAGCTCGAGGAAGTAGAAGTCGTACTCTGGACTCTCATCGTCGAGAACGAACTCCACCGTACCGGCTGAGCGGTAGCTCATGACCTTGCCTAGGGCTACAGCAGCTGCGCACATTCTCTCGCGTGCACGCTTGCCAACTTCGTTAAGGAAAAGAGGACAGGGTGTCTCCTCGATGACCTTCTGGTGCCGACGCTGCACAGAGCACTCGCGCTCGCCCATGTGCACTACATGGCCGGCGCCGTTACCGAAGATCTGGACTTCAACGTGGCGTGCGCGCGCAATGTATTTTTCAAGAAACACTGCTGGGTCCTTGAACAGCGTCTGACGTTAGCTCAGCCCCAGCAGTAAGTTCTTACCTGTCCCTTAGTTCTGGTAGCCTCGAAGTTGGCCTCGAGCTCCGCCGCACCACGGCACACCTGCATGCCCATTCCGCCGCCACCGGCTGTCGCCTTGAGCATGATAGGATATCCGATCTTTTCAGCGATCTCGAGAGCGCGAGGGAGGCTGTCGACGACACCATCGGAGCCCGGAACGACGGGGACCCCCGCCTTGATGGCCACAGCACGCGCCTCGTGCTTCAGACCCATGGAAGTCATCTGGTACGGCGTTGGGCCAAGGAATGTAATGCCGGCCTCATCGACAGATTGGGCAAATGCCTGGAGTAAGCATATCGCCTTTCCTAGATGGCCAAGCAACTCACAGCGTTCTCCGAGAGAAAACCGTAGCCGGGGGCGATCATCGTCGCACCGCTCTTCTTGGCAATGGAGATGATGGCATCGCCGTCGAGGTATCCACGCGGGTCGAGGCCGTCGCCGATCATATGCGCCTCATCGGCGAGGGTCACATGGGGCGTCTCAGCGTCGACAAGAGTGTAGATCGCCACGACTGGGACCCCCATCTTGCGCGCGGTTCGCAAGATGCGAACCGCAATCTCGCCGCGGTTGGCGATAAGGAGCTTGGGGGGCTGGATTGTCATATTGCTGGATCTGAGTGTACTTGCGTACAGCTGAAGAGCCAAGTGTGCTATCTAGGAGGGCAGCATTCTTTGCGGCAGCCAGACTTATAGCTGCTCGACGGTCCGCCGGCTATCATCTACTTCTGTGTTGCCCCAGGTGCCCCGTATCAAAGCCACTGCTGGGGACGGGACCAGGATCGTCCCAGCGGCACTATTGCAACATGGTCCTTGAGTGGGGCCAGTATCATAGGCAGTCGCAAGCGCTTGGAGGCGAGAATGATTAGCCGTCAACCCAAGATAGGTGGGCAAGATATGCGGTCGGCTAGGTGAACAGGGCACACCTTGGTGATCTCTGAGCATTCCAATCTCGGACATTTTCGGTTAGATCGCCAAACCCGTCAACGAATACCTTAAGATGGTAGCTGGCCACCGTTCAATTTCCACCAAAGAACATTTCCAAGCATTCCTCTTGCTCCACCGGCTGGTTGGCAACTGTTGGTTGGGGGCCAGAGAAAAACAGGAACAACCTCGGCACTATGCCGGCCACTTGAGCTTAGAACCGGCAGTGCCCCACCATGGAAGTGCAGATTGTCGATCACTTGTTGAACCATGGAGACCCCCGTCGTCCTGGTCCTTCAATCGAGCCCACAACTTTGAACCAAAAGGCGGCCCCTCCCCACAACGTGCATAGCCGCTCCTAGCTCCGTGGCATGCCCAGAGGGAGCCGTTTGACTAAGAACAGATTCGAATTCACTGGCGCCCACTTTACGTCAAGAACTATTGACAACACACTGAGCAGAAGTGCTCGTTGACAATGCTCGGCTACGTTTGAACAGATCTCGTTCCCCCTCAGGCTTGCTATGCACACGAAAATGCATGAGCCGCGCACGCATCGCGAACACGATTCTCGGGACGGAACCTATCGCGCGCCGGATTTTTCTTTCTTTCTTTCCAACGGGTTGGTCTGGACTGCACAGCGACTGTGCCTTTCTCGTGACACAGGGAGGAGGTTTATGTTTGAGTGCGTAAAACCCGGAGGACGTAGGTCGTTCCAGGGCTATTTACGGATTCTCAGGCATTCATTCCCTTGGCTTATGCATGGCTGCATTGCCTGACAAGCATGGCCTGACACGCATTCTTGTGCGTTGGAGCCGATGTTGACCGCGTTTGAGCGATGGCCTTCCAAGGGGTTGTCGCGTTTGACCCACGTAAACCAACCCTTAATACATCGCGCGCCCTGTTGCACAGCCTACACGACAACAGCGAGGCCTATTTGTGTGGTAACAACACTTGACAGTTGCGAGCTGAACTCCTTTCTCACAGTCTCCTTTGCACTTGCTCACTACACACTCTCTCTCAACTGCGCTCCTTCGTTACGCATCTCCCTTTGCACACTCTCTAAACATGCTCGCTGTCACTCTTTTCTCCCTCTTCGCCTCGGCTGCCAATGCCGCAAACCCTACCGATGTTGCCGGTGTCGCCGCCAACTTCCAGAGTGCGTCCGACGAGATTGGGGCATCGAATATGTGCTGACAGCTATCACAGACGCCGGTCTGGGGACTCTCTTCCCAGACTTTGCTCCGCAGGCTGTCCTTGACGCTGCCTTCGGTTCCAGTCAAGTCGCGATCGGCCAGCCAGTGACCCAGGACACCGCTGGCACCCGCCCCGAGCTCACCGTTGACGGTGTTGAGGGCTTTGACGCCTCGGTAAGTCTGCCAGCTTCTTCAGCGGCCCCAGCGTTTCAACCCAAGTAAGTGTGTGCTCACACCTCAGGGCAAGTTCTCGCTCTTCCTCGTCGACGCCAACATCGTTGGCACCGATGTCGCCGGCAAGTCGCAGAACCTCCACTGGCTTACCAACGGCGTAAGTCTTTCGGGCAACGGCAACGAGACCGTCAACTACGACGGGCAGACCATCGTTCGCGACTACGCCGGCCCCGGCCCTGCAGCCGGCTCGGGCGCTCACCGTTACGTCCTCATCCTCTACCGCGAGCCCGCCGATTTTAAGGCTCCCGAGGGCTTCGCTGCCCCCATTACCGACGTTATTCCCTTTGACCTGAACGCGTATGTCACGTCCACCAAGCTGGAGCTCGTCGCTGCCAACTACTTTACCGTCGAGAACGGACAGGCTACCGTCTCCGTTTCCCAGACCCAGGCTGTCGACTCCAAGACCCTCTCGGTCCCCGCGTCCTCCGCTGCCGCTAGCAGCAACGGTGCCTCGAGCGCGGCTGCCTCGGGCACCAACTCGCCTGGTGCGAGCGCGGCCGATGGCTCCAAGAGCCCCTCTGCCTCGTCGCCCGCTGCCACCACGACCGGCACTTCGGGCGCTGGCAAGGCCCTTCCCTCCTTCGCCGCCCTCGTTGCTGGCGCTCTCCTCGCTCTCTTCTAAGTAGCTTAGTACTAAATGAGCACATTGTTCTGGATCCGGAACAAGGACACTTATGCAACCCCGCGCGGGCACCCGGTCTGAGTAGCCGAAACCAGTCCAGGATATAATGGAGTTGGCTTTTCACGAGGTTTCCTTCTTAACTGGTAGATTGGGTTCCAAAGTCCCTGTCTGTTCAAACGCAAGAATACAACTGCATACCAAACTCTTCGGAAGCCAGATAACGCTACGCCTACAGCTGGTCCTTGTAGCGGTTAAATACAGCGCGCGCAGCCTGGGTATTGGCCAGCGCGGTGGGCATGTCCGAGTGGAGGCAAAGCGAGAAGGTCTTGTGGGTGCAGGGCAAACCGACTGGGTCACCGTTGATGTCGTACGCTGTACAATCAGCCTGGGTGTCCTCCCTGAATCTCTGATAATTTGCGCATCACTTGCACCAACCCAACTCAACAACTCACTCTCTTGCTTAGTGAACACGCGCTCAAGCTTCTTCGTAATGAGCTCGGGCGTAGGTGGCTTGCTGTCGGGCACACCGAGGTTCTGTCCCTGGGGATTGTAATCGATGTCGGCAAAGATCTCAGGAACGAAGGGCACGCCAAACTCGGCGCACACCTTATCGTGCGAGGTGTTCTCAAAGCCGAGCATCGGGAGGGAGGTGCCAAAGATGGCAACCTGGGCTTTCATAAAAGCCCGCATGATCTCGATGTTGTCACGGAGGATGAAGTACAGCATACCGTGGGGCTGCGATGAGCTCATTACCAGAATACCGTCGTTTACGGCAGTGGACTAACTTTGACGTGGGTCATTTTACCCCCCTCAGCCTCGACGATCGCCTTAAGTGCACCAAGCTGGTAAAGCGTAGAGCTGTAGATCTCCTCGGGAGTCACGTCGATCTTACGGCGGCCAAAGCCCTTGATGTCATCGAGGCCTGGATGCGCGCCAATCTTGACGCCATTCTTGATGGCGGCCCGAACTGTGCGGAGCATAGTTGCATGATCACCTGCGTGGAAACCACATGCCACGTTGGCATAGTCGACGAGCTTCAACAACTCCTCGTCCGGGCCTAGGTTCCAGCGGTAGTAGCCTTCGCCGATGTCGCAGTTGATCGTTGCACGGGGTTCAGCGATAGTCATTTTGGCGGCGGTTTGCTTTGCGTGCAGGGTATGAGCAAGTGTAGATGCAGTGGAAGTCGGTGGCGATGGGGTGAATGGGGATGAGCGCTTGGCTGCCCATCTCCACACTTGTTGCCTTGCGCTCATATGTCTCAATCTTGCCAAGGTGGGCATCGCGTGTCCGTTGAGCTGGACCGTGTCATCCGCGGCAGACGAATCCCGATCCGTGAGTCGGGCGACGTGAGGTGGGCGTGGAATGTTATGTGCGGTCGGCTGGGTGCCTCGACGTTAAGAGGATGTGATGGTGATGACGACCGCCAATGACAACAACAACAAGCGATCGGCAATGGTGTCAGATAAACGGTACGGTACAGTGTGCCTGATCCACGTTTTCGGCAGTCGGCCAGTTGTGGTACGGGCAATTTCCACAATGAGGGCAGCAGAGGTTCCAAGAATGCCTAGAATGCTAAGACTGCCGTAGAGTGCCTCAGCAGCTGTTACCTCGCCGATTGTAAGTCATTGTAAGACCACCTCTGCGCCACATGCTTTACACAGATAGAGGGGGGCATCTCATGAGTGATTTTGAACGTACCCCATAGATCACCCCAGCCAGTGGCCATCGGCAACCTCGCCATGCAATGCCTTGTTCGCATGCTCTAATCTCCCTGCTATCCAACCACATGTCACCTCGATCAATTTCGTCAATCCGTCAGGGAGTCGTTGATAGCAATTGGTCGGGGTAAGAGCGGGGCAACACTCTTCATGGTGGCGAGAGTCGCGAGCGCCGTCCCCGCCTTGGTCTGGTCCCCGCCTACAATGGGAGTAAGCTCCGCTCTGGAGCCATCAGGTGCACCTGCTTGCTGCTGCTCTCGGGCTGCCACTTTCGATTCCTTCCCGCACCCGGTGAGAATGCTAAAGTGCCATAGCCGCTCTGGGGCCATCGACCATCTCTCTGGCGCGCGACAATTCGGTGCTCCACACCGAGGTATCAAGACGGCTATCCATAGGCACCAGGCCTACGACCACCACGTCTGCGCGCTCCGCATCCCCAT
The DNA here is from genome assembly GCA_023629975.1 of Cutaneotrichosporon sp. PL3408A. NCBI lineage: Eukaryota > Fungi > Basidiomycota > Tremellomycetes > Trichosporonales > Trichosporonaceae > Cutaneotrichosporon > Cutaneotrichosporon sp. PL3408A. The sequence continues at coordinate 2,673,902 of JAMAMB010000001.1, forward strand.
TACCTGGTGAATGTGCGACTTCATACCGGCCCCCAACCCTGTGCCGAGCGCTTAAGTTGCGGAGGCTGATTTGGGATATGGTCAGAAAACGCTCCAATCTTTTGGCGGGGCGGGAACTGCCCGCCGGTGACGACCTAAGGCACGCTGGCGACTGCCTCCATGGGTCCCCAAGATCTGCGACAGTTCCATATTGCTCGGAAGACGAGGGCAAGTTCGAGATCGAGAAAACAGGACTCACTCTACGTAAAGTGCGGTGTTGGCGGTCGGTTGACAGCCCCATCGAAGACTGAATGAGGCAGTGCTAGCCGACGACCCTGGGCACTTCATGGAGTGTGTCGAGCCTAGCGGGTCTCGGCAACGCTGGAAAGTACCCTGAGATCCGGGTGAGGGAGGGCCACTTGAAGGCACGCTTAACTCGCCACTTATCTACATACACCACCAAATGCGCTTGTCTCGTCCGCGCTGTTGACAGTTGGCGATGGTAACCGGCTGCCATGCATATATGGGTCGAGCAAAGAGTGCCTGCATGTCCTCTCCCACCTGACTATTCACAAAGTTCATCTAGCACAACATGGGGTACTACGAGGACAACGAGAAAGGCCCGGTCGTCGACGTTGCGCAGGTCCACGAGGTCGATGCCGTGTTCGGCGAGGTCGGCGAGGCAGATGTTCACTACACGTCCATGAGCTGGTGGGTTGGGCCTCCCTGGAAAACATTCGACAGCTGACGCTATAGGCCCAAGGCCGCCATTGTCCTTCTCAAGTGCCAGATTGCACTTGGTGTGCTTGCTATGCCAACTGCTCTGTCTGCCGTGGGCGGTGTTCCGGGTACTTTGAGTGAGTATCACGGCTGCATCCTTCCATTTCTACACGCGCATTTTCCAGCTCCACTCTCCGCTGCTGCTCTGCCTCCTGTTTTGAGCTGCCACTGACTCAAGTTATTCTCGGCATTGGCCTTCTCACCACCTGGTCCGACTACACCGTCGGTCTCTTCAAGAAGAATCACCCCGAGGTGTACTCGATTGCAGATGTAGGCTTCGTTCTTTACGGTAAAATCGGCCGTGAATTCATGACAGCGTAAGTTTGGCAAGCGCCTACCGTCCAAGCCGAACCCCAACCCTTGTTTCATTTGTGCTCAGTTGCTGACGCTTTCAAGGGCTTATGCTCTCTTCATGATCGCCATCACTGGAGCTGGATTGATTCCCATCTCCATCGCTTTCAACACTATCACGAACCACGCGACTTGCACTGTCGCGTGGGTCGTCATGGCAGCCGTTATCACGTTTTGCATCGCGTCTGTGCAGACTCTCAACAAGATTTCCCTCGTCGGTTGGGTCGGTTTCTTCTCGATCATGAGTGCAATTCTCACCGTCACTATTGCCGTTGGTGTGCAGGACCGACCCGCCGCCGCTCCGCAAACTGGACCTTGGGAAAAGGACATCACGGCATTTAAGAAGGCTTCATTCTTCGACGGTGTTGCTGCCATCTCGACTGCAATCTGTATGTGACAGCGCCGCAGCGCTTCTTTCCCATGCTGACCCTCCCTCAGTTGGATACTGCGGTACCCCTATGTTCTTTTCAGTCATCTCTGAGATGAAGGACCCCCGTCAGTTCAACAAGTCCATGTTCACCTGCCAGTCGATCGTTATCTCGACTTACGTGACCATCGGTGTTGTTGTGTACTACTTCTGCGGCCAGTACCTTGCTTCTCCAGCCCTGGGATCCGCGGGTCGTCTTCTCCAGAAGGTCGCCTACGGTATTGCTATTGTGGGTATAACATAGAGAAGGCAGGCTGGAGTTGACCCGGCCTTCTTCAGGAAGAGTAATAGCTAACAGACCAGCCCGGCCTCTTCGCCTCTGTGATCCTTTACGTCCACCTGGGTGCCAAGCTTATCTTTGTCCGCATCCTTCGTGGCTCTCGCCACCTCTCGGCACACACCAAGACCCACTGGGCGGTTTGGATTGGAACTACTTTCACCTGTACGCTCATCGGTTTCATTCTGGCCGAGTCCATCCCATTCTTCGGTTCTCTGGTCGTTGTTCTTGGTGCACTCTTCGGTACAGGTAAGCAAAAGATTCCGGACACCCAAAGTTCTCAAAGCTGACGCAAACCAGTGATGTGCATGCAGACCAACGTTAGTAACAGAACATATATATATAAAGGCAATGCTGACGGGCAGGGTTGGATGTGGCTTCACGACAACTGGGGAAGGCGCAAGACAGAGCCCACCATCGGCTTCTGGCTTCTAGCCCTCCTCAACTGGTTCCTGATCATTTTTGGCAGCTTTGTCATGGTTTCGGGCACCGTTGCGGGCGTCAAGAGCATCATTGACTCGTACAAAACTGGCGCTATCACCAGCGCATTCAGCTGCGCCGACAATTCGTAAATATGGTCCAGCATCGGGATTTGGAGTAGGTGGGGTTGGAGGGCCTGTTTTACAACGCTTGGATTCTGTTTGGGAAAGCGGTATGTACATTGAGTGAGGAGCATTTGTATTTGGCCGTCCGCCAGAATGAATCATGGCTATGTGGCATGCGAGACTTACAGCGCACGGGAGTCAGCCAAATTCGTCTTCCGTTTACACTCCATCCCCCATCATCCTGTTCTATTCATGCATCCTTCTATGCGCGATTAGTAAGGTCAACAGTCGCTGTATACTTTTATTGCAGGAAAAGGGGGTTAAAAGTAGGCAGGATAGAGCATCAGGACACCACAACATACCGCCACATTCCTTCCATGTGGCTGTTTCCACTTCGAATGTCCGTAAGATTGTTGTGCGATGTCCCTGAACAACGCCTTCACAGACTCTACTAAATGAGCACCACAATACGACAGGGAGTCCTGTCAGACAGCAACTCTGACAGCGCACTTCACAACTCAATAGGGTGAAGTACGACAAAATGGAAGAAATTCTGAGAGCTCATACTTCCGTGGTGTACGCCGCAGTTGGCCTGTTGCTGAAAGTCTCGCTGGCAATGCCCTCGGCGAGGAGAGCCGTATTGCCCGTTGCACACGCCACCACCCTATTTCAACACCTTTGTCTGTTCGCCATGCTCTGCTGGTTCGGCGTGGGTGCGACTGTAGTTCAAGGCGGCTATGTCCAGAGTGTGGTGTCCGTGGCATTCAAATGTCTTCTAGGCGGCTACGTCCAGAATGTGGTATCCGAATGTAGTTAACGCCGCTACGTCCAGAGTGTGGTATCCGTGACACTGACTTCCAAGTGAGTCCCTCGCATATAGTGACTGGAGGGGTGCCACATCCCGTGCCACCTTTATCCTGATCTGGGTGGCAAACTTCCCCAGATGGGGACACTACGGTGAGGTATATGGTGAGGCTGCAGAATGGTGGCAGTACAGTAGTTGAGCGCTCAAGGGAGTCTCGGCCCATTCCGGTCCGCAGCCGAGCGCCGACTACCGACCCGTCAGGCCCTCAGTGCTTTAGCCGGTCCAACCACCCCTCTCATTCCTATCTGGATCTCATTAAGCTCCCAATGCGGTATTTTTAAGCGAGCGCTTGGGCGCCAAGAGCAGCCTGATCACGCGCGTCAACAATCAAGACCTAATCGCTTGGCGGCTAGGTGGGCACATGTCTCACTTATCCAGCCGACTATTCCTGTTTGAGATAATTGTAGGCCCCACGGCTCAACCTCCGCTGAGTGAATGTGCACTACATTTTCGATCAAGTGACAGATACCAGCAAGAGATACGAGATGCAGGGACGGAGGCTTGGCTGTGGATACCAGATGCTTGGGTGTTGGGCTGTGCGACGTTCTGTTGTGGTCACCTTCAGGTCCGAAGGACACGGCTGACTCCCTCCAGACGCTGAGTCACATCCAGGCCTTTCGACATGGCCTATATGCGACGCTGTTTCCCCAGGCAGAAATCGTTTCAACGAAGTAGTGCCGTTACCACAATCACAATGGCCCCACTCTCCCCACCCTGGAATCAATGATACAGGACACACTCACGATAATCAGCAACAACAACTACATCTGTCGATGCCTCCTGATCTTGCCATGTCCATGCCCATGTCTGAACTTTCAACCGATCCGCTTGCGCTTGCCATGCGAGCAGCGGCGACCCCGCTGCCAGCCTCCCGTCGCCGCCGGAAACAGCGGTACACTCGCAGTCGCACTGGGTGCCTAACATGTCGCCGGCGCAAAGTTAAATGCGATGAGGTACGTCCATATGTCGGTGTACGCCACTGCACTACTCGACCTCCGTGTCGTGGCTTTGTTGCGTATATGACAGGTGTCGCCATGACCACCAGAGGCTGGAATTGACACCAGGCAAAACCAGTCTGTGCTAAGTGCGCAGATTTGGAGAAGGAGTGCATATGGCCTTCCTCTCGGCCACTCGAATTTCGCATGGTAACCGGGAGATCGGGGTGCTCACGATCTCCCTCGCAGTCGTCCCGGTCATCCTCGCGTTCCATATCTTCGCATCAGGTCAATGCCGCTCCAGAACCAAAACGGTTCAAGGGCGCTCTGGCAGAGCCAGACAACATGGTGGGCACGTGGCAATCAGGCTCCACTGCACCACATCCCGTGCCGGAGAGCGTCCCCCGAACAAGCATATCGTCCCAGCCTCAAGACGGGGGGATCGCTGGAGCTGTGCCGGTGGCCTTGGGCTTTGCTGGCGATGCAGTCACGGAGGTGGCCGCCTTCTTGCCCGACGCTATGACGGAGGGATCGAGCGTGAGCCCCCAATCAGTGGTTGACCCATCGGGGGGTCATGCGACGATGGAGACACGTATCTCGTCATGGCTGGACCAGCTCCAAAGCCAAGCCTTCCTCGCGCCAGCGCCTCCACCGATTACAGGCCGAACTAGGAATTCTGCAGACGAGGGCTCCCCGACCAGCGAGGCAGAGGGAAGTGTGCTCGAGCTCATGCGAGAAAAACAAGATCAACTGCTCGCTGGACGCAGCATGCAAGAAGGGACAATGGAAGGGACAATGATCGATCCGGGTCTCCTCCTACTGGGCGCGGGTCAACCTCTCTTCTCAGCGCTCAATATGGGGACTTCTGGCCAGCGGTTCAACATCAATCCCCTAGCGACTGCATCGTCATCCTCTACGGATCTACCAAGCCTTCAGTCGCTTCCCTTTGTCAACCCTCAACCAGCATTCAACATGTCGACATCAACGCTCGCCAGGCGGCGTGGGGTGGTTCCCCTGTCTGCCTCCAGCATGATGCTCCGCCCTGCCGCCGATCCCATTGCTGCAGCTTACCCGTCCGAAAGCGGTCGGAGGCTCTTCAACCATTTCTTCAGCCTAACCTCGGTTATCGTGATTGCCATGGGTACTAAACACAAGGATCGGAAGAAAAACCCTTTCTTGGGCGTATCGGTACCTCTGATCGTGTGCGACGTGGACTCGCCCGCCCAGACAGCACTGCGTCTAGGCGTGCTTAGCCTGGCAGCCACTCACCTGCATCATCAATATGTCGAGGCTGAAGGGACAGAACAAGCTGCACAGATGTACGAAGAGACGCAGCGAGCCAAGCGTCAGGCTATCGCTCACATGCTGCTGAGCTTGTCAAAAGAGGGAGACCGGCATATCGATCTTCTACTCGCCGCCTGCATGACCCTCAAGACCAGAGATGTGAGTCAGCTTCCACGGTTTAACAACGCTGACATAGAGATCTTACTTGCAGACAGGACGTGGAAGAAGAATCTCGATTTCGCCCTCAGGCTCATCACTAACCGGGGCGGACCGGCTGCTCTCATCGCAGAGGAGCCACATAACTTCCAGCGACGGTTCGTGATTGAACAGCTACTTACCACCGAGGTGGTTAGCACGTTCTCGACAGGCGATCAACCGATGTTTCTCGGCGGAGCGGCGGCCCATTGGTGGTCCAAGTTCGAGATGAGCGCGACATCTGAATGGCACTGGGAAGCGTACGAGCACCAGTTCGGTATCTCTCGTGCCATGATTCTTTTAACTGCCAAGGTGAGTCGCTTCCCCCGGGGCCAATAGTGACAGTAGACCCGGGTCTTGGTGTACCGAAAGCAGCGGCTGTCCGACCTGAGCGATCCATCTGCATCGTCGACGATTTCGGCTCTGCTCGACGCCCTGGATGGGGACGCACGCACCCTCGTCGACGAGCTGAAGGCGTACTCTCTCGACCAGATGTACTCGCCGCAGAGGGTCCGCGTGCGTCTGGGCGACGCGGCGTACAGATACGCCCTACTGATCACTCTGCTCACCGAAGTGCTGGCCACGCCTGCGACCGACGAACGTGTTCAGACTGCCGTGCGGTGCGTTCTTGAGCTGTGCTCCGAGACGTCGCAGGAGCCTGTAATGCTCCAATGGCCGCTACTTATAGGGTCGGCTCGAGCTTTGGGACCGGACAGAGAGCGGGTCAAGGATCTGTTTGCCGTTTTCAAGCGCATCCACTGCTCGGACTTGCTGGCCGCCGAGGACCTCGTGTTTGGCCAATGGGCTCGTATCGACTCTGGCCTTGGGTGGACACCTTGGCATGTGCTTATGAAGGAGATGGACCTGGAGGTGTTGTTGATCTAGGAGTGGTAATCACTGTATTGTTAGTCTGTATGTGAAATGGGTATGGCGGTACAAACAATGTCGAGTACCAATCCTGAAGATTAAGAACAAGGTGTTGCAATGCACCACACGATCCTGAAGAACGAGTTGGCCTTGGCCGCATGCTGTCCTTCCGTGTATACTGAGCAAAACCCAGTTTAATGATCATCGGTCGTTTGTACGAAGGCAATTTGGGCAATCAGACGCGTTTGTACCAGTCCATATGAACGGCGAACCTTAAAACGCGTGACGTCTCACGACTTTTGGAGCAAACACCCAGAACAAAGGATAGGCACTACAACCATAAGCTCAGGAGGGAAGGTTGACGGGCCTTGGACGACATGTCCAATGGCGCAACAATGACCTGCTAGCAGGTCTGGACAAACAGGTCTTGTCCACTTGACACTTCTGTAACCATACGCGTAACGCAACTTGGACTCTGCGTGTTGGATCTTGTTGGTTGGGTGGAACCTCACTGGCCTTTCATTAAATAGCCATGGTCTTCGAAGCATCCATGAATCCGCCCTCTGCCCTCTTCATTCCTCCTCATGGGAGACACGATTGCAATGTTCCGCTCTTTATTCATTCTTGTGTCCACTCTTGTCCTCGCTCTCGGTGTGTTGGCTAAGCAACTCCACCCCGCGGGCAACACCGAATGGTGTCTCCACGCCGAGGCGGATATTCCACGCAGCGGGACCCAGCTTGGAGTGTGAGCGAGTTCATAGTACTAAAGAACAAGGCAGTAGCTAAAGGCAGCGAACGATGCAATGGAAGCTTCCGTCAGAAGTGGAACTCCTACGGCTCATCAAGTATCCTGCAACTCCAGGGGTCGTCGCTGTGTGCTGCGCCGGCGGGCAGTGAGTGTTTCCTTAGGGATAATAAAGATAGCTGACACTAGGCCGGGACGGGTCGCGTGTCTACCTCCGCAAGTGCCCAAATGGCAAAGCCAACTGGGGAGAGGTTACATGGCACCCAGCGGGCATGCGGAGACTGAGCTGGGCTAACACGGGTACGTCCGGTGGTCGAGGCAAATGAGATCGACTGACACCAGATTTCTGTCTCGACAATGAAGATGGCCGACTGGAGATTCACAACGTGGTACAGGTACATTTCGTTGCCCTTGACTTACCCTTGGCCAGATATCACTGACAGTAGATCTGGACCTGCAATGATAATTCGAACCAGCAGTGGACTTTCGAAGGAGCCAACGCCGGGGAGGGACCTTGAGCAATCTTCCACCCTGCAGAATTGTCTGAAAGTAGTTATCTGAAGCCCCTGGGATCGAACGTGGTAATGGTTGCGCTGGCTGGTTCAGTTGTCGTCTAGCTGTCAAGGAGGAATGGAAGGACGCGTAACCTGCAGTTAGGAGGTCTGGGTCGTGGGCGGCGGTACCCGGAGCGCCACGGTGAGCCACGCATGAGGCGCCACCCATCTGAGAACCCCACATGCATACCAAAGTGTGTTCCATACGTCGCGTGCTCCAAACCATCTTGCACACATGCAGTGGGGTGTAGGTGTAGTTCAACCACCTCTCCGAAGTAGTTGACGTCGTAAACGACGAAGCGGCGACAAGGTCACGAAACTGACAAAGTCGCCGTGGATGATGGATAAATCACCGCGGCTGCGGCGGGAGCAACGAGACACACCGCAGGCCAAATCAGGCGGAGCTCAGAAAAAAAGTCTGGCATCTCCCACATCTCCGACTCTGTCATCGCAGACTATCTATCCAGCTGAACGATCAACAACCTGGCCTCCTAAGCAAAAAGGCAGTTTGCAGGGCATCTCTCAACCTTAACAATTTGCTATCTCTTGCCTTGCAGCCAGAAGCGACGAGGTACAGCGCGATGCGTCGTAGTTCAACGCTCCCTCGATTGGTCGTCAAACACAAACCCAATCTTGTGACCACAGCTTGATGCGTAGTGTAGTCTGCCGTTCAACGTGAATGCGCCTTCAGCGAGTTCTGTACGTATCTCCTCCTTACACTGCTCTCTCAATACCCATGAAGAAACATCACAACTTTAGCATATGACTATGCGAACTCCATGAGCGCATCCATTGTGTCTGATTCCTCTTCATATCTCCTGTCTTCATGAGCAGATCGCTAACAGCGAGAGCCAGCAGCAGGGACATGCCGCCGAGCCACGAACCGGCGAAGTTAGCTACGCCGATGGGCGCGCGATGATTGCAGAGAGGCTCGAGCAAGGTGAGTCCAAGTACGGCGTCGCAATAGGAACCCTTGCGGTCGGTGACAAACCGCAAGGAATGCGCGAGATGAATTTCATGATCCCCGCCGTCTCTAGGATGCACGGATGGCATGGGAGGTGATGCTGAGGGGTCAGAAGGGACGAATGCAGGTCCCCTGCGGGGTTAGGAGCGCAGTGTTGCTCGGGTTTCTTTTGTCATGCCCTGTGGCGTCGGAGCCTGCACGTCGCCCATTCGTCTCCAGCCGGCCGCCGCCTTGGCCCTCGGAGCCACTGGAACATGCATGCAAGGTCCCAGTTGAGATGGAAAAGACCGGAGGGAGTCTGGCGGCAGTTAGTGATGCTTGCAGATCATCATCCTCGGTGCCAATTCAGCATCGGCATCGGAATCATTTAAAGAGCCGACGTCATGATCGTCTCCCCCAACAATCCCAACAGCCATTTCACTACAGGCAGCATAGGTTCAGTTAAGCGCCAACCAACCACTAACCAAATGGAATGACACTCGACGCTTCGTCCTACCCCCACATTCTCGACGCCGTGCTAGCCCTCGCGGACCATGGTGCGCTGCTTGCCCTACGCGGCGTATCGCGCCGGCTGCGAGACGCAGTCGATGTGCGTCTGGCAGAACACGTCAAGCTCCACATCCCGATTGGGGGCCTGCATGTCTACAATCCGGGTCCACGTATGGACATCAAGCTGCTGAGAGAGAGAATGCGCAGACTTGAGGTAACGACCGCAGAGGGAAAGAGGCTGCCTGTGTTCATGGGGTGGGCCGGCGCTGTCGCACCTGTCAAGCGGCGAGGGATGGTCGAGGGAAACATCAGTGACAGATCCACTTCTGCAGCTTCGTCTGCAGCTGCGCCTCCGGACTCCGCTGGCGACACAGATGCGCACGATCTACACGCGAGCGTCAGCTCTACTCCTGCCGAGGAGGACCCCGTCGAAGTTGCCGCGCGTCGTGCTGCGCGCAAAGCGGTACGTACCCGGTGCTCCGCGGCTCTGTCCCATGCTCGCACCGTCGACATTACCTCGTTTCCCCGTACATGGCTTCGCGATGGTGCGCCGGACCTCATCGCCGCCCTGCATGCCGACACATACCGTTTTCACAAGCCGTGGTGTGCATGGGACCGTCCACCACTTAACACTGCGGCAACTGCTGTGACATTCACGCCGCTCGTCCTTGGGCGCGGCGGAGAGTGGGTTATACCTGCGCCATACACGACCTTCAGAGGAGCTCGCCTTGTTATGAACTTGACAGGGTTTACGACTCTCGACCCAAGCGAAAGCTTCTCCTTTCCACCAACAGCCGACAACCTGCAGCTGATCAGCGCTCGGGCCGAGGTCGTGATCAACTTCGGCAAACTGGCAGGTCTCGCGCCGAAGGAGATGCCGCCTGGGCACTTGGGTTTAGTGTTTCCCACAGCGCGGGTCGTGTTCAAGAATCCGACGACACGTTTTACCCTCGTCGGTGCGAAAGACGTCGATCCCGTGTGTTTCGGGCATGTATGCGCGACTGGCGAGCAAAACGATGACGAGATCCGCCTCGTCATCGTCAGTGTCGTCAACCGCCTCCGAAGCTGGTATCCGAACTACTGGACCCCAGAAGCTATGGAAAGCCTACCACAGCGCATCACGATGATGTCGGTCGACGAATATCGCCTGGAGATCGGAGCGGAGAAGTTCGCGCTTGAGGCTGTGTCATGAGTGAGTGTGACCGGAGCTCTCGTTGCGACCTTTTAAAGGATTATCATTTTCGGGCTCCTCGTACAGATTGCTATCGATGCAATATATTCTCAGCCTTCTTGAGGGGGTTGCGAGCAGACGACAGTCGATCCTGCATTTCCAAGTCTCGTTGCCCAGTACTTGTCCCAAATCTGACATCCAGTTAGGCTCTCCTTGCTTTCCGGGCTTTCGAAGAGGTGACAAAAAGCTAACCATAGAAAGGTAGACGGCCGTCTCGCACGCATCTGATTCTATGTACGCGCTTCTAGTTCTGGGGAGGAGAGCGTGCACTACCAACACATCTCTATCGCCCTCCCGACCAAAACGCGGAGAGTCCTATGACGTCACTCTAGCCTCGGTAGAGGTAAGCCCCATCATTCTTATCTCTCAACGGTTCATTCATCTCAACTATCCCTCTCGTTGCTGCACTCTACTGTCGCCCCTGGTCCCCATCCTCCAACTACTACTTTCCCGCCATGTTGGGTGGCACCGTGCTCGATGCAAACGCATATCCGCATGTCCTCGACACGGTTATTGAGTATGCGGCGTTTGACGCGCTCCTTGCCCTCCGCCCCGTCTCCTACACGACCAAGAAGAAGGTTGATGCCCGACTAGCTCGCCACATCATCTTCCACATGCCAGACTACGGACCCCCAGTCAAGAGGGGCGAGATGTATCTGCGCGAATTTGACGATGTCTTCTGTCGGGAGCGTATGCGGTCACTCACAATGTTATCAGTCTTGTCCTCCAAGTCTTCAGCAACTCGTCCTTCGGTCTCGACGCCTTCGCATAGCCCTGAACAAACGACAGCGTCCGACCAGCTGACCTTGGCACAAACTTTCGCCCAGCATTTTCCGTACGCCAGTGTACCCCCACACGCCAAGCGTTTACCAGGGCTCATGATATGGCGGGAGATTGCAGCACCTTCGAAGGAGTACCTGCAGGCGGAACACGGAGTGCGCTTTGGAGTTGTTACGAACATGGCTGTTATCTATGCGCGCAGACGTGTACGGAAGACGGCCCTCGAACGCGTCTTTAACACGATAAGCGAGGTCCAGGTTCTGGATATTCCTGGTATGGAGCTGAACTACGTTCAGCGGGGCGCGAGCTTCGGAGCGGAGGACTGCCTATCCGCCATGAGCCCACGGGTCGTTCGCTATCACTCGCCCTGGGGCGCCAGTATCTCTGACCTTTTCAAAAGCAACCCTCAGCGCACTGTACTTTTCGTCCCTCTACTGCAGACAATGCAAGGCGAATTCCGTGCTCCCAACCCCGGCGGAACGAGCTCCGCTCATACGGAAGTGCTTGTCATCCACTTCACAGGTCACGAGCTTCTCCCTGATGTGCCAATACCGGGACTGTATCATTGCGAAAGGTGGAAGCCAGGAATCAAGAGCGTCATACTCATCTTCGGCGACATACATCGTAGTTCTCCGCCTCCGCCAATCCAAGTCCACGGACCTCTCGATACCGACACAGGCGAGGGCGTCGCTAATGAGGCTGAGAACATGTGGATTATGGGACTAGTACCGCTGCTGTACAGCTGTCCTACATCGTCTTTCATCTTCGTCGATGCCTCTCCTTCTTTGTTTGACGTCGAGAGCGGAGGCACTAAGGGTGTTTTGGAGATTTTGGAAGCAAAATTGGTCGCGCACAGCACGCTTCGTCACGCCCTTGAGGGATTGGCTTTCCCAGAGGACTTCGACCCCGGAATATCCACCTTCGCCTCTCGGGTCGAATTCCTCTCAAGCAGCGAGTATCGCCAACTAGTGGGAGATCGCATATATGAACTAGACATGATCGGGCTTGGGCCTTTTAACCCTTCCCACTCGACATCATCATAGCGTACGGCGATGCTGCGTTCGTGGCTTGCGTCTCCAACCAACCGCGACGAGCTTAGCTGTACCGATTTTGGTTAGGATGTGAATTGATCTGCCATCCGTAGCAACATCTTTCATCTGCATATGTTCCATACTATTGCACAACACAGCCCTTCCCATCAGCATCGAGCGGGGAGAGCGAGAAGCCAAAGCTCGTCTTGACAGCGGGATTGCGGTACTTATCAATGGGACCCAGTCCACAAGCTGCCGTCCCAAGGCCGTGGTGGCTCGTGTCAACATTGACATAAACGTGATCGCTGGCCTCAAGGTCCGTGGTATGCTTGGCCGCATCCAACGCGGCGCTGGTCCACCGACGTGCAGCGACAATGAGAGGCTTGCCAACTGCAGTGACCTTCACACCGCCCGCGTCGCCCATGAACTGCGCCCATCGTACACCCCGACGAGCCCCATTCTCCTGTGGCATCACGTATGGGGTCTGCCATGCGTCGACGGTACTCGTCCAGCGGCCTAGGCGTACCGCTTCACACGAGTCTGGGTACGCCTCGCCCGGCCCCAATCCAAAGTACTCTATCTCGCCGATGCTCTTGGGCAGTGTGAGGCGAACACCGAGACGTGGGAGGGGAAGCTTAGACCAATCGCCGACGGGATCGACGTCTACCTGAACGGAGATGCTTGTAGCTTTGGCGTCGGCTGCGTCTCCGTCCACACTGCGCCGCGAGGTCCAAGTATAGACGCATCGCAGGCCACGTGCGTGCACAGCCGCTGCCTCCCAAGTCATCACGCGCAGGGATGTATCCGTGACGCTGATGCTATCGACGCGAGTGTGCATTCTGTCAAGCCCCGCGTTGCGCCACTCGTCGGTTTGGTTCCGGTCGATAGATCCGTCCCACCCACGATCGTTGTCGGTTGGAGCCCGCCAGACATCGAGTTGGGCAGACACTGCTAGATGGCCTAGCCGCGTCAGTTGACCGCGAGATGTGAACTTTGCAGGGCCTAAGGTTATGCTCCCATCGGCATGTGTCTCGGGCCGGACCAGCTCCACAGTGCTGGGAGGGTTTGATACGTGGTGCCACCCATCCTCATCCGAGTGTTCGGCGAGATGGGCAGCCTTGTGCCCAATAGCGACTGCCTCCATCTCAGGTGTCGGCACGGTGGTGCTATCGCCACACGCCCACTGGCCCCAGGCGACCTCATGCCCCTTCTTACACCACGTCGTGTCGGAGTTTAGCACGGCTCTGACATGCCAGACCTTCTCCCCTTTCACTTCCTTAGGTTCTGGTAGACGTGCTGCCCCACGGTCCCAGCTCTTGATAGGTGCCACCTTGAGTGTACCCGAGTCGACGACGCGTCCATCCGCCTCAAGTGACCACTCAAAATCGTACCTTTCCGTTGTGGCGAAGTCAAGCCGATTACGGATGCACACGCTCCGTCCATCGCCGCTGATCTGGACCGGCTCGTATGTCTTCATCATCTCAATCGCACCGGGCGAAGGGTCACGGTTGGGGAACATGAGGCCGTCCGTGATGAAGTTTCCGTCATGGACTTCCTCCCCGAAGTCACCGCCGTATGCATAGTACTCCCGGCCGTCGGAGGTCTTCTTGGGGATCCCGTGATCGATCCACTCCCACACGAAGCCGCCCTGTGAATTAGTCGGACGGAGCTAGCTAATCGCCTCCGAAATACGTGGCCTGAACTTGGCGGAGGCCAGGGTATTCAGGTCTCGCACTCACCTGGCACCGTTCGTACTTCTCAAACAGCTCGTAGTACTCTTTGAATCCGCCAGGCCCATTACCCATGGCATGAGCATACTCGCAGATAATGAATGGAGCGGCGCGGCGGTGTGCGTCGAGTTTCTCGTCGTCGAGGTGCCACTCGTCACGGCGACCAATGGAGTCGACTTCATGGTACCACGGGTACATCCGTGAGTATATGTCGGTGTATCGTACCTGGACCGGTCAGCTACTAAGTCTCCTCCTCAACTCACCTCCCAGTCCCCCTCATAATGCAGAGGACGAGACGGATCGCGCTCCCGAACAAAATCCGCCATGTGACCGGTATTCTCACCGACGCTGGCCTCGTTGCCCAGACTCCAGATCACAATAGATGGGTGATTCTTATCACGCTCCACGGTCCGTTTGATACGGTGCATCAGGGCGTCACGCCAGACCTCCTCGCCAGATGGGTTGCCACGCCATCCAACGAGGTCAAATCCGTGCGTCTCATAGTCGCATTCGTCAATCACCCACAGCCCGTACTCGTCGCAGAGGGACAGGAAGTGCGGGTGAGGAGGGTAGTGTGACGTGCGCACAGCGTTGACATTGAGACTCTTGATGAGGAGAATGTCGCGGAGCATCGTGGCGCGGTCCAGAGCGCGGCCCATCTTGGGATGGAACTCGTGCCTGTTCACGCCGCGAAAGAGAACGCGCCTGCCATTGACTTTGACAAGGCCGTCCTCAACCTTCACGCTCCGGAAGCCGATACGAAGAGGAATGGTCTCCCCTTTCCGAGACAGTGTGCCAGAGTATAGTCGTGGTGTCTCTGCAGTCCATGGGTCAACCTTGACTCGCCTCTCCTCGCCCGCGGCCATGTCGATGTCGAGCTCTGGAACGGACACACGGCCGTCGCCGGGCGTGCAGTCGACCTTCAGCGTTCCTTCTCCCGATTGATGATCGTAAGCGGCATGCACGAAGTAGTCGTCGATACATTCGTCGGGGCGGTGGAGTAGCGTCACATCACGGAAAATACCCGGCAGCCACCATTGATCCTGATCCTCGAGGTAGGACGCTGCAGACCACTGCCGCACACGGACAGCAAGAACGTTCTTTCCCTGCTTCAAATGTGACGTGATGTCGAACTCAGTTGGGAGGCGTGAGCCGGTCGAATAGCCCAGCTCTTTACCATTCAGCCATGTCTTGTACCACGACTCGACGCCGTCGAAGCGCAGCAACGTCTATAAAGTAAGCCATCATCCGAAAGCTCCTTCCAAACTCTGCATACTTACACGGCCGCCCTTGGGCCACTTGGCTTTGTCCGTATCAAACTCGAGCCTGTAGTCTCCAGTCGGATTGTCGTCGGGCACACGGGGGGGATTCAGAGGGAACGGAAACCGGATGTTGGTGTACCACGGGCGCCCGTGTCCGTGAAGCACCCATGTACTCGGAACAGGCAATGTTCCCCACTTGCCATCATCGAACTTCGGCTCGGCGAAGGCCTCACCTCCAGCACCTTCTAGCGTCGGTGCGAAGCGGAACTTCCATTCGCCGTTGAGGCTCAAGGCTCGTGCATCCGAGGGCGAGGTGTGCTTCGCGCTGTCCTGGTGGTATGCTCGCGGTGGAAGAGAGCCGTTCTGTGGCTGATGCGTCTCATGCTCTGCCGGATGGAAGGTTGTATCGCCCATTATGCTATGTGGTGATTGTAGGCGATGATTTGGAGGAGAAATGGAGTTGGAGTCGTCGCCCGAGCTGCATGTGACGTCGATCGAGATGGTTGATTGCCGGAGTTCGCCGAATTGCCGATGCATGTCGGAGCATGTTGCCCAATTGCCCAATTGCCCATGCGGTGCCATCAACAAGCCATACATAGCCCATCACAAACAAGGTCGTGTCTTCTCTACCTTGCATTCTCTCATTCCCATTATCCATTTCGCTGTCCAGCTCATTACCATGACAGTCGACACTGCCTCGGCTCTCCCAGCTCCGTCGGCGTCGACCGTATCCCTGGACATCACCTCGTATCCCCACATCTTCGACGCGATCCTCAACGCGTCACTCTTATCGTCCGACGCGCTCAAGGCTCTCCGCGCTGCATCCCACGCTACTCGCGATGCGATTGATGCCAAATTGGCCTCACATGTAATCCTCAAATCCTCTTACGCGTCGAAACGCCGTTACCTGAGCATCAGGAGCAGTGTGAACGGTTTGACCATTCCCGGCTTGGCGACGCGCGACTACGTGTCTTTAGCGGATGGGCTGGGAGACACGGCGCTGTTTACTACCCAAAAATCCTCGGCGCATACAAAGTCGAAGCTGGTCCGGCAGAGATTGGGGAAGGCTGAGAGCGTCAGTTCAAAGTCGTCAGCCACGGAAACTCCGACACCGCTTGACGTAACTCCCGCACAAGCGCTGGCCACCGTTTCCAGAGTTTTGCGACATACGCGGATAGTAGATGTCGGCGATTTCGTTACAGGTGGTGATGTTGCTATCTTGTCGCAGTGGCTCACCTCCCTCAACACCGTCCGTCTCCCTGGGTACCGCCTGGCTGGGATCAATTTTGACAACACGACACTCCCTGCGCACACCATCGTGGTTTCCCCAGCAACGAAAGGAGCATATCGTGACCAATGCGTCCTCGTGGTCCCCTCTCATACCCGGCGCATTGTTATTCACGAATACAACGATCTCGACCCGTTGTGTTCCGCGGTCGTTAGATGTTCATGCGGGCCAGGTCTTCTCGGTCGTCCCTCCGACAATCCGAGCCCCGCGTGCGCATGCCTGACCGTGTCTGAGGTCGTACTCGCATTCGTTCAGCGCAAACCACACAGATGGACGAATGACCGGGACTTTGGATGGATTCCGCAACGTGTAGTCAAGATGTCTACGTTGTTCCCAAACGCGAAGATCATCCTTGCTGGTGCAGAGAGTTCGCGACTGGGCCGCGACCCACCCGTCCAGCGGCCGTATCACGAACCGAACGCCGAGATCAAACGCCTCATCATCGAGGAGAGCGACTCCAGAGGCGAAATTGATGTGGAGCGCGTCGAGTGCATCAAGCTTGCAGAGTGGAAGAAGCTCGTGGGCAGAAGACGCTGGTACTTGGAGATGGGCCTCGGCGACATCCAGGTATTGAAGCGTGTCGACGAGTGTGTGTGATGCATCTACAGTACTTCAGTGCCAAATGAGTGAACTCGGCGAGCATTGGAAAAGGATAGACGGTCCCCCCGCGGCTACATCGGACCTGTCCCCGGACTTCGGACGTTCGGACCTCTGAGCATGGGCAGCCATAATTAGGGCATCGAAGCCTCAAAAGCCATTCAATTGAGTTTGCGCCGCGTCCCAGGATCTGGGCACCAACCAAGATTCCCCACGTAATGAGATTCCACGCTCGTCGACTCAGTACTGTGTACAGCTTGCTATGCTGTGGGGACTTATTCTGCTTTGCATGTACTGTATTGTAACGCCTGCCAGCTACTTTTGCATTTCATCATAATATGTAACCTGTCGACAGGCGTTATGAGGCTACAAAGGAAATTAAGAAATCATTCGCGTGACAGGAACCCTCTGCCCCCTCCTCGGGACGCGTCACAGGGAGTGACGGCTGTTTTGTCACGTCCATCCAAAACTTGGTCCTGTGGTGACGACTCCTCCGAAACCCTTTTAATCGACAACAACAATGACCATCAACAACCAACAACAGCCAACGACCAACAGCAAGTAGTAATCTCAGCAAGCTCCTACAGTACATCTCTCCTGAGCCCCTCAGATCGACTCTCAGGTCCTCGCAGGTCACATTCTCGCCCCTCCCAATGACGATTTCTAGGTGCCCGCCAACTGCGCAATATGCAAAGTCGAACGCAAAACCAGTCTGTTGATAACAACGAATAGACATTACTACTATTATTATTGTGATCAACTGCCGTACGACTCTCAACATCGCTCTCACTCTCCTTACCGGCCTCACCGTCGTGTCCACTATCTGCTAATGACGACAACGCTATGAGCATCTTCGACAATCCGCATGTGTATCATGGCTGGAACATTGCACAGGTTGCGCTAGTTGCTGTCCACGCCAGTCTCGTTCTCCGGCAACCGGCACCAACCTCTGCTCAGCTGGTATTGGTCCCCACCCACGCGCTACTCGCCATTCTGCTCAGTCCGGGCCTCCTACCGAACGTCGAGCCCATCAACCCGCCCCCATCTTGCACCACTTGCTCGGCGTCCAGCTCCCACTCCGACTCCCACCTTCACAACCACACCAACACACACTCCTCCTCACAACCTCACCCCTCCCCCTCTCCCTCCACTTCCACCTTGTCTTTGCCTCTGTCACCCTCGACTCCCCCGCGCGTCCCTCCCAAGCGCGGGCTCCCGTACACCCCTCCCACAACCCCGGCCCGATGGCGACCCACAGTGTCGCCCCTCCCCTATTCGCGAGCAGCTCGACGTCGACATCACCAAACAGCGGCCCCTGCGATTGAGTACGAGGCGTTCCCCTTCATGGAGCAGATCCTCGTTCACCTGGAGCACCGGGATCTCCTACGCCTGCGCGCCGTGAGCCGCACCTACCGTGCAGCAGTGGACCGCTTCTTTCACCAGCATGTGATGCTCACTCAGTGTCGAGCTCGCTCCGTCGGCCGCAGTCTAGCGTCTCGTACGTGGGGCCAGCTCATCCCACGTCTCAGCCTCACCAACCCATCCCACACCGTTCGCACCCTGCACATTGTCCACGGATCTGCCCCCCTCCGAGTGTTGCGTGGAATAGATGTCCTGCGAGTGGGACCAGTGCAGCACGTCACTCATCCTGCACCAACCACTATCGTCATGGCCCCGGCTGTTGTCGCAGGAGCCGAGTGGGCGCTTGCACCAAGGTACGAATGGCCGGCGTTCGGTGACGGGGTTCGCAAACTCGTCTGTTCGTTACAATATGCTCATGCATCGCTCATCGGCACCGAGGAAGCACCCCAAACACTCCTCCCGCCTAACGTTGCTGAAGTGGTCCTGCACATATGCCGGTCTAGTTCCGATACACCGGCAGCGCCATCAGACGGAGAAGAAACCCCCGAGTCATCCTGTTCAATCCTCGTCGTGCGCCGTCTACATGGCCGAGGACCGCGACATGTTCTTCGCCTCATGAACAATGGCCGACGACCGCGCGCGCAACCGGGTACGGTTTCTACGGTGCTTTCCCAAGAGCCTGTTCACGACGGCGAATCTATGCTGCTAGATGGATGGGCGCGCACGATTGCACGGAACATCGTCCCTGGGAGGGTATTTACCCTCGTCGGAAGCGAAACATGGCATCCGCTTTGGCTTTCTGCTGGCCACGACTTGGCGAGCAGTGCGCACAGGCCGGGAGTTAAGAAGTCATCCTCGTCATGCTCCCTGCAACTTCGTCTCATGAATGAGATTACCCGACACGCACGCGTAGTCCACGAATGGGCTGAAGAGGAAGCTGCTGCAAAGGTGGAGCAGAGTGTGATATTTGCGTCTGCCAACGCCTACCGATCGAAAGTGGGAACCGGGCAATTCCAGTTGGAAACCAGTTGGTAGGCGTCTTGAGTTGTGGCTGCCGAATTACACCGCTTTCAGGTCACTTCGTCTCCTCGCAGACGATCCTCATTATTGTTGTTCACACTGCATCATTCTTGCCATCGTCGATGACATCTCTATCGTAAGCATAGCGGCTAAAGCATGCCTGCGGCTATGAGTCATTACGCTGACGTGCCTACAGATCATTCTTCAATCGTCTTAGCCGCCGCCGCCTTGTGGAGGCTCCCGCACAGACATCCAGCTCTCTCGAGGTCAACAGCCCAGCGTCCAACTCTCGCTCCCAATCTCCGCCCCCACCTTATCGTCTTCGGTCTGATTGCCACTGGCTGGATCGCGAAGGAAAGGGTGGGGACGAAAAGCCTAAGGCAGTCAGCATATTCAACAGCCGACAACATGCCAACGCCGTTGATACCATCATCCTGCTCTTAGAGTGGAAGGAGGTGGTGACCCTTCGCCGTGTCAACCACAAATTGCGTGACGCTGTCGACCGCGTTCTACATCGGCACATCACCATGTGGCAGGCTCCCGATCAGAAGCCGATGATTGATTCATGCTATCCTGCCTGGCGGACAAACTTGCTACCACGCCCCGACCTTGCAAAGTATGGTGCATGTGTGCGCACTCTAGACGTAAGCACCTTGAGGTCGCCGACTCCCGACAATGTGCGGCCAACTCTGCTCCGCGCCAACTCTACTGCCGTTCACATTGCGCTGCCCGCCGAGACGACTATCATAATGCACTTCCTTGTGCCGCACCAGAACTCACGGGAGTGGCTCACGCTCACTGGGCTCGGGACGATGCCGACCTTTGGGCCAGGAATGCGCAAGCTGGTAATCACGATCGTTTATGTCGACCCATCTGTCCCCGCTGGCTACTTCATTTCCCCCGACAAACTTCCAGAGAGCGTGGACGAAGTCGTAGTTCATATCAAGCCCCACGGGTTTCCCGGAGACCAAATTGAGCGCCCAGCTGCTTTAGTCCACGACCGAGCTCGCCACTCGGAGAGCTGCGACTTCTGCTACATCGTGCCGCTCGGGGGTGATATCCCAAACGCAGACGATAGGGTTCACGTCGACATCCTCGATGGGGGAATTCCCATCATGCAGGGCTACCCCAACCTCCTTGACTCAATTGCAACGTTCATTGCGTCTAATTGGAAACGCAGGCGCGTATTCAAGCTGGTTGGAACTGACCTTTGGCACAATCGCTGGCTCACGGGGTCGACTCCCGGAGGTGCGTCACGTCTGCCATCTGTGGACCCCAAGGGTTCGATGGCCCAGCCCCTCATCAGCCTTTCTGTTATGTATCTTCAGAGAAGCCGGCTCCTCGCTGCCCTCGACTGCGAGTTTAAGAACCAGCGTATTGTCGACATGGTAGGGGAAAGTGTTAGGTTTCTGTCCGACCACGAATACCGCTGCCAAGTAAGTGAGCTTGAGTGGAACCTTGAGACAGAGGCGTAAGTTGTGTAAATGTTTGTATGTGTGCTTGGTTAAAGCTGTTGTACATATCGTGCACTGTGGATGGTGTTCATGTCACTGTATGTAATACATTGCCGAATCACGACGCAGCAGAGCATGAACGCTCGTGTCAATAGGGTGCCACCTCCCGGCTTATACCGATGCAAACGCACTCGCCTCCATCTCCAGCCGCGCGTCAGCACTGGCACGCGCCCTCTCGGCTGCGTACTGCATCCCACTGACAAATCGTACGCGCTTGGGTGCTAGGATGGTAGGTATAACGACGGTTGATAGGCCGTAGATACGTAGACCGTTCACAATCCAGAAAGATGGCGTGCCCACGCTGGGAGTGGGACACGCGAGGCCACGCAGCGTAGCCTTGAGCTCGCGCATGACCTCGGCTTTGGGTGGGAGCCTGGCGGTTGCCCCTGAAGGCGTTGGCGCATCCCCAGCATCTCCGTCCTCCGCTGCCTCGTTGCCACTGCTATCCTCAGCGCCACGTACCCCGGGTTCTGCACATGCAAAATCCGGATCAAGCCACGCCGATTCAACGTTCTCAAAGTCGACAATTGTAATCCGTGTCCCACACGACAATGCCAGGGCAACGATAAACGCGAGCTCCTGCCATCGCAACTTGTCATTCTCGCGTGGACCTATGCGTGACCATGGTAGCGTCTCTACGTCATCATCGTCGCCGGAGTCATCCCCTTGTTCAACCTCGTCCTGCGCAGGAACGTATGTTGGAGTGTACCGTTCCGGTCCATGCAGAAGGGTTGCACCTCCAGCAGTCTCGATCCCTGCGTCCCCCTCCGTCCCATTAGTGCTAGCCTCTTCCTTCGCTTGAGGACGCCAATGTGCAAAGGAAAGGACGAGCTCACGCACGCTGTCGAGATCACGCAGTCTCGTTCGCACAAAGCCAGGGGCATCGTGCCATGCGATGTTGACCACCACCCGTTTCGTCCCTGGAGGGACACGCACCTCTGCGATGTGGCCACGCTCCATGTCCCCTGGAGAGGGGAAGAGAACGAGTTCGGCACAGGCGGGAGGGGTTTCCTCGAACTCTCCACTGGGCCCAGCGATGAGGCGTACGAGAGGGATTTCTTTGGGAAACTTGGCCGATGGCGTGTCGGAGAGTACTCCGAGCTCACCGACGAGGTCGAGCACGCGAACGTGAGAGAGAGCGGCGCCCGCGCCAGGAGTAAAGCTCCCATGCCCACTGCGGATAAAGCCCTGCCAGTTGTAGTACATATCGCGGGGCGGTGCTCCGAGAACCCTCAGCGGTCGCGTGTGGGTGTAGACGCTGTATGCATTGAAGGTAGCAGCCAGCAGGGAGGTCGGATCCGCGGTGGGCCGGGAGGCGGCAGAGGAGGGGTTGAGGGCCGCGTGCCATGCTGCAAACCACCGGCCGCCCATGCCTCGGTCTTCAAGGACAAGATGGGCAGCGAGGAGCGCATCGGCACGGTCGCGGCACCGGCGGGAAGCTCCACGGAGGGCCAGGAGAGTGCTGGACGATGCGTGGGCGAAGACGGTATCTAGGAGGTGAGGATAGGCGGCGGCGTCGAGAGTGAGGCCGGTATGGTCTGACCCGGTCAGAGATGAGGTTGGCATGCTTGGTTGCAAGATTGTGATTGCGAATGACAAGAGGTGGAACGTTACCGACTTGACGCAATGGGTGGTGACGTCGCAGGTGGAGTGGGGCGGCAGAGATCAGTGCACGCTGCACACAACTCATGTGGTTTAAGTTTGAAATCATATCTGTTTAGCACTTGTATTGATGTTGTTCTTGATTTAAACCTAATTTGCACGTGCCGTTAGGTTTTGCTTCCGTGGGACCAAACACGTCTCCCCCCTAACTCCTGACGCGCCGCGACGATCGCTGATGGTCAATGCACAACGCCTCCGTTCTCGCAAATCTCGACACAGCATCATTTCTCGTCTCTTTCATCTCTATCCATCCCCCTTCAACAACTCCAACTCTGCAATATCAATACCATGACGGACCCGACCATCGAAAGTCCAGACGATACGCCCGCTCAGCGTGAGCGAAAGCGCGACATTGCCGCCCGTTGGGTGTATGTCATCCCGGTGTCCATAGCTGACTTTCAGGCAAATGGGCCTGTCCGAGGGTGAAATCCGGCTAAAGCGCGCTGCTGGTCTTGGGGCGATGCCCAACGTCGTCCCGATCGGCGAGCCCGCGCTCCACGACCAGCCCCGCCAAGTATACGTTGGTTGGCATCCGGTCTTGGGAGGCGCGGGGAAATGGTTTGCAGAGTCGACTGGCCTGGGCAAGCTCATCACTGAGAAGATCAACTCGTACCCCGACCCCACACAACACTGGGCCGTTCTAGTAGGCGACTATGCGCACCAGCTGTGGATGGTGAGTTGTGCCGTTGGGGGGGTTGGTGGTGGTGCTGATTGCAGGACGAGAACTTTCACGTCATCTACATCAACTCGAAGGTCAGCGTTGATGAATGGCGGATCTTTCCAGTCGGCAACACGCATTTCAATGATGATGCGATTAGACGGACAGGTGGGAATTGCCTTGGTGGCATTGTGCTTACCTGCAGGCGAGGCCGTTATCGCGCAGATCCGCGAGAAGACCGCAGCGTATAACCTCATTTCAAACAACTGCCAGACCTACGCACTCAGGCTGCTCGACGCCATCAAGGCGGGTGGTGCCAACCACTTCCCGACCACACTTAACGTGTACGAAACCCTCATTGGTCCCGGTAAGGTCTTGGACCTGTTCAACCCCGAGACGGGTCCCCAGCAAGCGGACGACACTGTCTCTATGGCGCAGTCCGCAATGAACGAACACACGACGCAGCTCGACACGCATGGACCGGCGTACGATCCCAGCAATCCCCAGGGCGTCCAAGGCGGTCACCAACAGGGAAATTGGCCACAGGGAGGTAATTCACAAGGAATTCTTCCTCCTCAAGGCGGCTCCCTTCAAGGCCAACAGATGGCCCCTCCGCCCGAAGGCTATCCATTGGGGTCCCCAGCCCCCCTGCCAGGTAACGATAATGAGGGGGCAGGTGATGCTTCGGGCGATGCCTCTGGACAGGAAACGGAGGGGAAGAAGAAGCGGAAGTCGGGGCTGTTCGCCCGCTTGCTAGGCAAGAACAAGGAGAAGAAGTGATACGCATGCGTTACGACAACTTGGCAGAGCATCCCTGCTTCCTCCTATCAATAGATCGCGTATAATATATTGCCTGCAAACATAGACAACAACCGAAGGAGCATTTGCCTACGGTCTGCCGCATCGCTCTGGAGTGGGATATATACATGCATGCCAATGACAATGGATAATTTCTACAGAAGGTGCGATGACTACAACCTGGAATAACCGCAGCATCCACTAGATGTCCATCTCGATCGCCCACTGGCCAGCGCCGATCGCCGTCTTGTGCTCCGCCCTGGTGCGGACCTCGATCCTCGACGCACCCTTTGAATCGGGCAGGACCTGCGCCCATCCATCCTGTGGTATCTCCTGGCACACTGCTTCGAGACCAACAACGGTAATCTTCGCCCTTGGGAGCTTGTCGACCAGCTGTTCGAGATGCCACTTGATATAGGTCTCCGCACGCGATGTCCGAGGTCCGTGCCCGCTGCTCGGAAATGGGCGGAGGAAGAGCACCAACTCCCGCAAATGCGGTGTTTGGAGCACAGGAAGATATAAATTCGCATCGGGAAAGGCCACCTGGTGCAGCACAAGGCGCTTGGTCGGCCTGGGCAGGATGAGTGGCTTGCAGAACCATCGCTCCAGTTCCCTCCAGTCGGCATCCAAAGCGTTGTCTGCCAATGGACCAAGCACTATAACGCGAGTGCGGATGACGTTGAACGCTCTACCGTCCAAAGATGCGTGGGCTGTTACTAGTGAGTTGCGGCGGATTCGTAGAGTGTGTGGGTTGGTGATGCGGGCCACCCATCGACACATGTCAGGGAGGAGAGTTGGATCTACGTCGAGGACCCGGCATCGGCGCCGCATGGCCGAGGCTCGTGTTGACATAGCGGGCGGGAGACGAATACGAATAGCGCCGCCGTCTCTTGGGGCGAGGAAGTAACCTCGTTCATATCCGCCCCGCCGACCACCTCGCCCGGGCGTGCCCTCGACTACGAGATGAAAGAGGAGGGAGTTGTCTACAATCTCTCGCAGCTCTGTGCATGTAATGCGGAGGGCGAGGACGGTAGAGACAGAAGCGTAGGCTGCGATGGACTCCCAAATTAGGGGATAGCTCGTGGGGCTGATGGTGGATGCGACCGTCGTCATGTCGGAGAAGGCCCAGAATGACTGATGGTCAAGTGTCAACAGTCAGTTTTATAACAAACACTGCTCGTGTGACGTATAGAAATCGCGACAACAAACATCCGGAGATTCCGACAACCTTCTTCTGCAATTATTCAGCGCCTTCTCGCCCTCCCAAGGGAGCGATTCCGAAACCCTCGAGCGAGTCAAAGCGTCATGGACGTTCATTTTCCGGCGGTATTCAAATGAGAGAGCAGCCATGTGATAGACAGCGTGAAATTCAAAAGATAAGCCTCGTGTGGGGCTCGAACCCACGACCGAGTGATCAACCGGAAATGTCCTTAAGAGTCACTTATTCTACCGACTGAAATAACGAGGCGACAATTTGTTGTTGCTCGTGTGAGACAACATGTGAGTAAAAGAGCTGCCATCCACTTATCCGGTCCACCCTTTTTGTGTTGGCCCTTCTAGGCCATCAACCATCTCCCCATTTGACGCTGGATGAAGCCGAACCGGCACTTCAAAGTACTGGCGTTGTGCAACCAGCGATTAGAAGGTACAGTGCCAGAGAGACAATGTTCTGCCTATATACAGTACGGGGCCTGCAAATGTTGTCGAAACATCGCACTGAAAATGCGAGCTCTCTGATCTTGACTGCTCAATGGCGCCAACTCAGCCAATGTATCGGTACGCCGGGTCGGTCTCAAGCGCGAACGCCTCAATCCCAACTTCGGCAGCATACTCATCGCGCGACACAAGGTTGATGGGGCACGCTCCGTCGAACTCGACTCGGTCTTCCTCGAAGTACTGTAGCCGGCTGCGCATTTCGCGCACCACGCGGGAAAGCCAACCGCTATCATCCGTGTCGCCGACGAGCGTGAGGCGCGTCTCGCCGCTGTGCGGACGACACGCTTCGCTCACGATCCGCGCAAGAGCAAGAACGAGGGGCGGTATTTGCACGCCGTCGAGGTAGTCGAACATGAGGATGATATCGCGTGGTTTCTCAGCGTTGTCGGCTGGATCGTGTTCGCGCCGACCGTGTGGCAGGGCAGCGCGTTTGCGGTGGCTACCATGGGTCGATCCTCTTTCCGATGGTCCATTTCTTACCCGTTGCTGCCTGCGGTTCGCCTGTCTCGTCTTGCTCCGTTGGCTTCCGCGCACTGGAATCGAAGGGATTGCACTTCCTGGGTCCTGACGATATCCTGTGCACCAGGCCTGCGAGAAGTGCACAACGAGCTTCTCCACGGGCGCGTCAAACTCCCATCGATCCGCCTCGAGCCAAATAGGCCGCTCCACGAGGACGATTAGTGTGAGATCGCGCCCTGACGGGCTCCCTCGGGGGCCAGGCCCGTGTGCTGAGCTCAACCGCATAAAGTATCCCACTTGCCGCTGATGCTGGTCCCTCTCGGCCATATGTAGGCGTACGATGGCGGGCGCAACGAGAGTAAGAACACCTAACGGTAGGAATGCCCGACTCCGTCCTGGATAGAGGTCGAGCACGCGGGCCGGTCCAGGCAGGGGGACAGGGGGTGCAGCGTTGGCGCTCTGCCCCTCCACTCTCCCACGATCAACGGAGAGTTGATTCCATGCTTGCGTTGTGCGGTGTCGGTGTTCAGGGAATGCCGTTCCAGCGGTGCTCCGCAGTGTGAAGAGATCGTCGCGGGAGGTGAGGAGTGATACATGGGCATAAAGTCGGGGAAGGAGGCGATCGCGAAAAGCGCGTGACGTGGATGCGATAGCAAGGATCGTGGGAGGTGGAGAGAAGTGAGCGATCCGATCGACGAGGTGCGGAAACGCCGATGCGTCGAGTGCGGATGCTGTGGGGTATATCAAGTTGGAGCGTTCCCCCGCACTTGACTGCTTCGAGCCTCCAAGTTGCCCATGGCCTCCTGCTCCGGACATTGAAACATTTTTCATGCTCGTCTCAATTTGCGGAAGAGAGGGATGTTGGAGATCGCTCAACAAAGATGGGGCTCCCGACCGCAGCTCGTCGCCTGAGCCGCCGAACTCGCGGAAAGACGAGGTCATCATATCATGTTGTTTGAGCCCTCGTGTTTCTGTGCAGTGGATGAGTTGTGAGCTGTGAGTGTGAGAGTCGTGAGATGCTTGACAATATGAAGTGGAATACGAAGGGGAACATAGCAGTCTAGGATTGTTCATCGCCACCGACAGCTGCGATGCTTACGTAAGGGATGCTTGCGGCGGAGTGGCTCTGATGTCCGGCCCTCCTCAACTTCGACAAAATGCTAGTCTCACCTTACCCGTTACCCTCGCGCTCTGTATCCTGTACACCTCGCATGCAGTCGCACGCCTCACACATCCGACACTTTCTTGGTTTGTTATTCCGTCGAAATAGAGCAACTCTGCTAATGAGCTCCGAGAATGGCCCGGATCGACGTTGCTGGAGGTCGTGCCTGGTGAGGTGGAGGTCCACGAAACCGGCTCGTTTTGCCGGTGATAGCAAACGCGCGACCGTTTGTCACTCCTCCACCTTTGGTAATAGGAATGTGCGCACGACAGATACTTGTAATAGGCCTGATTT
The DNA here is from genome assembly GCA_023629975.1 of Cutaneotrichosporon sp. PL3408A. Taxonomy (NCBI): domain Eukaryota; kingdom Fungi; phylum Basidiomycota; class Tremellomycetes; order Trichosporonales; family Trichosporonaceae; genus Cutaneotrichosporon; species Cutaneotrichosporon sp. PL3408A. The sequence goes on from JAMAMB010000001.1 coordinate 2,701,723, forward strand.
GTACCCTTGTGCGACTGGTCCGTAATGAACTGGCAGGGCTCTCGGCCGTCAGTGGCGCGTCGATCTCAGGTCGCCGATGTGCGGGGATGGAATAACGGCCTGAGCCGATAATCAAAGTAGAGCCATACCCGTTAGTAGCCGGATAGGGGGCCACCACATCCGCCTCACGATCGACATCTGGGGCCTCCTTGAAGCCGAGCCTGGATAGAAACGAGCACAGCGGGGATGGGAAGCAGCACCTGGCTTGCGTATGCTCCACAGGAATGCTTCGACTTTTGTGTGTGAGGGGGGACGCCTGTTAATTGTTGCGAACACCATTGGGCACATGACACCGGTTGGGGTGGTTTCAGTTCTGTTGTCTACTGCTGACTTCATTCTTCCGGGGACTGCTGAACGCTAGTGGTGACTTTGCCCGAAATGTTTGCTGTAGGTGGAAAAGTGCGTATGCAGATCAGTCACGGCGGTGCGGACATGTTCCACTCCTATGAATTCCCAACGCGCGTATGCATGAGTGGTGTTCAAGACTGGTAGGCGGTCAAGTCCGGGCTGGAAGAGCCCACCCGGCAATAATGAACCTCTGGGGCCGGTTGTACCGGTTATTGATTTGAGTGGCAGCGGCCGGCATTGGGCCATTTGGGTGATTTTCGGCCGCGGTACCCATCTGGATCTTGGCGAGCTCGAAATCGAGTGGGGCAAGCGACCCAACGACTACCTTGAAGCCTCGCTTGGAAAGTCTGGCCGGGCACCTTGCTGGGCATCTATACAAATCTTGACCTACTTAACCTCCCCACCTCGCACTTCGTTTACGTTCCCCAACTTCCTCATCTCTACTTTTAACAGCAATGTCGCCCCCACCTCCCTCTTGGGTTCAGAAGCTTGTCCCCTCGGCCCCTCGAGGCCCCGACCTCCTCGCTGCCGAGCGGTCCGGCTCGCAGATCGACTGTGAACGCCTCGCTGAGCTGCTCCACACCCGCGAGGCCCTCGACCGTTCCAAGAAGATTGAGGCCATCATCTCCGCCGAGCCGGTCTTTGACAAGACCGAGCTGCTCTCCATGGGCCGTGTCGACCGCATTCAGCGCTCCCTCGCGCGAGGTAAGACCCTCAAGCGCCTCGCTTCCGAGCACAACTGGAGCAAAGACGAGTACAAGGTTGCCGCAAACATCTCCGGCGAGCCCAACGTCTATGGCCTCCACGACTCCATGTTCCTCGTGACGCTCCGCGAACAGGGCACTCCCGAGCAGCACAAGCTTTTCCTGGAGCCAGCCGAAGCACACAAGTACATCGGCTGTTACGCTCAGACTGAGCTCGGCCACGGCTCAAACGTACGTGGCCTCGAGACTACAGCGACGTGGTCGCCGGAGGACAAGACTTTCATTCTCAACTCGCCGACTCTCACCGCTTCCAAGTGGTGGATCGGCTCCCTTGGCAAGGTCGCCAACCACGCAGTCGTCATGGCTCAGCTCTTCGTCAATGGCAAGAACCACGGCCCGCACCCCTTCGTCGCCCAGATTCGCGACTTGAAGACCCACGAGCCCCTCGAGAACGTCTATGTCGGCGACATCGGACCCAAGTTTGGTTACAAGTTAGTACTTAAGCGTGGCATGATCAGCGTTGGAAGCAGGTGACACTCAGTCTGTCACTCGGTCATCACCAAGGCCCCGTGCACCGCGCACGGAATGGTGCAGGCTGGACACTGATCCTTAAACACCCAATTTTCTCTCGCACACCCATAACAGTGCTAACGGCTACAGCTCCATGGACAATGGTTTCCTCTTGTTCAACAACGTCAAGATCCCGCATGTCAACATGCTTGCGAGATTCAACATGGTTGACCCAACCACTAGCGTGTACAAGCGTGTCGGCTCGCCTTCGCTCATTTATGGTACTCTCACTTGGGTGCGCTCCAACATTGTCCTCGAGTCGGGCGCGGCGCTCGCCCGCGGTGTTGCAGTTGCCATCCGTTACGCTGCGGTTCGTCGGCAGTTCCAGGACCGGGACGCTGAGGCCGCTGGTGTTGGCGGAGAGACACCTGTGCTCAACTACAAGATGGTCCAGCAGCGTCTCCTGCCCCTCCTGGCGGCATCGTACGCTCTTTCATTCTGTGGGCGTGGAATGATGAAGCTGTACGATGCCAACCAGGAGGCCATGAAGAAGAACCTTGCTGGGGGTGCATCTGCCGGGGGCAAGCGATCTGCGGGTCCTGAAGAGCTTAACCCCGGAGCCGACCTTCTTGCAGACTTGCACTCGACTTCGTGTGGTCTCAAGGCCCTCGGCTCGACAATGGCTGTGGACGGTCTCGAGATGTGCCGTCGGGCTTGCGGCGGGCACGGCTACTCGTCGTACTCGGGCATCGGCACTTGGTACGCCGACTACCTGCCAACTGCCACTTGGGAGGGCGACAACTACATGCTCACGCAGCAAGTCGCACGGTACCTGCTCAAGACGGCCCGCGCCGTCATCAACGGTACCGCTCCTGACAACGAGACTGCTCGCATTCTGAAGCACTACCTGTCGCGCCAGAACACCGGTGCCGCGTACGACGTGCTCAACAGCGATTCAGAGATCGTCGACGCCTTCGCATGGCGCACCGCTTTCCTCACCTTCGAGGCTCTCCGTCTCCGTGACAAGGAGAAGCAGTCGTGGAACTCGCTCCTCGTCCACTTCTGGCGCCTCTCCACTGCCCACTCGCAGTACCTCGTCGTCCGCAACTTCCACGACGCTGTTTGCGAGGACCCCAAGGCGCTCGCTGCCAAGGTCGGCGAGCAGGCGGCCACTTCCCTTCGCGACCTGTACCGCCTGTACGCGCTTACGACCCTCGAGGCTCATGCCGCCGAGTTCTTCACCTCCGGCGCCGTTACTACGACCCAGATCTCGCTTGCGCGCACCAAGGGTATCTCGGCTCTCCTGGACGCTGTCCGCCCTCACGCTGTCCGTCTCGCCGACGCCTGGTCCTTCTCCGACTACGTCCTCAACTCGAGCCTGGGTCGCTACGACGGTGCCGTCTACGAGGACCTCTTCGCCCGGGCATGGTCCAACCCTGTCAACAACCTCACGTTCGACCCTTACCCGAGCTCAAGCACCCTTGTCAAGCGTGTTGAACGCGAGGCGAAGCTCTGATAGTATTTGTCGTGTTGGTGATTTGGCTTGCCCGTGTAATTGTAGAAGTGATCTTCGGTGGGATTTGGGGAATGAAATTTGCATTAGTATCGTCTTCATCTTGCTCTCCCGAGAATTCAACCTCCTGCCCGTCAGTCAAGCTCCATCATGAACAAACTCACAACATTCATTCATAAGTGGCACTACGAGCTATACAATATCAAAATGTACAGGGAGGAGGCTGCTGCTTGGCTAGCTGTATGTACAGTATGTCCTTCTGATTGAGAGAGTGGGCCGCCCGCGCTTTCTACAGGTGTATGTCGGATAGATTCTTTATATATCTCTGTGTGGCTGAGGGGTGGATTCATTATTCACTTGGATGCCAACGATTTTGGATAACAGGGCAAGAGGGCAAAGGGAGAGGAGCACGCAGCTCCCTCTCAGTCGGAACCCCCAAGGCCAGAAGTTCTCCATTACCCATGGAGTTGCCTCGAGAAGCCGATGTGAAACGAGGTGCAACGCTGTGTACGAGAGCTTGCGACGCTTCGGATGCTCTGAGGATTGCGAGGCGGTGGTGGGCATTAATATTGCAGGCAGGTCACTCCACTGCCGTGGACCACGCCCACGACATCCACCCAACTACATGCCGGTAGAACCTGCGGGCTGGGCTAGCATCGGCGGCCATGCACAAACGCACGACACCGGCATTGTCGTCGTACCGCTGCCCCGCAAGTGTAATGCAGACGCTTACGTCCCCGTTTCCGTTGGGCAGAGCTTGAGGGACCTCTTCTCCGATGAGGTCGGAGGCTGTGTCGGTAGTCATTTCGCGTTCGGCGTCTCCTTGAGCTTCCAGCGGAATATGACCCCACCTGGAATCTTCGGATGGTCGCACTGGGAGAGTCTCTCCGGTCTCGCTCCCGGCGCCAGAGGCTTTTCGAAGAGGCGGTGGATCCAAGTGAGGCTTGACATTTGAAGGGGAGGTGAATGTGCGATCGGTGCTGCCATGACCATGCAGAGCCAGCTGTGGGACATGAGCGAACAGAGCATGAAGGGGTTGCCCGCCGGGGACACCCTTCGAGATTACTGGGATTGAGATGGGGATAGGAAGAGGCAGCGCCAGCGCTGCAGCGGCTAGGAGGCTAATTGGGGCGACACGCATAGTGTTGAGAGTCCAAGTGGGTTCTCGGTGCGCCTCCCGTGCTAAGTGGAGTCACGCAGCGCCCTTTTGAAGAAGTAGAATGAAGTCGGTGAAGACGGAAATGAATGAAGTTGGAGGAAGCAATGCGATGGAGCAGTTGAATACCTATTTGTTCTGCTGTCGTTGGATAATCATGACGATACTGGCCGTGAGTAAGGTCGCAAAGGTAATATCGGGAGGCTGGATTGGAGATGGGCTGGGGGAATGACGAGGAGAATCAGAAGGAAAGAGGGAGAGCAACAAGAGGCTTGTATGCTGGCGGCTGTTGTGACGGCAGCTAGACCTGATATGATCCATTACTGATGATCAAGCCATTCATCAACAGTCAGTTCCCGGCCATCCTGCCTTTGATGCCTCAATCTATTCCGCTGTACCTTGGTTCTAACCCGTAGCCACTTGAACCGCTCGAGTCCGAGACAATGCAAGGGCGCTGCGCTCACTTGCCGCCATGGCTGATCATCACCGTCCGCAGCGGGATGGTGGCGTACCCTGTGTCGTTCCTTCCATGCAATAGCTCCTATGCAGTGGGTGCAAGTCCGACGTTTTAGGCTTGCACTCAAACTCTAAAAGTCAGATGGCAGGTAAAGTAGTCCGCTCTACACGTTACCTCACATCACACCGACTACTCTGCCCATCTCGCGCTTATTTCGCACCCATCAGAGCCTGGCACCATAGGCTGCATCGGGGCTGACTGCTTTGATCATCTGTATCCTTCTTTGAGTATGGCTATGCTGAATTGGTGGGAGAGCGTGCCCCGACGCCAGCACCAGGAGGAACCAGCTCAACCAGGAACGAGGCTGGAATCATTACGATGAATGGAGCCCGAGCATCCTGAACTACCGAAGGGCTAGTGAACGGAGGCTCGCGGGACATACGGTGACGTTCCAGCATGCCTCAACAGCCACTTCATGCTGCCCTAAACCAGACATCGCAGGACTTGCCACCTTGCGAGAATGCCTCCGAGCTTCGCCTGCAGTTGGTTGGTCATTCGGATCTCTCCTGTTCGATTGCTGACCATCCCAGGTAAAATATGCATTTGCGGTGCTACGCATTGGGGTGTTACCGATAGGAGGCCATGAGGGAGTACCTCGGAGGAATGATAGTGCTAATGGTCTTCACGTTCCGAGCTCGACTGGTATGAGACGTCTAGCATTGACAGCTTGGCAGGAAACTCAAGGCGTTTGACTCTGCGTCGTTCGCTTTTGGTGGCTGTCCGCGCATTCTAGTTGGACTCGTTCTCGGTATGCGGAGTACAGTACTCTTCTTTCGCCGCCGTGTAAAATCACCCTGTGCTCAACGTGCCCCTCTGGAGCGCCATCCAAAGTGTTCGGGCCCACTTGGATACTACTATTGGTGCTCTGGCATGCGTCCGGCATCTCTCTGAACGCGACACAATCTGAGGACCAGAGAGACAGCCGCATATAGGTATAGCCATTTGCGGATTACCGGCTCATCAGCCTCCACGTGTTTCCTGGTGGAGCCGGCAACTTGCGTGTTCTGATGCGTTCCGATCCATCCCCGAGTTCCGCGATACTGAAACGCTGTGGTTGATCCGAGGGATCACGTCTTCCATTCCCTCAAGGCCATGGCCGTGTCTCCGCGGCCGTAGCTGCTCCTTGGCAATCGGTAGGCCATCGATCAACGCCCCAATGCCACAGGGATACAGGGAGCGGGTGCAATCACGCGCCGAGTTGGATCGCTGTAAGGCATGCAAGGGCCACTCAAGCCCCCGTCCAGGCTTGGGGTTATGCTTGGTTTTGGTCATGCTTCTCCAGATCTCCAGAGACACAGCCTCAGCACAAACCAAACCACAACGAAGCACAACATCCGACTCCCCTTCTATTCTCAAAGCGCAAATGTATTTTCCCTTGTCGACACACTCAATCCTCATCGTCTCACGCTTGAGTATCACGGTGGGAGCTGCCGCTTTTCTAACGCGGTCGAGCCGGAATGTGGAGGTTGTCAATTGTGTTAACGGTGTGTGCTCATAACCGCTGTGTCGCGGTGCATGATCGGAGTAGATGATCGCAGCTCAGACTGCCGGAATGCCGAAGACAATACCGGGAGACTCAAAACAAAGGAGATCCAACGGCGCTATGTGCCAGCAGCAGCTTGAAACCATGTTCTGGAGGCGCAGATATGAGATGGTTTAACCTTCGCGTGACAGCTGACCGGTCCACCTGAGGCATGATTGGTTGCAGGGTGTGTTCATGGGTAAGTTTGTGGCAAGCGCACGAGCTGATTTCTTGGCAGCTGCGCACAGTCAGAGGTTACCGATGTGAAGTGGGGTCTTGGCAGGCACGGCGAAGCTGATATCTGGATCAACAGTTTGCCAAGATCGCGTGCGGACCACTTACAATCATTGGAACACCGGTGGCACTGGGGAACGCGTGCCGGAACAACACCGAAGACCGATAGGATTTCGGCGTCGCCACAAGTGTCAGCGACATCGCTGCCGCTTCGGACCGATTTCTCCCCCTTGAGTTCAGCTCTGCCCTTTGTTGTTTCTCATGACTTCATGCCGCATGCTCCCGCCTCCACGCTTACAATGCCTTCACCGTGAGGGTGCAATGACTTAAGGTGCCCGGCCTGCGTCCGGGGCAGGCCTCCTCGAACCGGTAATAACCTACCGCAGGGCAGGCCCCCGGGATCTTGGCCGTCACGGGCCGCTCCGCTTGTACAGCACATGCACTGATCTTCACATCAAATTTATGTTTCCGGGAACGAACTCGCATGAGAACCGGCGCACAGAGTGCGCAGACGGATATCTGCGCCTCAGTCGTGCTTCTTCGAGCAGGGAACTGGGCGGCACACGCTCCGGGCGCGCCGATCGGCCCAGACCGATACTCTTGGCATGACATCAAGAGCATTAGTGGTAACTGACGTTTATAAAGTCCGTCCGAGATTGAACATTCTAACCATCAATTCTCGGCCTCGCCACAGAAGTCGACAACAAACTTGCACGATGACCAACACACAAACGCCATACAGCGCGACCACTACCGCCAAGCCAGGCGACATTGTCCCCGAGAAGGAGGTCTACGATGTCAAGCACGTCGACAGCCTCGAAGACGCTCGGGACATGGACTCGGAGCTGAACGACAAGGATGTCCGCATCACCGATGACATCGACGAAGGCTTCGATCCCAAGCAAATCCGTCGTATCGTACGGAAGGTTGACTTGAATGTCATCCCGATTCTTGCCCTCATGTATTGTATCTCGCTTATCGATCGCACCAATCTCTCCATGGCTCGTAGCGCCAACGAGAAGGCTATGAACAAGGAGCTTGGTCTGGACGTTGGAAACCGCTACTCCATCGCCACTATGAGTAAGTCTTGCGTTAACCGTCTTCTGCAAGGGCGCATGCTGATGCAAGTCTTCTTCATTCCTTACATTATTCTTGAGATTCCTGTAAGTATCTGCGTTGTTTCGTACACGAGCCTTCTCGGGTTGAAAAGTATCTGACTGAAGTCCCAAATCGGTCTCCGCAAGTTTGGTGTCAAAATCTGGCTTGGTACTTCTTGTCTCCTGTGGGGTGTAATTATGATGTGCTTCGGCTTCATCAACACATGGGGCCAGCTCGCCGCTCTCCGTGCTCTTCTTGGTGCCTTCGAGTCGACTCTCTTCCCTGGTGCCGCGTACCTCATTGCCTGCTGGTATCCCCGCAAGTCCATGGCTGTTCGCAACACTGGGTTCTACTTTGGTGCGACTGCCATTGGTGGCCTTTCCTCTATCCTCGCCTGGGGTATTTCTCAGATGGACGGCACTGCAGGCAAGCACGGTTGGCGCTGGATCTTCATCATCGAAGGCCTCATGACTGTGGTCATCGGCGTCCTGGCTTTGACGTTCCTTCACGAGTTCCCCGATCGCGCCAATTTCCTTACCCCTGAGGAGAAGGAGATTGTACGCACTCGCATTCAGCGTGACCGCGGCGACGCTACTCCCGACCCTCTCACCATGAAGAAGCTCCTCACTTACAGCCTTGAGGCCAAGCCCTGGATGTTCGGCATCATGTTCACCGCCACTACCCTCTCGTCCTACTCGATGGCCTACTTCCTCCCCACTATCCTTCAGCAGATGGGTTTCAGCAACATGCTTTCGCAGATTCTGTATGCCCCGCCCAAGATCTGGGGTATTTTCCCCGGCATGGTTATCGCCTGGTGGTGTGACCGTACCCGCCAGCGCGCCGCTGGGGTCATGTTCAACGCCCTCCTCCTCGTCATTGGCACCGTCATGTTCTCGCAGATCGAGAAGTCGCAGAAAGAGGCCCGCTACGCTGGCGTGTTCCTCGCCTTCGGTGGCGCGACTTGCAATGTTCCCCTCATCATCGCCTGGGGCCAAACTTCGATTCGCTCCCAGTCCAAGCGCGCCTTCACTGCTGCTCTTCTCGTCGCCTGGGGCGGCATTGGTGGTATTCTTGCCGGAGTGCTCTTCATTGAGAAGGAAGCCAAGCAGGGCTACCCCACGGGTATCTGGACCACTGTCGCCCTCAACATTCTTGTTATCATCATTGCGGCGATCTTTAAGGTTTGGTTCACATATCAGAACCGCCGCGCCGACCGTGGCGAGGTTGTCCTTGAAGGCCACGAGGGCTTCCGCTACCAGGCATAAGGTGACGTCGGAAGAGCTGAACGAAGTGGGGTTCCTGGGTGTGCAAGTATGGTTAGAGCAAGAGTGTTTCAGATTGTTAGGTATTGGGGTGATAGGTATTGCTATTTGGTGTTGTACCGGGGTTGGGAGTGTCAGACAGATGAATATGGTTCCAGACTAGGCATTCCGTGCGTGCCCCAACTTGTGTCTCCCACCACCCTCAGAGTCTCGGGAGAGGGGATTGCTTTACGATGTGATTTTGAGTAGTTAAAATTCCTCTTGAGTTGGGGTTGTTGGTGGCAATATACCAAACCGCATTTTCAGCGTTGCACTGGGCATTTGCAGCCAGAAAGCAGAGACAATCAGGCAGCTACTTACTAAAGTGGGCTGGTGTACGTCCCCGGTCTTGGTTGTTGCCTTATGATGAGCACTGGGGCCACAGGTTGTCGACGCGGGACGGCAACTCACCCAAGCAATAGCCTTGCCACTCGGCTGTGTTCCCTCGTCAGTTATGTATATGCTGCCCCCCTCGTGACTGGTCCTTGGGATAAGGGCACCGTAACAATTTTCCCGGAAACGGCGTGTCCGTATCTGTTTCATCACCCGCTCCACTGTGAGAGGGTTTGCATATCATTCATGCCGCGGCCGATAAACGATACGCAGACAGCATTTGAAAAATTAGCGTGAACCCGTGGTTGGTGCTCCTACTGACGAGCCATTGACCCAAGTGGTATCGAAGAAGCTCTTTTCACGCATCTAACTGTCAAGCATCCCTTGTTCTGAAGCGACCTGAAAGTGAGACGATTTCGACAGTAGCGTTCTCGTGTCGCATTAAGTCGGTGGGAACAGTCGCATTAAGTGTGTGGGAACTTGCAGCTAAGGCAGTGTTGCGCGTGACCTTGTGCCTTTGCTAATTACAGCCTTACCACCGCGACACCCATTGTCCCTGCCCTCGAGCAGAGACGTTATTTCTGTGGCATATGGTGGATTAATGCGCTCCGAATACGGGTCGATGCGGGAGTTGAAGCAGGAGTGGCCAGCGATTACCCACTCTCGAGCGTTGAAATGCGAGGTCCGGCCAAGTTGCCGGCAAGTCGGGGAGCGGGTACCTCAAAGGTGGCCGATGCATCGTCCTGTGAGCTTGGCAAAGTCATACGCGTCCTGTGTGCACTTGAACACTTCACTACTGCAGAACTGTTAGCTACAGCCGACGCATACGGAGCAGACGTAATGCCTCGAGCTTCCCGCCACCAAACAAAGTTCGGCAAAGCAGTCCGCATCGCAACAAGCAGAGTGACGTCTCCCAAAGTCGGGAAGCACGGGCACCTTATTCACGACGGGGATGCCGAAGTCCCAATCTCGGGAGCTGGATGCTTAAAACAGACTATAGGATCCGACAATGCGGGGTAGTGCCTGGTTGCGATGTTCTTCTCCGTCTCCGATTTTCTCGGACGTTTGTTCTTCCGCAATTGTCTTCCTCTTCCACAACAGAACACAGCACTGATTGCGCTCCATGGCAGCCTGTCGAAGTCCCAGCGGCACCACGAGATGGTGCACAGGTCCTCATCAATGCCAGGGGTATGCCTGAGCAGCTTGGCGCTCTCCTACACAGCAAAATCGTTCCTGGGACCCTCTCCAGCAAGTATCGGTCAGGAGGTGAAACTTTACCTTTAACGCCGCGAGACAACTCAGCTCAAGAAGTCGATACGAATCATCTGGATGACAGCTGACTTGGGACATCCTGAAGAGTAGGAATTTGTGATTCGTTGAGCCCTTAAGATGCTTGTCGAGAAGTGCTCCAGTGACGGGCAATGGGGACAGTACATAAAGGTTGAAACTCTTCCGCCACAATCAGCGCCAACAAACTACTAAGCTATTCTATCTATCGTTCCCACGCTTTTCAACCATGATCCTCTCAACCTTCACTCTGGCAGCCCTCGTTACCGCTTCTGGGGCCAACGCTAAACTTCAAGAGTACATCTCGGCTGCCGCCTCTGGAGAGAACTTCCTCTCTGAACTGTTTGGAACAACAGTCCTGCAGGTGCTGTACCCTGTAAACGCCAGGGAGCCTCTGGCGCGCCAATTTGAGGTTGTAGATGGCCAGCTTCGCTCAGGCAACGGCAACTGCTTTTTCCCAAACAAGAGTGAGAGCGGTTCCGTTCTTCCATTTACTCTCCAGCTGAGCACGCCTATGTCTATGATGGTATCAACCTGCCTACAGAGGGTACAATGCCGTACGACATTAAGATTTTGAACCGCCCATGTGAGGATGGCAAAGATAACAGCTGGTCAATTGAGGGCACTCGTATCAAGTATCTTGACTTCTGCCTCGGTGAGTCTGCTTGACCATACCAATACGGTGTGTTCGAGGGTTGACAGCAGACAACACGGGGGGCTACTACGGCAATGGTAACCCAGTTCAGTAAGTGTACTACTATGGATGGAATTTATCGTCAAGGCAGCGATTCACATCACAATTGCTAACGCCAGGTTGTGGTGGTGCAACGACAACGACCCAAACCAGGTTTGGACTGCGCAGGACCCGACGGACGTTATGCCTTGGCCTCAAGGCCCGTAATTATCTAGTTGGGAACAGCCCTTTCAAGAGGAATCGCCGAACTTGATGGCGCCTTGTAAAGTTCAACAAGAATGCACTCGAAATATGTGAAGTGTAGACGTGATGCTTGTGATTGTCGACATTGGTCGCAACATGGTGAATCAGCACGCTCGACGCGTGGGGCATCGTTGCAGGTGTTCTTGTTGTGTGTCTGGGTGTAGGGAAAAATACCGCAGGCCAGTCAAGCCTGAATATGAGAGCGTCGATAAAAGGCTCGCAGAGTCTTGCTTCCATGATGGGGCAATTCTCGGGTTACTCTGGCGCAGGGTTGCAAGGGACGCTGTTGGGTGCCAGCCTGATCACTTGATTGAAAATGCTGGACGACCGCTGAGTCCAAGAGGGCGTCACGTTTTAGGCAGGTATCGATTGTAAGCAACGGGAGCTGCCTAAGACGACACCGATACCGTGTTCAGTGGTGGGGTATGGTTAGTGAGGTGGCGCCAGGGCTACTTCCAGGTGACTTGAGCCCAGAGGTTGTGCACGAATTGTTATGAGGAAATAAACGGAGGGGTTTCATGAGACGCTGTCTTACAGGAACTTCAAACCTTTCATGATACCTCACCTACGAGGGATTCTTGGTCGTACTGTGGTGTTATTTAGGCGAGTATGTTAAGGCCTCGCTCATGACTGTAGCGGGGCAGGTGTGACTCCAGAACACTGGGAACAGTTTCTAATGGACTTCTGCGTAGAGTAACAAAAGCAGGAACGCAGACAGTGTTTGCTGTAGTTTCCGTAACCAGCGTGCTATGAAGCGACCGACGCTGTGCAAAAACCTTGACAGCCTCCCGAATGTACCTCGGTGACCACCCCTTCATGTTCGAGTGTTCGACTCGCCAGAGGTATACGCCAGGGGTGGTTTTTGATGCTGGGACACGCACGGGGAGACGCTAGAGGAGTCGCTCATCTGCGGGCAGACGGATCGCGACGCTAACACCCTGCAGAGCGACCAAGGAATGATAGTCTGAGAGGTTGACCGTACTTGGCCAAACGGTGGTGAAACTTCGGAGTGCCGAGTGCTGGTCGGGTGGACACGGAACGCGAATTGTGATGTACTGTAGAGATCGCACTCTCTATTCCCCCGCCGTGATTTGATATTTAAACCCGCGTGTGAGAAGTCGGCCTGCGAGTAACCAGTTTGTAGCCAGTTAAAGGCACCGCCAGCCATACGCGGGGCAACTGAAAGATGGATGTGAGGCTCATTGACTAAGGGTCAGCGACGAGATTGGATGAGTAGCAAAAGAGGGCGCATTCGGCGTTTATGCCAGGCGAAGATTGAGGGCCGTACCGCAGCTTTCACCACGATACTCAAGCCATGCATCTTCTAGATTTTAAACCACTACAATTTAAACCACTACAATGTAAGACTGTGGGTGGTGCCCCATGTACCACGAGCAGCTGCATCTGGGGGATAGAGAGACGTTCTCGCTGCTTCATTGCCTACGACTCACAACGCTGTCGAACCTTCTGTTTCCCAATTTTCGCCCGCTGCTCGCGCATCGTTCTCCCATTCTTCCCGGCTCATGACCCGCACATTTGCCTGAGCGGCGCGGGTTCGCTCCTCTGTCCAGCCATATGACGCCCAGTTGAGGGTACGCTGCCTAATCGCCCATTGAATCTTGTCGAGCAGCCTGGCCCTGAGATGGGCAGTCATGGCATCCCAGCCGTCGGCCTCATCGGCCACAGGAGCGCCGTTTGCGATACTTGGCCTGTCGCCTTCAAGATCACCGTTCATTGCGCGATACGTCATCGCCTCCTCGTACTCGGCGCGCCCGAGATATCTCCTCTCTACATTGAGACCCAGCATGGCCGCCGACCGAGGATCGAAACCGACAATAGTCACTCGGACACGGTCCAGGTGAGGGATTGCGCTCTCAATAACGTGGGGCGAGCACCCCGAACTCACGAGGATTCGAGTGGGCTATTGTGTCATCAAAGTCGTCGTCGTCGTCAGGAATTGCGCCTGGTTCAAGCAGCATGACAACGTCGCGCAAAGCTGGGGGAGACGAGAATGTGGCGATTGTATTGTCAGGGTGGCTGTAACCTCTGTCAAAGGCGATCGACACCGTGATTCGTTCAACAGTGAGTTGAAACCAGGGGACTCGCCCATAGGCTGGGCCGCCGGTGGTGATTTCGTTGTAGGTAGGGAGTGAGATGGCACCAAAGATATGCCGGGTTGGAACATCAACGCTTTCCGTGCAGCTGCCACGCATGTCAGGAACGACACGCACGACGCGCAGATCCGGAAGCGCCCCTTGCTCGCTTAGCACCTCTAAGAGATCACTCCTCACGTCTCCGACAAGTTCGAGGACGCGTGTGTGACCGATGGCGGTTGTGCACAACTCCAACGCGCGGGACTCTTGCGCATCGCATCGGGGACGCTCCCAGTAGTTCCGCCGCCTATGGTGTCGTCCCCGGCCACCCCCCGCCCATATGCATGCGTGCCCCAATCGTCCCAACCCCGGTGCCGTCTCTCGTAATCTTCCATGATCTCCATGTATGCCGAGCTCCTCTCTTGTTGGGCATGTTTGGCGGTGTACGCATCGTCAGCTATCTTGGGATAAAACGCGAAGCTCGGCAAGGCAAGTTCACGCTTGTTATCCCATCTGCGGTCCGCCAACGCCCCTCGCGTATGAACGTAAAAGCCAGGGGTACGGCTGCAGTCCGGGACGCGCAAGATAAGGCACGAGCACAGATGTGCGTCGACCCGAGACCGCATGGACGAGCTCACCTCCCGTAAGACAAGAAGGGAGTCGAAGGGGGCATAGCGAATGATGTGCTTGATGATGTGCGGGAAGACCTGGGCATCCATGACCACACGAGGACCTGTGGGGACGCGGGTTGACGGTCTGCGCGTCGGCGACGGGATTGAGGTTTGCGTGTCGGCCTCGCTTAGACTGCTGCTTCGGCTCATGCGGTGTCGAGATGTGAGCTGGGTTCATGGCGTGATAATTTGATGAGTTGACGAGTTGACGACAGTGTGGGAACAAGGTGGGATGCTAAAGGTCTTTTAGGAGTGAGAGGTATATGGCTGTTGTGAGAGAGCCAGATGTCATAAACGAATGTAGATCGGTTCTAATGAATAAACAATGCTGGCTAATGAACAAACAGTGGTGGCTAATCAACAAACAAACGTTGTTATTGAGTAAACAACGAAAGTAAAAGTAGCCGACAAGTGATATCTCGGCCACTTAAGGTACACCCTGGTGCAGCGAAGCGAAGCAGAACGGATTCCCATACGAGGAATGACGAGCTGCACGGGGCAAGCTGACCGCTTTGGTCTTGCTGCCTAAGTAGGCCAAGATGGTAGTTCTACAAAACTGCAGTGTGCAACGGTACTGCACTAGTTGACGCGGTAGGTTGCTCCTGTTAGGCCATCGGAAAGTTGCAAGTTTACTTAGGTTACGGTCAGCTAGTCGCGAGTGCTGCCTTCTTTGAATCTTTCGCCACTCCTTGAACTCCAGTACCAATGTGACAGCTCTTCAGATCGCTAGATTAGTAAACAAGTGAATACGCCCTGTAAGGTTATCTTTGATACGTAGCATGTGTGGATTGTGCAAATGGCACATAGTGTCATCTCCATGGCATTGAGGCGATCGATTTGTGATCTGCTCACACCACTTCCCATTGTGCAATGCCAACGTACGAGTAACCCACCCTACCTTTCTTGGCGAGGAACTGGTCTTTGGTCACTCCACGCGCATCTTGTCCATCGAGCTTGTCAAGGCCCACCAGCATGAGCGGGCCTCCCCTCCGGATTTTCCCCACTGGCACGTCAATCCACCACCACGAACCATTGTACTCGAGAGGTAGAATATCGTCGTCAACCTTGAGCATGAGCAGCAGCGAACCACCACGCCGTGGGAGGACGAGCTCGTCCCAGTGGTCACACACCCAAGGCACTTGAAACCGCACACTCCCCCCTGACGCCAGCGCTCGTGGGTCAACGAGCCGCTCAGCTGGCTCGAGGGCTGTCTCGTCCAGACCCTCCTGTCCCGCCGCCGAGTACCACGTCGCCTTCTCCGCTCCACCAAGCGGCCCAACAATGTACTCCTCCCAAGAGATCTCCCTCCCGTCGTCGCGAAACTGGTAGCCTGCTTCAGAGGGGAAGTGGCGGCGGCCAAAGGTGTCGTTTGGCATCGTGAATTGGTGTGGGGCAAATTCCTGCGTAAAGGTGCCGTTATGGAGGTGTCCAGCCCCCCAACAGGCGTCGAGGAGCTTCCACTGGCCGTCGTCGAGGCGCACAGCATTCCACGCGTGGCCTGTCACGTTCCGGGGTGGCACGACTCCTGGGGCGGGCGGCGAGAATCCGTATCCCTTCCCGTGGCCCGAGATGCTAATACACTCCAGGCCAGCACGCTTTGCGATCTCCGCATACACCTTACCGTACCCTTCGCAAACAGCCTTACCAGTGTGAATGGTATCCGCAGCCGTCTGCCCGCGAGGGATCGTGCCAGCAAGGAAGTTGGCAGCGTCATACGCGATGTTGTGGTGACACCACGTGAAGATCGCGCGTGCCTTGTCCGCCGCATACTGGAAAGGCGAGCACAGCGTATCCGCAAGAAAGCCTACTGGGTCCGCCGGTAAACTCGACCGGGGGTACTGCGCAGCCACATCGTCCGGGTGAGTGTAGTCGCGGCAGATCAGACAGGTGACAGGAGGCATGTCGATGGGCCCGTTTGAGACTGCGGGCACTGGCTTGGACTTAGGTCGAGAGTGGAGAGGAACCGGCGGCGGTCGTGAGTGAATTGGAATTGGTGGCGGAGGACCTCTACTCGGATCGCTGGGCCCCTTAGCTGGTACAGGCAATGGTGCAGGAAGAGGAGGTGGGGAGTTCGCTCGCGGTACGTTGGGCGGCAAAGTCCGCCGGGGCAGCGTGGGAGCAGGCTTGTTATCCGCAGGCGAGTGAGTAGGCAAATCCAGGTTTTGCTGCTCGTCTTGGTCTTGGGTAGGACGTCGAGCGGGAAGACCGGGCCTGCCAGGCGGAAGATTGGGTTTGGCAACGTCGGGGCTCGCACTGCCTTGCACGAGTCCCGGCCGTGCTGCAGAGACCACAGGCCTCGCATGAAAGCCACCGACTTTGGAGGCTTGGACGTCTTCAACTTCATGATGGTCCTCGCGTCCATTCTGAACTGACCCCTTCGACTGTCTGCGCCCATCTCTTCCCGGAACTTGGGGTGGTACCCTCCTCGCCGAAGCGTGCTCTGAGACATGTCCACCTGGTTCAATTGAGGGTTTGCGCGTCGGCAGCGGTGGGCGAGGGCCACGGGCCGGTAGAGGCGGTGAAACACTAGGCCCATCGGTGAGGCCGGGACTCGTAATCTTTCCTGGGCTTGTCGGTAACCTAGAGGTGTCAGCGGCTGGTGAGCTGGGTGGCCATGACGCCGGAGACATACTCGACAGACGCCGACGGCCGGCGAGGCTGGACTGGGGCGCGTGACGGGATTGATGGGGCCGGAGACGACTTCACCCAGGATGACGGTGCTGAAGACACAGCCGATACTGGTGAGGAGGAGGAAGAGGGCCGGGAGGGAACAAGCGGCTTGGGTGCGACTTTCGGCTTGGGCCCAGGCACAGGCCGCTTTGGTGCACCGCCAGGCGGTGTACTCCCGTGCTGGAGGTTGAGCGCCGCGATGCGGTCTTTGAGCGACGTAAATTGCGGCTCGTCCTCCGACATGTCGGCGACCGTGTGCGAGGTAGAGTGATGGAATTCAAGACCGTTAGTTAGATGCTGGATGGGTGATGTGATTGGGGTGGAGATCACGTGCGGGGGCTTGGCGTCTTCAGCGTCATGGTTACCGTGCCTCAGCAATTGCCGACCTCTTCCGCTGGAAGCAACAGGTCGCCTGCGGCGTTCTACATTCTTCGTATCGGCCTTGCGTTGAAGTCGAGGTAACATTTCTAACTGCATGTGCAACGTGAAGTCTGGAGAATGCGGGTGCAGTTACAAATCAGCTCCATGGGAACGACGTGGCAGCGGCGTGGGCAATTGACCGGGCTCGTCTGCTTTAGAGACTCAGACTGGAAGAACTTTGAAGAGAAGTTCCGAGAGTCCTAAGAAGTACCAAAGCAAAGGTAGAGGAGGACGTCCTCAAAGAGGCTTTTGGGAGTGTTCAGCGGGACTTGGTGTAGGGCTCAAGGGGACTGCCTTGAGCAATTGCTGCGCCTTCTCGATGTGCGTCAGGATG
This sequence comes from Cutaneotrichosporon sp. PL3408A, assembly GCA_023629975.1. Classification (NCBI taxonomy): domain Eukaryota; kingdom Fungi; phylum Basidiomycota; class Tremellomycetes; order Trichosporonales; family Trichosporonaceae; genus Cutaneotrichosporon; species Cutaneotrichosporon sp. PL3408A. Next base: position 2,719,410 of record JAMAMB010000001.1, read on the forward strand.
CTGCGATCCACCCTCTTCCGCTACAGCTGTGCATCGACTCTTTGTGTGCACCGATCGATTACTACAGGTGGCCTTCCGATTCTGCATTATCCATCGCCCACAATTCAATATGCTGGCCGCGAATTTTGACACTCGACTCTGCGATGACCTTGAAACCGAACTTCTCGTACATCGCAAGCTGGGTTCAGCATGCACCTCTGTGAAGAGTTTGGAATGCGCTCACATTCTCGTTCGTGGCCGTTGTTAGTGTTGTAAGTCGCCCATCTGCACGCGCTTTGTTAAGGATGTATCGCAGCAGAACTCCGGCGCAACCTTTTCCACGCGCCCACATTGCGGTCGCGAGAAATGAGACATAGTACGTCTCGTCACCGAATGCCTTGTCTTCGAGCTCGTTGACGGAGTCGTGGAACTATAGTCAATACTCTTCCTTAACTCTGACAGTAACGGTCGTTCTCACGGTCTTTTCGGCCTCAGCGACCTCTGGCGGTGTCAACTTGGCTAGCTCGTCCGAGTATGGTGTCGGGTCGTGCTTCCTACGGTCAGTAACATTGTGTGCATATCAGATAAGGCGCAACTGCTCGCCCTCTGTGCTCTTCGGTCCGTGAGCTTGACCTGCCGGAGCGTCCATTCCCCTCAACTTCGACTCTGCCGGCACTTGAGGCAGAGTCACAGCCCCTTTGATAGCATGTCGTCTCGGTGTTTCTCTCGCGACAGCGCTCATTCCCTCCTCGCGAGTCGACGCGGAACCGCTCACTTTGTAGCACCAGGGGGAACAACTATCATCACAGCTGCCGGCAGACCGGCGGCTTCGATGACATAAACCTGGTCGTCGCGCACACTTTCATACGTTCGCGACCGGAACCGTACTACATTGTACGCATCCTCGTCGGCGACAGCACTGCCTCCATACAGCGCTGCGTACAGCCGGTCATCCGCGACGCTAAACGACTGCGCCAACAAGGCGGCTATGGGTTCAATAGAGGCCGGCTCGAGGGAGGTTACGGGCTTGACTTGCATTGCCGTCCGTTTCGTGCAGGTTGTGAGGTGGAGTGTGCTTGAGCAAGTGTGTTTGAGAAAGTGTGCTCGATGGAAGTGAATGGGGCTTGTGAGGCCGGATGTAGCCGGCTATTGGAAGTGGCCGAAACGATGACGTCAACCTATACAAATTATTAGAAAGCCGATAATGACTCGCGCCTGAACCGTTGCGCCGACCCGATAGGAAGGCTACGGGTGACTGCCTTTGATCTACAGCTCCCACGAGGTCCACAACAGTAGTAGTGTATGATATATGAATCGTGTGGTTTACTGATCTGTCAGTCGACAGTCCCCACGCCAGATCACTGTCACATCCTTCGCACTTCCTCCTTTTTGCGGACTACCAACCTCCTCGAAACGAGTTCGTCGAGATCTCGGTTGCTGCCAATGCTTCTCCTGATTGCTCTGGATAGCAATGCCAGCGTGGAACCCCTGATCTGAACTTCAACGGATCGGCCAACGCACTCAGGCTTCCACTTGGCTCACAGATCCTTTGCCCTCTCATGACATGCTGAGCATCATCCGTGACACTTGGGGTCCAAGGCGAAGCGGAATGATGCCACGCTGATCTTCTCAGGTGTGATAACATCTCTCCTTTATGCTGTTTCTGTTGGTCCCGAAGCTGACAGATCAGGAGGACAACGCCCCACCGACTATTTGAGCTGGGGACCAAGTCGAAGCGCCTGTCCTACATCATTCGCCATCCACGAGGGGAGAACCAGTTACTGTTCTCCAAGACGATGGGGTCGCTGGCGTAGTCTTGAGCCTTCAGCGAGGGCCAGGAGGCGCTCGCTCCCGTGCTTCAACAGGAAGCACTTGCAGAGGAACTCGAACTTAGTCTGGGAGACTTGGTGCAGGTTGAGTGAGCGCAGTACAATGCTGACTTGGAGAAGCAGCTCCACGCCCTTTACGTGGAGATGTTCGACAACCCTGGAGCATGCCATCCGGACGAGGAGGCTATCATGTCGACGAGATTTGCCCTGCGCTTGCATGCAGATCAGGCACGTGATCAGCTAGCGGCGTGTACAACCACTCACGTTAAGCTGCAGATGGAGGCTGAAAGTTATTGCAACGTCTGCGAACTGTTTCCCAAAGTAATTGCCTTAGCGGAGCATGCCGACAGACAGTTCGAGAATGTCGAAAAATCGCTGAGCAAAACCTCTAACCCCTCGGATCACAGGCGAAAGTTACTAACCTCTATGACGAGGCCCAAAGGAAGGAGAAGGAGCTTGTGCGCTCGAATCCCCCTGCGAAGCGGTTTGTTCAGGCTGCATAGCTCGGACAGGGAGCGAACACTCCTTGCTACTCAGTTGTTTTTCGAGCACCTTAAAGCAAAGTGCGTAGGAGATACCCAACCCGCTGCCTGACACTCACTTGCCAGGGGTATCGCAGGCTTTTAGGATAGAGGCGTGAGAGGAGGAGCTCAAACGAACATCAAACGAGTGGGAGGCGAGCACCGCCCAGCTGGGACCAAGCGATGTGTCATAATGAAGAATGCCCGTGCACAAATGCTTGCTGTGCCGCCCGTTTACTTCAGCAGCGCCTGTCCCAATATGTACGCACAGTAACTGCGTATCACCTATGACCTGTGTTTGAGCTTCGCTCAGATGTCTGTGCACGCCGCTTTCGGAGATCTGCGGGATGCGCCAAGACAAACGAAGAGCCAAGAGTGTCGCGCAACTCAGCAACTCAGCAACAAAAGATGAACGTGGTCACAAGCAGCGAAACAGATTTGAGGTGATAAGAAGTGAGATGTTCAAGAAGACACCCTGGCTGTATTTGGGGACACTGTCATCCGAGCGCCTGTGTACAGTAGACGGCTTTGCCCTCATTTCAGATCTCTTACAGCACGAGCACACATGAAAATGCTTCGACACAGTCTGAAGGGGAAAGGTAATAAACATGACCAACCAACAACTCCTGAGAAACCAGACTGTCGGGGGCGATGCCTGGCGCAACTGGACACCGTGTTGGTCTACATTCAGCTCCGTCGAGAGGAGAAACAGCACCCCTTCCTATCAAGCCGGTCCAAGCACCGCGCCCCGGCGCATGAGGTCATATGATCCACCGCAGCCCAACATCCTCGAAATCTACTGCAGTCACAGCATCAAGAGCCGAATAGCGTCGTCGTCCACATTATCACATGGCGTGACCTGTCAGTGTTTGTTCGGAGAAACGTGCTGACAGGCTCGCCTACCCTCCCTTGATGATACAAAAGCCATTAGGTTGACGAGCATCATGCTTTCTTCCACACAGAGATTTGGCACTCAACAACACAATGTCTCAAGAGAAACAACCTCCCCAGGATCAGACGCTGGAGGACAAGATTCAGCAGAATGCCGGACGCCACCACCAGCTAATGACCCAACGCGAGTTCCTGTCCACAGCTCCCATGAAACTCCAATACAACACGCAACAGCTGGAACTGGCACGTGAAAACCTGGAAATGCTCACAGACGGCGTCAAGAGTCTAGAGTACGAACAGCAAGTATTCTCTCTTTTGGGCAATAATGCCGCAATCGCTGACAAACAGGAAAGCCTTTTCAGATGAGCTAGAGACCGCCAGGTCCAAGCCATCGACCAAACGACTGTCCTTTTTCCGGGGAACCGAGCGGCCAGCGGATATCCCACAGTTGGAGCGCAACCTCGCGGAGACTTATGCAAAGCGGGAGAAGAGACTGCCCCTCTTGCAAGCTGCGCGTGACCTGGTCGATAAACTCTTGATTCAGCAAGACGCAATCCTCCAGGGGGAGAAGAGACGGCTGGAGGTTGAGGAAGAGTTGTCGGCGCTTTACACGTCCCTGATTGATGAGGATAACCTCCCTTTCGACGAAGAGTACCTCAAAGAGTCAGTGGAGGGGCTGCAGAAGAAAGCCGAACAGGTGAGCCTGGTTTGTAGGCAGAATGGGAATGCTGAGAAATCTGTGTGCTGACAAATTAGCTGCAGGAACACTCAGAGGACGTTCAGATTGCCATCAATTGCCTGAATGATACCATGGCCCTCTCGCAAAAGTTAGATAACGCAAAAGAAATTCCCCACAGCGTTCTCGTGAGCACTATCTCAACCATCCAACAGGTTGAAGCGACTCTTGTACGGCACGACACTGGGTACGACCCCATTTTGGAGCAAGGTATCATGTACTTCAGATGGTCCCCACTGATTACTCCTCACCTTCGCCAACAACGTGCGTATCGTCTTGGTTTGCTGTTTAGTAGCTGGAGCTGCAATGGCTCCAAAGCAAAGCTGATGCTGTTGCAGGTGATGAATTTGCGGCCGTTCTGGCAGTCGTCGAAACCCAGCGGGAGATTATGTCGGAGGAAGCCGAGCGGGCCGAGAAAGAATATCGAGGCCTGCAGAAGCTGAGAAGGCGTGAGCAACTGGAGAGGGCTTATGCGGATATGGCCGAGAGAGCCAGCGCTGTGGCCAATGCCCCACCCATGTACAAGCCTTAGTGAGGAAGTGCAACACCGTCTTGGGCTACACAGCATTCTAGTCACGTTGAAAGATGTACCGTATGAGCACTGTGAGCACAGATGAGACTTGCAAGTTTAACGTATTGAGCCCACACCATTCTTGGGGGGTGGCCAGTGGTATGAGCTGTTCACAAAGAGGCGCTCTAGCAGCTCAGGAAGACGACAAGGAATGGGGAAAGCAACACAACGATGCGTCCCGGTGATTTACCTTGGCTACGTACCCTGTTATAATGGAGCCCCAAAGAATAAGGTTGCCCACCGGGGTCAAGTTGATTAGGCTCGCTGAGCAGCTTGTACGGGACATTCGTACCACGACATGGGGGCATAATGTGGTTGACTGCGCCTCGAAAGCCTTGTAGCTCTCACCTGTGAGGTCCTTGTGCGCCCAGAACTAATCGTATATTCGAGTGCCAATGGCAGCACATTAGATGCGCACGTGATGCCGTGTTGCAGTGTTCGTGGTGGTAAACAACGCATTCGAAAGAACGGACTTCGCTGAAAATAAATGATCTGGTAGTCGTTGCTTCCAAACGCCTTCCAGTCGTGCATTGGCCACAGTAGTAGAACATTGGTTGAATTAACGACGGCACAACCGGTCAGTTAAGACTCCCACTAAAGTGATACTCATAGCGATGTTTCGCAGTTTACAACAAGTATCTTGAAGGAGTGAAGCTACAGTTGCATACCTAACGTGAATGTGTGCTGGACCGAGCCTTTCAGCATCTCGTTACTGTATGAAGAAGGTATCATGAATGCCTAGCACAGCAAATCCCCCCCTGGTTCCGATTGCAACCAGTCCTCCTCCTCTCGACAACGGTCATCAATACTGGCGTAGTACTCGGAACGGGTAAGAACCTTGACGCTGTGGCGAACAAACTCGTGCTTCGACTCTGGGATGCGGTTGAAGACATCGTCAATGAAGTAAGGCGCAACCGGTTCGTATCCGTGAGCCCAATGCTCCCGTGGCGGCACACCGTCCGTGTTCGAAGGAAGCTGAGGCAAAAGTTCCTCAAACGCATCATCTCCTGCCGCATCGTTGTCTCGAACAGCATCGAATTCGTCAAGGCCCACAAGCGTGAGCTTGATTGAGCGCGCCTTCATTCCCTTGTCGATGTGGCAGATAGAGTTCACGTACAGCTCGGCGATGCACTCGAGCAAGCTCCTGTCGGCCTCGAGCCTGGGAATAAGGTGGATGTGCTGCATCGGCTCCAAAACCGGTATGGGCTTGGGCTTGCTGACTGAAAGGGCAGCGACACCATTGCAAAGGAGGCTGCCGTTCTCGATGATGTAGTTCTCCGCCTCGTCAGAAGATGAGGCCAAAGGCATATCCTCCGGCCCCAGCTCCCTATCATCCTCACTTGCGTCGACATTTTCGTCAATACTCTCGACATCCTCCCATTCGGAGTCGGCATCGTCCTCCTCGGTCATCTCGTCCTCTGGTTCCACATTTTGAGGCTCGCAGACCAAGTAACGTGAGCAGTCATCTGCATCCATCTTTTTAAAATGGAAGACGACCTCCTTTACCGATTCGGGCAATGATTGGGCGTTTGAATCCTTGTCCTCGTGAAGCCTAGACGCGAAAAGTGGATCGGCCCAGCGGTACGCAATGTTAAAGACGACACGCTGAGGACCCTCTTGTGTGAAGTCATACTCGAGGTCAAACCCAGACACTCTAGTAATCCAGTGGCTGTGCTCGAGTGGGAGGCCCAAAGCAGCCTTGAGAATGAAGGTATCAGGCATGATGCTGAACTTGCTAACGTCGATACCAAGCCATGACCGGAGGGTAACGGGGTCCCCACGGGTTTTCGCAAACTCCACCAGGCGCTGCGCATCGCCGTTTCTTACGACACAGGGCGCGACTATGTCCACGGTGTGGCAGTAGCACTTCACGTTACGGATCCATTCGTTGACGCGCTGGTGGGCAGCCTGGAACATCCGAGGAAGGGTCTCGCCATTATGCGAGACAGGGGCACGCGGGTAAAAGGAATTGCAAGACTGAACGATATGACCAAAATAGTGGCTGTTGAGATGGTCTTGCAGAGCGTAGCTTGTGGCCCAGAGCGCAAGGCGTGCCTTGTGTTCTGAATAGTGAATTACCAGGTCGAGAATGCATGGATAAGCACATGGGTCCAGCATGGAGATAGCTCCGTCGGTGGTTGACAATGGTCGCCTGTGCTTAGGACAAAAGGCTTGAGAGTCAGTAACGGCCATGGCCGTGGGTGACAATAAAGTCAAATGGGGGGTTTTGCAGTACATACGGGAAGCCATAGTAGTGGAACATCGGGAGACTCTGCAGCAGCGTTGAAGGGGGCTGTTGGCGAACAAGGCGACCATGAGAAAGCGCAGACGCAGAGGTCTTTAAAGTGAATGCGAGTCGAGTTGGTCAAGCCGGGAATGAATGGAGACACGAGTTGTGTACTGCATGACTGCACTGTATGCACTGCACTGATGTGTCGCCATGTGCCGACTGCACTGCCTCCATCCCGAATTGCTATTCCTACTTACGATAGTGTACAGTGAGAAGCTTAAAGGTCCTCCGCCCCGCCGGTTCGCTGCGACGTTTCCGCGGCCCGCGTCAAACATGGGTTGGGGATCTCTCACCGTGTAGAGCTGCTGCACTGCTGTGCTGCTGGTAGTGTGTACTGCTGGTAGTGCTGCTCAACCGATGGCCAACGCACGTGGCAGAAGCGCCAAAGATATGGGTACGATTCGTACGACGTCGGGGCTGTCGAGGCTTGTCCAAGGTGAACCACGGGTAGTAGCGGCGAGCTACGCATATGGACAGATAAGTGCGAGGGAGGAGCGTGTGATCCGTTTAAGATCGAGGCTCTAGTTGGACTCTAGCCCGAGATATGACCGCTGGTCGCTGGCGCAAGCCAGGTAGGTTCCGAAGTGTGAGCTCGAAGCAACATTATTCCGGCAATTGCGGCAAAATATAGCCTTGGTCCTAACCAACCCTGAATTGTTGCTGGACTGGGAACTACCTTCTGCCGTCGTACCATGCATGAATGTTTACTGTATTTAAACAACTATTGAACCTTTACAGTATGGGGGCACAACCCGGGGGTACGGGCTGCGCATAACATGAAAGGGGGTGGCGGCCAAACGCCTCGTTTCCAGCTTGGTCTTCATCGCGGGGCGTCAAATTCGTCAAGATCAACGAGTGTCAGTTTGAGAATGCGAGGCGATGTGAGTGACGCTTTGCCGCGCCCACGTACATGCGGGTTTGGGTTCGAAAAGACTACAACCTTCGTTCGGCCCGATAAGGTCGAGGTATTCGTCCTCGAAGAGTCTCGGAATGAACGCTCAGGAGGGTGTTTGAGTTACACCGATCCGAGACTCTCGCACTCCTTGATGACATGGCGATAGGAGTGGTCGTTGAGATGTACGCGAGATGCCAGCGTTGGAACCGAGATCAGGCGGGAGCTGTTTCGGGATCAAAAGAACATGAACTGTGTGGACGAGTTAGGAATCGAACCAAAGACCTTGTCAAATAGACACTCGTGCAAGATGCTAATGACACGCTCTACCAACTGAGCTACACGCCCTTCGCAGTTTGTCTCTTTTTCATTTATCCGGTCCGCCCACCTGGCATCCCTCAAACAGCTTCCCCTGGTGTTTCAACTCGAGCTGCGAGTTCGCATACATGCCCTCGACACCACCACCAATCACTTGCATCTCCTCAACTTCTACTTGTCACATCTTTATCGCTATGAGCAAGACCAACCTCACAGTTGATGACTTTGACCCACTCATCGTTTACTCTAACTATGAGGACTGGCAGACCCCCAACCCACAAGATAACCCTACGTGGTGGAATGAGTCCCAAGCGACGACCAACTCGCCGTGGCACCAAGGTGAGTCACTTCGTCCGTGCATTGCTCGTGTTAACGAGCAGCAACATACCACTACACCACCGTGCAAGGCGCCAAGGTGTCGTTAAATTTTACTGGTATGTCATTAATTCCTCGACCATTAGTGCCCGTTGACGCAAGGCTCGTCCATCGCTGTATACGGCGCCGTCGGTCCCGACGTGTCCAACTATACGATCACGCTGGATTCGGCATCCAAGCAGCCTTACACAACATCGCTACAGACCCAGAACGCGACAGAGGGCCGCACTCTGCTTTACTCTTCGGATGAGCTCAGCTACGCCAACCACCAGATTGACATCACCAATGTGGGAAGCGGGCTGCTCCTCGACCTCATTATTGTGGGTATGCACCTTGGCGGTGATGGGTGAGTTGGCCTGGGCATGGCGGTCTACAGTGCAGAAACTGTGCAAGGGACCTCTAGCGATTGTCCTAGGCGTAGCCAGCCCTTTTTTATCTGCTAACGACAGGGCGACGCTCACCAATACCACCCTCGACGATCGCGCGCCGGAGATCCAGTACGGGGGACAATGGACTCAGCAGGCTGGACCCAACTTCCACGACCAGACGTCGACATACACTAGTGGGCCACAAAACTCTCTCCAGCTCAACTTCTCTGGTTAGTTACAGAGGAGGCGCCTAGTTGACCGCAGGTTCCGCCATCTACGTCTACGGCGACCAAGTGAACGACCACGGCCTGTACTCTGTGTCGATCAACGGCTCTCAGGTGGGCGAGTTTAACCAGCGCTCGGGCTGCGGCGGGGGCTATGCCAAGCACTGCGAGAAACTTCACGGACTGTCGTTCTTTGCGGGAAGCTTGCCGCAGGGCATGCACTCGTTGCGCATTGAGAATCAGGGTCCTACGGAGGGGAACAAGACATTCTTTGGTATGCCTACTGTCAAAGACAATGTTGAAGCTGACTAAAGACTTTGACTATATCGAGTATACTGTGCCCAGCGTCTACTCTTCGCAGGCGGTCACTGAGGGTGACTGCCCGTTCGCCAACTGCTCCGGATCATCGACTGCCGGGGAGGACCCGTCGTCCAGCTCTGCTGTGGGTTCCGGTGGTTCGTCGACCGCCAGTGCGAACAGTGTTCCCATGACTGCGGTGTGGGCCACGCTCGGCGTTTGGGTCATCAAGAAGCTTCTGTAGCATACTGTCTTCGCGCACTGGCTGCGTGTATGGTCATCGCTTCATCCTTTCATGTCTGTAGCTCCCTGCATATGTATATACTCTCCCGTGTGCTTGGTTGTTCATTCGTTGGAGGTCAATATCACTGGATGTTTGCGGATGCACGGATCCACGGCGGATGTGTCCGAGCGTCACGTTTTTGGGCCTTCCACAGCCACACAACATTTCGCTCTGTCGTCTAACATCTGCTTTCGCTACCTTCCGAATCATAGTTCATTCATTCAATGCCTATCATCAAGCACAGGCCACGGAACGAGGAGTCCAAGCTTACCGTCGCCGATACGGCGTACGGCATTCCACGTGCGCTAGGAAGGGAACGAGGCTGACTGTCAGATGCAGTGAAACAGTCAGGAGCGTCTACAGCCTTGCGGAGGCCACCGACTTCCCAACGGTTATCGCTTCAAGACCAACCGATTGCACTCCTGATCGATGCCTATCCCCACCTAATAGAGTATATTATCTTCAATGCCGCCCACCGAGATCGTCTGGCTCTGCGCGCAACCTGTCAAAACCTGCGGCATGCCGTCGACTGCGCCTTTGTGCGCAACCTCACCCTCACGCCCAATGGTCCCCTCGCGCCATCGGGGCGCGTCCCCGTCGCCAACCTGTTCACACGACCAGAACTATGGCCTCATGTCCGTCTCCTCGACCTCTCACCCCTCACCCACCCACGCTGGACGATCAAGCACGCCGCCTTGGCATCCCTGCCTCCCCTAATTGAGCTGAAAAACCTTCGAGCGGTGCGCACATTGGCTGATAAAGCTGTGCCCCGCCTCGAACCACTTCCAACCGTTATTCGCATTATTGAGAAGACGTACGAAAACCCCGGTAGTTCGGGTGACGTGTGGCGACTGCCTGCGCGCGAGCTTCCAGGTCACACGCGTCGTCTGGTCCTGCACATTCGGTACTCGATCACAGCCGACCTCCATGGCATGGAACTGTCGCCTCGCGTTTGGGCGCTGCCTCCGCGACTTGATACTGTGGTGATCCATATTCGGGAACATCCAAATCCCAATCCCTGGGTTCCGCCGTCGGTGTCCCCAGTATTGTTCAGAGCGAGGTCTCGCCTCGTGGGTCTTGCCCACTTGCTCGCAAGTGCGCAGTTACCTGGGCTGCGGGTTGTGCTTGTCGGCACAGAAGAGTGGAATGTGGCATGGGTTCCCGACAGGCCGGACGTTGGCTTCCAGACCGCCTGGCGTGCCGAATGCCGGCAGGAGCTTGTTAACCGAGGGCACAGCAGGGAGGAGGCGCAGAGATGTGTTGATGAGCGCTTCTCGTTTCCCACAGAGGAGGAATACCGCGCACAAGTGGGACAGGCAATGTGGCAGGTGGAGACAGCCGGCATGCTGGCTGACCTTGAGGAGGGAGAAGGATGGGATTAGTGAGAAGGGAGCGTTGCCGGGCGGTAGTGGAACCCTATACGAATACATCTAAGTCTAACATTAAGCTAGCATGCGCGTTTTGGACATGCCGATGCAATGCGTTTTAGGCGACAAGCTTGAGCTCGCTCTTGCGGTCCTTGGAGTACACGTTCTTGTACTTGTCCCAAATGCCTTGAAGGCCGTCAATGTACTGCTGGTGGAGCGCGTGTACCTCCTCGTCGGTCGGCTTGTCAGTCTGCTTGACAGGGATCGGCTTGCCGACAACAACAGTTACGGGGCGGCGGTGGGGCATAAGGCCGTAGTTGTATGTGAACACCCCGCGGCCGTGGAAGAATGGAAATGTGAATCCGAAGATGGACTGGAACCCTTTCTGAATCTTGTATGTCATCGTGTCCTTGTCGTTGGGAAGGAGCTCGTAAATGTCGTTCTCGCCAAATCCGTAGACGGGGACGAGGTCGGCTCCTTCACGAAGCGCGATCTTGATGAATCCCAGGCGCTTCTTGAGGGTGAGGTTGTTGGTGCCGGGGTATGCGTAGAGCGACTCCGACGCGCCGCCAATGACGATAGTGATGGAGTGGCCCATCTTCAGGATGTTACGGCACGAGCGCTTGGACACGGACGCGATGCCCAATGCCATCAGAATATCGCGGTAAATTGGCAGCCAAAAGTTTGCATCTGGAGTCAATGGAGTTTGAAATGTCAGCAACGTACCAAGGGTAAGAAGGTGGCAGATGACACCCGGGAACAGCTCTGACCATCCCGTCGACTCAGTCCCGAATGTGCACGCTGCACCCATCGAGATGATGCCGTGGGGATGGTAGCCGAAGACATATTTGCGATCACTTGGGAGGTCCGCCTCCTTGACAGTGGTGATGGGGTAGTAGGCTGCTTTTAGCGATGGCCTCTCCAAACTCGGCCCCAACGTATGCCATTTCACTCACCTGCGAAGTAGCGCCAGAATGCCGAGCGACGCACCCACTGCCTCCTCCGTCCTCCCTTGGTCCGCCATGCGCGATCAAAGAAGATAAACCAGATCGCGTATAAGATAGCGATGGGGCGGAGGTACTTGGAGAAGAATCTGCCGTTAGAGCACGTCTTCATCTAGTGCAAAGAACTTACAGAGATCCGTAGAAGACGGTCAGCGTAATGGGAATCATCATCGACCAAGTGAACACGGCCGCAGTCTGCAACCTGCGGTGACGAGGGACATTCAGGGGTGCGAATCTAGGTGTCAGTGCACGCAGGACTGGTGACTCACTTGACTGCAGGAGGTGTCGGGATATGAACGTCCTTGAGGTGCAGCATATCGAGCAGGGAGTTGGAACGGGAGATGACCTCGCCATCCTTTTCCAACTTCTTCAGCGACCCAAGGGGAGACTCGAGAGGCGGTAACTGCGGACTGGTCGGGCTAGGAGGACCATTGGGACTTGTGGGCCTGGTACTTGCGGGCGACATGGCGGAATCGCTCACGGGCGAGACGACGTCGTCGTGTGGCGTAGCAGGAGACATGGGTATGAGAGATAACAGTGGGGAAAGAGGAATGGAGAACGAGCAAACGAGATAGGAGAACAAGATAAAAAATAGCGAGCAGCATCACAAGGAGATCACGGAAATGTGCTACGGTGACGTTATGCGCGCGGTCCAACTAATCCGCGGCACCCGAGAGACCCGAGAGTTGTGCCGATCAGGCACGCCCCGCACATTCGCCGACTACTATTCGGTGCCGTGTCACCGGGCGCCGTTAACATTGACACGTTGATGATATCGACCAAACCGGAGGCTGAAAGACAGCGGCAATTCTGTCCTGCTCTGCCTGCAGTTCTCGCTCACCGGCTTGGAACCAAACAAGTCGTAGGGCAAGAAAAACTATGGAAACTCTCGTCGAGAAAATCAATGACCGACAGATAACTAAAGGGGAGGATTCAATAAAAACTGAGCAGCTGTCATGATAATTCGCGCAAAAATTATGGGGTCAGCAACTTCAGCAGGCATTGTGGCGGAGTGGTTAACGCGGTTGACTAGAATCGAGTATTCTGAGATCAACTTCCTTCGGGAGCGCATGTTCGAATCATGTCAATGTCGATTCTTTTGCAGTTTGTTTGTGTATCTGTCTAGTTTTGTTTTTGATGCAGGTTCTCTTTGTCGTCCAGGTTGTGACGCTTTCACCGGAGAGAAGAAACCGGAGCCTTCCTCAATCCCTCTCCACTCCAGCTAGAAGTTCAATGCATACAACAATGGGTGTCACGGCAGCACTACGACTCCCCCGAACTCCCCCACTTCGCCCACTCACATCACCCAAAGGGTGTCAGATGTGGAAAATGCCGGCCACTTGACGCGCCCCCGCGGTTCCCTCGGCCATTCGTAATGCAAGGCCCATTCGTCGTCGCCGATGTGATCCCCAAACTCGGCATGGGTCATGAATGTGACTGGCATCATTGGAACTTTGTCCTTATCGCCTTCGGGAATCGAGTCAGAGCGAAGCACGGTCGCACGGGGCTCGAGCGTAAGCTCATCGAGATCTTTGACTCCATCGACAACGACAGTGATGTCGTACTCCGAATCCCAGATGCCCTCGCCCACCCACTCCGTCTCGTTGCCGTACCAAATCCAATACCCCACCTGCTTGAGGATCTGGATGACCGTTTGGCGCCGGTCCTTGAGGGGTTCGGGACCTGGCCTGTCTGGGGACACTATGACCGTAATATCGTGAGGGGCCTTGAAGGTGGGGAAGGTGTACCCAATGGCTAGCATACGGAAGAATGCGTCGCGGCGGGAGTCGTATTTCAGGTGCAGCACTGTTGACTCGCGTGGGCCTGGAACCTGTTGATCACGCCCCGCCCGGCGCTGGGTCATGCTAACGTCCCCGAAGGCGATAAGACGCGATGCCGGCCACATGTACTGAAACTTCGGGTATAGCCCGCGGCAAGCTGTTATGCGCACTGTATGCGGGTTGAACGAGCACAGTATGTTGTCTGGGACAGGTTGAACATCGCGGGGCGATGTGCCCCGCCAGGAGAGGTCGAGGACGCGGGTATGGCGGAATGGGAGGGGGAGGAGATGGGGAAGCTGTTGCGGGTAGATACGCGCCCATGACCAGAAAGGCCAGCGCACTCCGCGAGCGCACACTGCCCAGCCGCCGCACTCGCGCTCATACACATGGGCGTGCGCGAAGATGAGCGCGTCGGCCACATCGCGATGGTAGCGAGACACGGCGCGCCAGGTGCAAAGAAGGGCAATGTCGGATGCGCCAAGGATACCGTCGACTATGTCTGGGAAGCTGTTATTGTCGAGCAACCAGGACATCGCGTCGGTGGGAGATGAGTGCAGTAATGGTGAAAGTCAATTGAATCGTGTCAGCGTCATCACCCATCTTGACCGCAATCGGCGAATGGCAATCGGCTGTGGGCGGATGTCGCCGCATCTAACCATCTGCCTTGACTTGCTCCGCGAATGCTCCTTCGACGCGCACGAGCTCATCTTGAGGGAGTTTGGGGAAGTAGGCAGGATGCAGGCACAATGGGAGCACGTCACGCATTATCCTGGACGCTGGGGCCTCCATCGTTATCTGTCGGCGTTGGTCGTTAACTGGGCCAAAGTACTGAACCGGCCATGTCCGATCTCATGATTTGACGTCGCTCACTCCATATGCCATCCGCACCCGAAGTCACAACGGCGTAGTCACTTACGCCGTAACTACAGTGCATTCGAGAGTTCCAGACCGCATTCGAACTTGAATTCTCGGCAGCATTCGAAGCTGACACCATAGGCGCCATGCTCGCGTCTTGGAGCGACTGCTGGATGAACAGCCTGCTTGAACAACTGTTCCGCGTTTGTTACTTTGTGTTGTCTCCACGGCACGTTCACCAGGATCCACAGATCACCAGATCACCATGACCCGCCGCAATCTGTTTCACGTGTCCTAGTATGTTACAATCAGAACTGACCCTGCGAACTCACTCATCGTGCGCACGCCCATATGCTGCACCTCGTCCAAGATCCGAGTGCGATTTCTTTACGCGCGACCCCGCCAAGTGAACGGAGAGAGCACGAGGGTCGACTCACTGCCGCCAGTAGGGCTCTAACATTGCCTTGATACGAGGAGGGCGAGCTCTTATATAGCTTGACGGTCCATGGCTGCTAAGCTTGCCAGGGTTTGAAACACCGACTCATTGGGAGCAGAGCGGCATTTGGAAGGCTCGTGCCGTATGGCAGATGTGGGTACAGTGAGTGATAACTGTGAGAGCTGGCGCCAAGTAAGCTTGACACACTCTCGAGTGGTTACCGAGTATTTTGTTCCTCCCCATGCTCCGCATGCTCGGCAGTCAGTGTGCCGTTATGCGAGGATGCTACTGTTGCGAAAGTGAGAATGTGAGCAAGGTGAGTCGACTAAAGGTGCGATGGAAGTGATGGGAGGTAATGGAGGGTGATGGAGGGTGACTGGACTAGTGTGCTGGGTGGAGGGGGACTCTCAAAACATCACACACACACGTAGACACAACAACTCGTGAGTATATAAACATTCTCTCATCCTCATTCTCTCTTTCTTACTTTCTTACTTCTCTCACTCTCTCACTCTCTAATACAGTGTCGTCCACTACCGCTCACGCCGTGATCCCATTTCATACCCTTCCAAAATGTCCAGTTCTTCGAACCTCGGTACGTGGTAACTGCTGTACTCCCCGTGTCCAGCCTTGACATCAACTTACTCAGCAGACACAGGCATATCCGTCCCTAAGTCGCATATCGATTCGAGCAATCCGTCGGAGGTCACCTCAGAAGTCGCACCAGACGCCCAGCCGAGCCCAAACCTCAGCACTGCCTCTGCCGGCGTCGCCACCGTGACCCAGAACTCCGCCTCCACTGTACTCGAAGGAACCGACGTTGACATTCTTTTGCGCATACTTCTCCATTCAGATCTTCCCACCCAGCACACCCTCTGGAGAGTTACCAAGTCTTTTCACGACCTTATCAACGCGGTATACTACAGCCACTTTTCTATGGGCTGTAAGTTGTTTGGGTTTCGAGTCCTTAACGGCTTGGTGGTCATCCCTCCCCTGAAGCAAAACACCGAGGATCGTTGGATCCCGGGAATGCTCTCGAACCTCGAGCGCTATTGTAACACATTCGAGATCGAGGGAGGGGGTGACAAGGTGATCTCCCTTGCTCAGCGGCTTCTTCCGGCGGCAATCCAAGCGACTGTTCTGCGCATTCCGGCCTCCTTCGTGCTCGTACTGCCTTCCTTCAACAAGCTGCCGCCGACCGTCGTGATCAAAGCCCGCTGTTATCCCCCCCCCAAAAGACCTTCAAACCTGGGCTAGCTCCTTCTACCTCACGCCGGAACAGCGTTTTCCGGAAGGCCCTCAGCGCATCGTCGTCAACGTTGCCTACCGCTGGGCGATCAGCTCTATGCCTCCCATGTTGGACTCCAGCATCTTCCCGACTCCGTGACAGAGCTTGTCATTCATCTCAAGCACGTCAAGCAGGAGCACAAGCGTCCTCGCTACGCTGTTGTTCCTAATTCCTGCAGGCCTGCGAATCAGGCCATCCGCTGCCTTTCGGCGACAGACCCCATCGCGCAACTTCACCACGAGTCAATTAGGATTGTTCCTTTTATCAGACCAGATGGAGAAAACCTCTTCGAGAGCATCGCCAAGGTGTTTGCGAAGACGGTCGGCAAAGGCACACCTCTCTCAAACTCACCATTGTTGGTCTTCCGGGGTTTGACGCATCGCACACTGCAGACATGGCAGACGATTCCTTCTTCGGTTTCATGACCTCCAAGCTCCCGTGGGGTCCTGATGGACCGCCTTCTGCCGACTTGTACACGCGTCCAGCTCAGCTCAAGTTTTCGGCGTTGGCCCCCAAATTTGCCAAGGAGGTCACGAAGGCGGTTCAAAAGTCGAAAGGCCACGTTGTAGCCAAGAATATCCGCGTCCTCTCGACCAGCGAGTACCTTGCCGAGCTCGATGACTCGCGCAAATCTAGTGAGGACTGGTGGTTTGGCTCCTCAGAGGAAGATGAGCTGGACTCCTGCTGAAAAGCGAGAGATTGGAGCGGCAGCCGGGGAGGCAACAAGCGAGTGGTTTCAGGCGACCGAAGTGGAACGTTCCTGTAGATGTATAAAGACATGGTGGATATTTTAGAAACAGTGATGAATCGCGGGAACGCGAGTGACCTGTATGCAGTATGGTGTCGTATGCACTGTATGAATTGTAGGGGTGTTTATGTCCAGTACAGTATGACGATATGACGGTGATTGTTGTCGTGCAGTAGCTTGTTTGTTGCCACCCAAACCACCTCATCCACTCACCGCCTGGCGCGCATTCACACAATACTCGTGTGTTGGGCTCAATGGACTCAACTTTTGCTTCCTTACACTCACTTTCCTTTGCCACTTTACAAAACAGACACTCTCCAGTTCTCCAAAGTCATCATTCTCTACTCTCCTTTCTCCACTTCAGAGTCTTCCCAGCCTTTCCTGAACCATGTCGACTCCGACTCCCATGGACGTCGAGACGCGTGCGTAGCTCTGAGCCAACTCTTCAGCTGACAACTAGCTCCCCCCAAGATCAGGTCCCATCTTAACACGGGCACCAGGAGTCCCCCTCATGTTCGACACCAACCTGTTTCCCTTCGTTATCGAGACCATTATCCGCTTCGCCGGCCCAGCCGCCCGTCTCTCCCTTTGGTAATCAGCAAGCCCTTCCACGATCACCTGAACCAATACGGTGACAGGCAGTGGACAGAGCCTCACCGGTAAAAACGAAGTCATTCCTTCCCTTCCTGGTGCCAAGGTCAATCTGGAGCGGTACTGCTGCGTTCTCAGCATCGAGGCCAACTCTCAACTCAAGTACTTCAAGGATATCGTCAGTCCCAACATCACTGCCTTTCGCCCCAAGACATCGGTGAATCTCTCCTTGATCACCCTCGTACCCCAAACCCTGGTGCTCAAGACCAACTGCCACTCTACGTGCAACGCCCCAGGAAACTGGATCGTTCCAGGCAGCTTGATGGACCACGCTCTTCCTCGAGGACCCCGCCGCGTCGTCATCAACATCGCTTACCACTGGGCTGACCAAGTCTTTGCCATGGACTTAGGAATGAAGTCGCTTCCTGCCTCTGTAATGGAGCTGGTGATCCAGTTCCGAAACGTCGCCCCTGACAACTTCCAGCGCCCTCGCTACGCTCTCCTCAAAACTATAGGCAGCCAGGGCGAAGCCGTTGTCGGCACATGCGTTTCGGCGACTGTTCAATTTCCAGAGGTTCCGGATGGGCACCAGTGCTTCATTAACGCACCCAAGCCAGCTGACGGCAACGACCTGTTTCAGCAGCTTACCAAACTTTACCGCCGCACAACCGCCATTCGCGACTTCCAAATGACCCTGGTTGGTCTCGACGCGTTTGCCATTGCCCGCGCCCGTGACTTCGTAAATGATAATGCTTTCGCGACAACCGTGCGGGGCGAGCCGTGGGGTACCCAACGGCCACCTTCTCCCTTCTCGTACCAGCCAAAGCCCTCTTCATCCATCGCCGCCCGTTTTGTTGACTGCGTCGTAGGGGAGGTGGACACCCACAAGCCCGATACTGTCAAGACCAATGTTCGCCTCCTCTCGTCTGTCCAGTACCTGACAGAGCTGGGGCCAAAAGCCGAAGACGAGGACTGGTGGAACTTCCCCGATGGCGATTCCTGCCAACACTAGACAGAATCCGTCAATGCTGGAGAGGGGAGGAAAACGCAAGAGCTACGTGATGATCAAAGAAGTATGTGGAATGGGAACAAGAGTGGTTTCCTTTGTTCATAAGAAATGCATAAATACGGATGCCACCTCAGACTACCCACCCTACCTTTAATGTGAAGACGAACGGGGACCACATCAGATTACCGAGCACGTCTCTTGGTCTGCTTGCCACAAGGGCTAAACGGTCCGACGAGAACCAAGTGGCGAGGGCCACGCGAGAGGGGGAAGCAGTAGGGTGACAAACCTTCAGAAGTCCCAATTTCCGATGTAGCTCGCCCTGCCAGTCCCATAGACAGAACGTGGAACTTTCGAGTTCTGCTGTACCGTGCATTTTCTCATCTCGTCTTGAAGCAAAGAGCGTAAGGGCTCTTCAAAGACCTATCTACCAATCATGCAACCTCCATCGTACAACCTACCCTTCTCTACAAGTCCTTGAGGCATGGGGCAAATAGTACAGTAGTATCTATTCCCCAGCCAGGAGCGATGAGGTTGATTCCAGTTGACTAACATGGAATCGGGTCCGTGCGGCCACCCACTTCCATTGCTTCTTGATAAACACAGCCATCTATTCATCAAGGAGTCACTCATGACTCAGCTCGATTCCTCATCGTCTTATTTCTCTTTCTCTTTCTACTTCATCTACTTCTCAATTCCTTTTCTTTACTTTACAATTGCTGCCATGACCCCTGCTCAAATCCTTTTATCTCATATGCACACCGACCACAACTGCTCGGCCACAAGAGTCGGTTGTGTCGACAGCAACTTTTGCCTGAGTGAGCATCATAGTTCTGGACTACCTAAGCTAGCTAAACCTTTAGTCCCAACTCGCCCCATGTCGACCACAGACGGTTATATCAGTTCTTCTCGACCCCACAGTCTATCCTAACTTTGTAGACCTCGTCATGGCCTATTCAACCTTTAAGACAGTACTCGCTATCTGGGGTGTGAACCAATCTCTCTATCACCACGTCAACTCTTCAATCTACCCTCATATGAGAGTGTGGCCGCAACAAGCAATCTGCTCTGGACTTCCACCTTATCGCCTTCCAACAATCACCAACAAGAACAGCTCCTGTCTTTTTATGGAGCACGAGATCAACATTATGCGCCATTGTCGGATCCTGGACATGGAGACGAGCGAGCCGCTCCAGGGCTTCTTCAAGCGCATTGCTATCCTGGATACGCTGAAGGTGCTCGGTGTAAACAATCAGTTCGACTTTTCCCAGGTCCACCGCCTGCCGCCAACACTTGTTATCAAATCAGCGTGCGTTCCACGCCAGGAATGGCCCATCGACTGGGTGGACCCGTACAACATTCTTCCAGTCGGAATTCCCAAAGGGCCTGGGCGAGTTGTCCTTAACATCTCCTACGCTTGGGGAGACCAGCTTTTTGCTTCACTCCTCAACCGCAACGCCATCGACGTTCCACCGTCCGTTACGGAGCTCGTCATCAACTTCCTTAAAGTTGACGTCCCGGGTCTCCCTGACCGTCCCCGCTACGCCCTCGTGAAGTGCAGCTGTGGCGAAGGTCACAAGCGAGTCTTCACCACAGCCTGTCCCGTTCCTACACTCGAGCATGGTCACCATCTTGTTCTGGTGCAGCGCCCCCAGATCCAATCGACACACACCCACCTCTTCACTCAGATCGCCAACATGTACGCCGATGCCATCGGCAAAGGCAAACGCAAGAACCGTGCTCACTCTCACAGGCCTCGATGAGTTGGACATGTCCCCCGCTGAGGACGCCGCAGGCGACAACGACTTTGAGGCCCTCGTCGACACGCTTTCATGGCGCGATGGCTTGATTGTCACGGAAGATCGGAACTGCCAGTACCCCCACGGAGCCCATCGTGCACCGGCCGATCGCCAACCATTTCGTCGACGACGTCCTCGAGCTCGTACACAAGTCCAAGCACGAGCGCGTTCGGCGTTACGTCAAGGTGATGTCTTCAGGGGAGTCCGTCTAGCAGGTGAGCATGCGAGACCTTTACGAGGCGAACTGGTGGCAGCACCGTATTGCTCCCTGCCCCGACGGAAATTACAACTGCATGAAGCACTAGGAACGAGGCAGGCAAGATACTTTCAACACACACGCGTGGACCCACCACGCCTCTTTCAACTGTGAAGCGCCTGAAGAACTATTGGCACGCAATTAATGTGAGATGAACCACGAGAAATGAGGCCTAGTAAGCGAAAGAAGCATGTAGGAGGAGGTTGCTCGCTAGGTGTTAGTGCCATGCAGTGATGTGCACAGTCGGTCAGTGGGGCCGGATTCCAAAATGCAGTATTGTGTTTGTACATCCTTACCATTGTCTGCTTACATACAACTTTGAGGGGCGAGAATTATACGTAAGGAAGGCCGTTGCTGTCCTTCAGTTGACTTGGATCGGTAATGTTAAAAATTGGCCCGTCTGTCTTCAGTGAGGCCCCCTGAGCAACACCTGGTCGGCTAGACTCACTACACGCCCTATGGTAGTCAATCTCCTCCATGCGCTTCTGCAGGGCAGTGACGACCCTGTCAAGCGGGCAAAGTCCATCATGGTTCACCTCGCATCCAGTGTAGGTATTCTCCAAGGCGATGACCGCGTCGTTGCTGCTGTCAGCCCTGTGCTAACTACACAACCTGTTGTGACGTACAGGATGAACCGAATTTGCTGATCTGGCGACCCATCGCACGTCATCACTTGGGCAACAAAATTAGTGTTAAACGGCACGATCTTGGATGAGAAAAAGCTTCGGTCTTCTGGGCTTGAGTTAATGTTGATCGAGAGAGCGCCGTGAGTGTTGATGGCGGTGAGGTTAAGTGCAACGAAAGTCGACATAATGTACGAATCGTGCGAACTTGCGTCAAAGGTGTCCACGCAGAGGACTCACGCATCAGCGTAGATGGTCTGGTTGAGCGGGAAGGTCTCTGGGTTGCCGTCGAGGGTCGAGTTCGTACTCGAGTCGTACACCGGGATCGGGGTGTGGGTGAGCCGCGCAATGAACTCCTGCACCCAGCCTTTACCCTGCGCAGCCGTCGTTTGTCCTCCAGGCCCATTGCCGTACTTCAGTCAGGCAAGGGACCAGGTGATCAACTCACGTAAAACATCAGGTCGTATGCGTAACCAAGGTTGCGGACTGGTTGTCAGACGTGGCTCGACTTATCTCCAACTTACAGTCTTCCTCCGTAAACAACGGACAGAACTTGGAGTAGCCCAGGGACAACGTCTCGTACGCGCACAGGCTCAGCATGACTTGGACATCGGCCGGTGTAATGGTATACCCCTGAACATCCTGTTGCAGTCGCTGCGCTGTTGTCGCCATGGTCCTGTTGACATACTGTGCCATGGCAAGCTTGGAAGCCGCGACATCACGGTCCGAGTTTGGGCACGTCCCAGAGCCCGGGTCTGCCCGTCAGCCAGTTCTAGCCCACATCGACGATGTTTGTGCCAACTTACAGACAGTCGCGTTAATACCCTTCGACTCAATTGCGATAGACATGCTGAACTGCTTGTGCGAGTCACGTCCGAAGAAGCCCTGCCCGAACGCCTCCATCGTCTCAACCATGCGGTCAATGCTGCCAGTGCGGAACTGGCGTCAGCTTGCTTCCATCCTGAGCCATAATCTGCCCAGCTCGGCCTCCTGCCGTCGCACGCACTACAGGGAGTGTTCCCTTCTCCGTGAAGTCGTTGAGTAGACTCCCATACGCAATGCGGCTGCGTACACCCAGGTTGTAGCATTGTTGCCTTCCAAAGGGATTCAGGATGTCGCTGCCCAGCTTGTACGTCCAGCCGTTAAGGAACGCGAGGTCGCCGGTGGCGGTAAAGTCGCCGGTCTTGGACGCGTTCAGGAGCCGGGTGGCAAACAATTCCGCGGCGTCACCCGACGTGGGATACCGAGCCCCATGCCGCATTAGCTAGTTGTCAGCGTGAATGGCACCGAGGAGATGTACCAGATGCACCGCGTTTAGCCTGCATTGATCAGGTACGATGGGCGACGCGTCACCTGCTCCCCATGTGTCTGGATCCAGGGAGTGGCGTGGAGAGAGGTATCCCCAGGAGTAGATTGGTTCAAAGTCGGACTTCTGCGACGAGGTTAGCCCACATCATTCGCCCATCATTCACATCGACCATCGGATCAGGCCGCCCATTCCGCCTCTCGCGTCACTCACATCTCCTTTGGCCTCGGGAAGCACCACGGGTCCGAATGGTTGTTGGACCTTGGGGAACTGATCTGCTGGCGCGGTGATGAACGCGGCGGGCTGAGCGCCTGTGCGCGTCGTGTGGGGATAGCCGACCACAGTGCGGTCAGGGAACAGGCCAGTGTCAACCTGCGTGCTGCCTGGTGGGAAGACATCAGCAGATGTGCTCCCCACTGGGGCGGCTGTCACAGCGACAATGTGCACTAGAACCGCGATGGGGAGGGCCAGATTGAGCATGGCGAGGACTGTGGGAGATGTTGCGACTCACGGAGCGACAGGATCTCCGAGAGGCGTAACGCTCGGGTGGTTAATGCCTCTTATACCCCCGCCGCGATCGGGACCTGCGCTTTCACACATCCGTTCATGAAGTGGATGGGTGGGAAACTGCGACGGTCACGGCGACGTCTGACATACTACAATGCTCTCGTAATGAAGCTCAAGCATCGGGGCTGCTGTTGAGTACTTCGACTGATGCCCACCTCCTTAGTCTCGTCAGATCGTCAGGTGATATTGGCATTTGGGAACGAGCGGCGTTTCTGTTCGGGCTATCGCCATCGCATTTGTGCAGCCACTATCGCTTTAGGCGTGTTCGACAGCGTCGTCCGGTACCTCACTACGTCGAAAAGCTGTCAGCAAGACTATCTATCATCCGAAACGGATGCGTGTGACATGGCACCTGTCGTGCAGATCCTGTTGCAACCTCGCTTTGTGAGGTTGGCCCTGATCGGATGTCATCCCATCAGTGGCTAGTCGTCATGGCAAAACCATCATGTGCAGGAGTTGTCCTGGAACGGTACGAACCGCGGCTGCGCGCCTGCCGCGATGCCCGACCATGCGGTACGCGTCAAACAATCTGCAACAATCTGCAAAGCATTCCTCGTTCCTAATCGGTCTCACTGGACTCAGGCTCTCTGTACCTCTGTGTTCTCGGTGTCTTGCCTCACGGAGATGGCCGCTGTCATCAGTTCGCTCCCTCGACCCGTCTTTGCTGTTGCAATGCAGAGCTCTTAGGATCAGAAGAACGCACAGCTCAGAAGCTCAGAAGCTCAGGCGGCGTTTCAGGTGGACCCGCCACGCGGCCTTCGGTGTTTATTCGGCTATCAACTAGGGCAGGCTGTCTGATTTCCCCCCAGCTCAACCCCGATCAAGGTGCGTCTCCAGCCAGGTAACCGAGCGTGAGACTTGCCTCACGAAACAACTGCAGGTCTGCATGCCGATGACGCGAGGGCGACAGCAGGTTACCGCGCCCGACGCCACTCTGGGCAACTTCTTAAGCGAAGCGGCCTAAGCTTACTGGACCCATGAATCTCCTCTCTGCACATCCCAACACCCACTTTCCATGGTCACCGAAACGTACGACGTCCCCACGGCTGCTGCTGAAGTGTTTGCGAGCTTGCTTGAAGACGAGCGCCTGCAGCTTCCAGCCGCCGTTGTAAGAGCAGCAAACAATGTCGAGTTTGAAGGCTCTGCGCTTCCCTATCTCTGTAAGCTTGCCATTTGCGTACCTTGCTGATCCCAGGCGTTCCGTTCAAGTTCACCGAGGCCATCTCCGCCATCAAAGGTCTTGAAGCGGCGTTCGCGTCTGCAATCGCGAAGGCGCGGTACGGTGAGGACGCAGGGCCTGTGACGATCAATACGGACCATGCGGCTCTGTTCGTCTTCTCGGCGTTTACGACGACTGTCAACAGCATGACAGCGCTTGACCCCCGCCTCAAGGGTGTCGTCACTGATTGGGACAAGGCGGACTCGCTCAAGCACAGATACCGCCAGCTCTGCACCAACGTTTACCAAACAAAGGACGGACGTTACTTCCACTTGCATGGGTCTATGGACGCACGACCCAGCATGGCAATGCTTGGGCTTGACCCAGACAGGCTCGAGCTCACCACTCGCGACGAGGTCGTACCAATTTACACTGAGGCTGTACGCAAGTGGGAGGCGTCAAAGATTGACCGGGTCGCCAATGATGACTACAAACAGGCTGGAACCGTTTGCTACAGTTATGAAGGCGAGTTTACTTACGCAAGTCATTCCCGATGGAATTGATGACGATCCAAGCGGTGCTGATACCAGAGTTCCAGCAGCTCGAGGCGGGTAAGGCCATCCTGAATGTGCCGGTCTACGAGCTCTCCAAATCTAGCGATGCTCCGCATGTCGTTTGGCCCCCTACTCCGAGCGGTTCCAAGAAAGCACTCTCGGGCGTCAAGGTTCTGGAGCTAACGCGCGTCATCGCGGCCCCGGCTCTCGGGAAAGGACTTGCCGAGCACGGTGCAACGGTCTTGCGCATCGTCTCATCCACCCTGCCTGACCTGCATGTTGTCCACCCTGATCTCAACCAGGGCAAGTACGTCGCGGATGTGGACCTAAAGTCGGAGGCAGGCAAGAAGACGCTCCGACAGTTGATCAAGGATGCCGATGTCATTATCGATGGGTAAGCTGAAGCCTTTCCTTGCGCTTACGACCAGATATCGCCCGAGCGCCGTCGAGAGACTAGGCTTTGGGCGTGACGCGGTCCGAGCGATCAACCCCAACATCATCTACGTGCGGGAAAACTGCTACGGCTTCCATGGCCCATGGGCCGGCCGCAGCGGCTGGCAGCAGATCGCTGATTGCTTCGTGGGCCTGAGCCACGGCTTCGGGGAGAAGCTGGGCCTGCTCAATGGCGAGTCTGTCGTCCCCATCTTTCCAAACTCTGATTACGGTGCTGGAGCCGTGGGACTCCTGGGGGTGATGAACGCGCTGTACCGCCGCGCGACTGACGTGAGTGACGCGCAAGACATTTGTTGACCGAAGGGCGGAGTTTACAACGTCGACGCTGCACTCTCGTATTACAACGTCTGGCTGATGGAGCTGGGTTACTACCCCAACAGCGTGTGGGAGCAAATCCGCCCAAAGGCGCCTTTGCGCGCAAACTGGGATGTGAGTGCTCGTCCTCTGTGCAGCGGTAGCTGATAGCAGATGACGACGATGCTGCCAGTCATCATTCCCGAGCTCGTGCAGCGAAGACCGGACACCTTTGGCAACCCTAAGTTCTGGCACGTACTCGATGCACCCAGCTACGGCGAGGGAGCAAAAGTCCGCACTCCCCGTCCAGTTGTCAAGTTCGCCAGCGAGGTTCTCGATGTGGGGGTCTCCCGCGGCCCTGTGCAGAACGGTCATGACCCTGCTGTATGGCCGCAATGTTGAGTCTGAGAGCAATTTGTGTACAGGTATGCATAGGGTGACCAAAACACAGTTCTCCTAGCTCTCGGTGGCAGAAGGTCACGTAAGTCCCGTAACTCAGAGGAGCAGTTCGAAGCGCTTCTTGAGTTGGTCTACGATCTCATCGCGCTCCACGAATTCAACGTTTGGATTAATGGGCCACTTGTTACTGTTGTCACCGGTGCGGTCAAGCTGGAGCTCCGTGGGAAGTGAAGGGCTGTCAGCCGGGCGCAGCAGCAGCGCGAGTTTCCAGCTGAACTTAGACACGAATGAAGGGAGAACATTCAGGTGATCGTCCCGAACCCAGTCCTTGTGCCAGTTATCGGCTCCGATAAACCTGAACTTGATACGCAGATGACTCCGGGCCACAATCTGCGCAAACTTGTCGAAGAGGAACGGCGCGAAGGGCGTGGGTCGAAAGAAGTCCTCATACGGATGGAAGTGAGTCCCATTCAGCGTTTCATTCGTCCCAGGGTAGATGTCTCCACGTTCGTGGTCGAGATGCTCGCTCGCCACCGAGATACACCCAAACGCGACGGGAGGGAAGAAGGGTGGCAGTTGCTGACACCAGAACCCCGTGGGACGAGGGAGGCCCCCTTGTCCGTTCTTGTCGACGATAACAGTAACGCGCTTGATGTTGGGAGGGAAGTGGTTGGACATGAATGCCGCGAAGCGAATGTCGTTGTCGTCCTGACACGTGAGAACCAAGACCAGGTGCTTGATGCCGACCTGATAGAGAGAGGGGTTCAGGCCGGTAATAACAGGCGACCACGTAGCTTCGATACTCCTGGGCTGAAGCTGGATATGCTGCACAACGATCGGAGCAGGGATGAGGGGAGACGTGGGGGTGGCGACTACCACCTCAAGATTGGGCAGTCCTAGGGTCTCCACGGTCTCAGACCAGGCTGCGGTAATGCGTAAGGGCAGCCGATGCACGTTTTCCAGGTGCAGAACCTTGACCCGCTTAGCGAGATCCGGATTGTCGAGAACAGTGTCGGCAGGGAAAGGGACTCCGATGCTTGTGCAAATCCAGTGACCGCCGCCGGTCTCCACAAGAGTGGACTTCTGGAGAGTGTGGCAATCGATGTGCTCCTTCCAGTCCTGGCAGACGGTGCGGGATTTCAGAAGATCTTGGCGGGGAAGATTGGCAAAGATTTGGTCGAAGATATGCGGAAAGTTCTTCACGTCGAGCTGGGTCTCCATGATGTCCGCTGAAGTTATATAACGGAGGTGACCAATTTGCTGGAGATTGGATTTGCAGCTGCAGGAGGCGAGCTGGTGGCGGGTGGGAAACTGGAACCGGACTGCTACTCTTTATACACAACTCGCTGAAGCCTTTTTAACGCTTGTCACACAAGAATGCACCGCAACAAGGTTGATTGACAGCTGAAGGCATGATGGCGTGGGTGGCCATCAACGGGGGACAACACAAGAGCACCGTTGTCATAACATCACGAATGATCACTGCTAGGTGAATGTGCATTCTCTAGCCATCATCGTCTTGAATGGAGGTGGTGAGCATCAGTTCTTGCCCTTTGAATTGATCGTGGGGCAGGTCTTGATGCCTAACAGCTAAGGACAAGGAAAACAAGTACCGCTATGTGTGTATTGTCTCTTTGTCTTTTGGAGAATCAGTGGATGAAACTCCATAAGCTCTGGGAGTCAAAGTGTTGTTGCCTTTCTTTCTTTATGGACAGTTCTCACAATCTGCTCAGGTGCAAAAAAACTCAGTAAAATGCGCTGTCCTCTGCGTGAAATGGGGCGCGATACCTTTAACAGCGTGACATATCATGCACCAGCTACAGCTCCATGTCGCTCCTGTTAGCCTTCCAAGCGAAGGGAATCACCGACTCCAATATCTCTGTAGCCACTTCGTCATCTTCCTGGTAATAGAGATGGGAAATAGGCTGAGTCCAGTCGCACCACTTGTCTTCCTCTCGTTCTGCCCGCTCTTCCAACCTATTGACAATCATGCACTCGAACCGCTCATTGAACGTAAGCTGGTCAAAATCGGCTTCGGCTGTGACCCATTCAGGTGACCACTCGTGGCTGTTCAGCAGCACAACTTCCGTGCTCTTCAAGTTGTCGGCAATAGCTTTTGCGAGCTTTAAGAAGAGACTCTCCTGGCCGTTCTCCTCGGGGCCGAGCAACTGTTCGCGCCGGACTGAAAATGCACCAACAGGTAGGGAACTCTCCTGGGCATTCTCGCTGATGTCCAGGAGCCGAAAGTGTCCAGTGATGTCGAGGGCGCACCAAAATCGTTCTGGACGACGAATAGAAGTGCCAAATGTGCCATGTTCAACCTTGATCGATAGGCGCTTGACGGACTTGGGGATGCGGAAATTCGATGGAAGTCGCGCGTAACGGAGGTCGTCTTTGTGCTCGTACAGCAGCGTCCAGATGACATGTTCAATTTTTTCTTCCTGGATGCCCCGATTCAGGTCGGCAATGATGTTGATCTTGAGCTCATCTGAGCTTCTTGGAATTACCGAGCTGGTTTGCAGAACAAGTTTGGAAGGGAACACAGGCGAGTAAGAGGCGCATTCAACTACCGCCAGATTGGGAGGGATTGGAAAGGTCAAACGGACGTGGCAGGCCACAAGCTCGTCGTTGATGCGCACGGTATTTAGGTAACGAATCTTGGCAGCATAGGGCGCACTTTGGAACACTGGCCGAGCAGGGGAGAACTCAAGCTCCAGGAGGCTCAAGCCCCATGTTTGCAGAAACGGTCCGTTCTTGAGTCTTCCCGTGGAGTAATACATTTCTACCAGAGCCAGCGAGGATACGTCGACGTGACATTTTAAAGCGTGGCAAACAGCCCGGAGGGCACGAAGACTCGCCCGGTCTAAGAGTGACACCACGTTGTCGAGGATGGAGGGAAGTGTCTTTCCGTCAAAGACGAGGGCGGCCGGATGAGTTGCTTGCGAAGGTCGAGCAGTGGGGTCTTCGAACAAAGCTTTAGGGATAGGCGTGGCCTCTGCGTCGGAGGTTGATTTGGAAGAGAGTTGAAGAGACATTTTGGGTTGTTGGAGGACAAGTTTGCAGAAGCAACGCTGTAATAAACCATTTTTGGGCGCGAGACGCAGGCTCAATACTCTGTGTGTTTGTCCATGTCTCAGAGCTCAAGCAGACAAACACTACGCTCTTCTCTTCATGGGGTCTGAAGAAACATTGCGAGTCAGCATCTCATTCTCGTGTCTGTTCCTTCTCCGATCTTGTCTTCTTGTTTGCAGAATGGACGTACAAAGCAAATGTCTCCTCAGTCTCTCAGAATCATAGAGTGGCGGTGCTTCTGATCTTCTTGACTAAGAGCAATTGTTCTGCGGATGGAATGATTTTGAAGGAGTACTTACTCCAGTGAGTCTGTAGCATTGGTAATATTCAGCACTGTCTCACGTCCTGGTGACAGGATTGATGACAGTCGTTGTCCTTGTTTTAGGCAGTCGCAAGTAGTTGTCAGCTCCTACTTCGTACCTCAGAGGGGAAGCAATTGCATCTGCAGAAAGGGACTGGTGTACCGCTTGCGTCAGGTCAATTTTACAGCGTCTTCCGGCACTGGCGACTACCCCGATACATGACACTGCGAACAATCGAGCCGCTATCCCTCATAGCTTCGCTCCACCACCTGGACGTGGAAATGCAAGACACTCTCGATTAATCTCGTCAAGGTTCTTCACACCAGCGAGAGACATTGTGAGATCGAGCTCGGCGATAATGCGCTCCATCACCGCCTTTGCGCCCTCGGCGCCGTCCAAAGCGAGGCCATAGAGCCACGGCCGTCCAACAAATACAGCCGATGCACCGAGAGCAAGGGCCTTAAACACGTCCGAGCCGGAACGGATGCCGCTGTCAAAGAGAATCGGAATACGCCCTTCAGCTTCACGGGCAACTCGCTCCAGAGCATCAATGGAGGCAATGGCTCCATCGACCTGTCGACCTCCGTGGTTCGAGACCACGATTGCGTCGACCTTGTGCAGCATGGCGAGCTCAGCGTCGGCCGGAGACTGAATACCCTTGAGTACAATTGGAAGACTGGTAACCTCGCGAAGGAGCTTGAGGTCCGACCACTTGAGATGGGGGCACGGGAAGACGTCGAGGAATGTTTCGACCGCGGCACGAGGGTATGCTGACACGAGGTTGAGCAGCGTGTTGCCCGGGTAATGCGATGCCTGGGACCAGAGCGTCGAGAGCACGGCAGCAGTTGGGCGGGGCCGAGTCACGCCCTCCACTGCAGGAGGAGGATTTTCGACCCGCTGTTTGACAAGTTCGAGGAAGACAGGGTCGGTGAAGTACTGGGCAAGCCCCATTCCGCGCGCAAATGGTAGGAACCCCAGATCAAGGTCGCGTGTGCGCCAGCCAATGCCATGCGTGTCGAGAGTGACAACGATGGCCTTGGCACCCGCCTTCTCAGCCCGTGTTACCAGGCTCTTCATCAGGGCGTTGTTGTTGCTCCAGTACAACTGGTACCACATCGGCGCTGGGTCAAGGGACGCCGCGGTCTCCTCCATCGGACGACTGCCCTGGGTGGAGAGAATCATTGGCACTCCAAGAGAGGAGGCTGCTTGTGCGACGGCAACTTCGGCCTGAGGATGCGCCATCTCCAGGACCCCGATGGGAGCGAACATTACGGGCGCCGGAAGGTAGGTGCCGAGCACTGTGCGCGCCGTGGAGCGCTCCGAGACGTCGCGCAACATCCGCGGGATGATCTGGTACCGCTCGAAACCCGTTACGTTGCCTTCGGCTGTACGCTGCATTCCCGCACTTCCAGCAACGTACCAGTACGCCTCGGGAGTCATTTTGGTCGAAGCCGCAAGGGCGAGCGCGACCGGGTCCGTCGGCACTTTGGGCTTATGGCCCACCGCGCCGTTCATGTAGATCTGGCCCTGGATCAATCGGCCGCTGCCTCCGTAGTCCTTTGGCGGAGTCATACTGGGAATGGAGACGATGAGGAGAAGTTGTCAAGAAACTGGGCTTAAGACGCTTCGATTGCGGTGGGCATCCGTATCAATGGCTCTCGGTTACTAATGACGTCGAAGAAGCCGGCAGTGCGGTGGAGGTGGTCCACCGGTCGGACACATCCGATAACGCAAATACATGGTTCGGACAATGCGTTCTAATCACCGTTGCAAGCATGCACGTAAAGCAAACGACAGCTAATGCAAGCGTTGCATGCGATCTGCTGGTATTGCCTGATTCCATGTGCACCACGCCATCACTACGTTGAGGAGCGACTGCACCGCTTGCTGCAACTGGTGATGGCTGGCTATCGCTACCAAGAAGCAACCGTTCCGCAGAGGTTCATCAGGCATAAACACATGCCCGCAACCGCTCAGAAGCATGAGGAATTCTGAGTAGTTGGTGAAGGCAGTCGATCGGTGCTAGCGGATCAACAGCTCGCGACTATAAAACAGTCGTAGCGTTGCCAGTTTCCCCTCAGGCTCAACAGAGTCTCAGTACTGCAGCCTGCCCAACTGCCTTATAGCCACTAGGCCAGAGTTCCATACCACGCACACACTCGCCCCAAACCGCTTGGTCACAAACAAACCATGCCATCCTACTCCCTCTTCAACGTCACACTCTTCTCCACCTACTGCACCCCTTCAAGACGCACCCAGCCAGGACATTTCGCCATGCACACACCCATGATCAAGCTGGACCAACTCACCGTCTGGCAGCTCGCGTGCGCGGTGTCAATTGTGGGTTGGGCACACGCGCACGGCGGATTTCCCGGTGCCCTCTTCATGGCTCTTCTCGCTCTCGCAGTTGATGCCTTCAAGTTCAGCATCATCCTGGCTATCGTACTTGCCATCGTCCGCACCCTGCTTGAGCAAGCCAACGTCCACAACTGCGACGCGGGGCCCACAGCAGCCAGTGTCTGCGTCGAGGTTGGTACAATCGCCAGCGCCTCCGAGCATGAGGATTCCGCCACCACCAACATCCCACACCTCCAGAGGCCGACCAGCCCAACAAGCCCAACCAACCCAACGACCCTCCTTCCTGCCAGCCGCCCTCAAATCACCTTTGCGCCTTACCCTTGGATGTCTGCCATAGCTCCAGTCGACGGCACACCTCAAGTGCGGTCGTCGGAGCTTCAGCATCCTCGTCCTATCCGCTTGGGGGCGAGCTGTTCATGGCTCACATGTTTCGATGACGACAGTGTGGTTGCCTACCACAAGCAGAAGGCTGTTGGTGATGCGACCTCCGCCGTCCCCTCTGAAAGGGCATCGAGAGGCTCTCAAGGCTTGGGCACCCCCACATCCGCCTCTAGCGGCAGCAGTGGCAGCAGTGGCAGCGACCATCTCGTGTTGACCCCGAACAACCCCGAGACTGCATCAGATCCAACCGCGCAAGCCACGACCTGTTCAACAGCCAACGCCACATCTGACCAGACCGACACGCAACCTGTCCTGCAGCCAGATGACTTTGGAATCACGGCAAACTGTTTCCCTGTCAAGTGGGCTTCAGCGGCGGAGAACATCGTTGATTCTCCTGTCACCCGCACTGCGACGCCCTCGGGTCGCCTTCTGAACCCGACAGGCCTTGGCTGCTCGGCGTACAACGTGCGCCTCCAGTGGACTCCCGCTGCTGAGCAGTTAGTTGATAATTCACAGGACAGCGACAGCCCCTCGCCTCTCCCCCTCCTGAACCCAGAGGACTTTGGCTACTCAGCCGCAGGTGTGCCCATACAGTGGGCGCCCGCGGCGGCGGCCGTCGAGCACATCAACAAGGACTCCGTCACACGCTTCGCAACGCCACGAGCTTCGCTGCCGAGCGCTGGCAACTCACTTCTGCTGCACGCATCGCCCTCCGTTCAAGCGGTCAAGGCTGCACCTCGGCGCCTGCGCACGCCCTTGTCCTTTTCCGCGCATCGCGATAGCCTGCCGTGGAAGCGTACGTCCTTCAAGGTGGCTCAGCAATCCGGGTTTCCTGTGGAGGAGCAGACAGCCCACCCTATGTCCGTACCCTTCACCCGCCCACGCGACCCCATCCCCTATCTCCATGTGCATCCGACGCAGCTGGTCGAGCCAAACGCTCCCGCCTGGGGACCCGAGACGACAGTGGCAATGTACCTCAACACCACTAAGGAATCGCTCTGGCCGTCTCTTCTTCCCAGACCCTGCTTGCCGTACGGTATCCGCCGGCTGGTGTGGACGGTGGAGATCGACCACTGGGACCGACTAGCACAGCTCGGCGCGGAGGAGTGGATCAATTTGCCCTCCTCGTTGGTCGAAATCGTCGTGCACGTCGTCAACCGTGGACAGTGGGGGTTAATGACGGTCCACCCGGACACACAGTGCGAGCTCCTCTGGGATTGCGGGGCGGTGGTCGACGCGCGGGTAGCGACGCACCGCCTTCAGCCGGTATATAGCACGACCGTCACCAGCTACCGCGACGTCGCTTGGCGCGTTGGCCACTTGCTGCACCGACGCACCGTCTTCGACGTCATCGCGAAGGCGCTCGCAGGGCAGATTACTGCCAACCCCGACATCAAGTTTACCTTCGTTGGGGCCGAGCAGTTCGGGTGCGACTGGGTGACAGGCGACTGCCGTTCTTTCACGGAGCGGTTCATGCGCGGTGTCAAGCGCCACCTCTCGCCCAAGTCCTGGCGAGGGGCACATGCACGAGTCTCCTTCCCAACTAAGGAGGAGTACCTGCGCATTGCGGGCGGCTACGCGTACATCCTGGAGACGGGACAAAGTGCGCACTAGATGGAGGACGAGCTCGATTGTGGGGGGTGGGCAACTGGGCACTGGGCAGGTATACTATCACCGCTGCTGCTCGGTAAGCGAGATGTATACCTTTTTTTTTCCTTCTACACTGTCAGTGACTTCGCCACAACTGAGTGTGTCTGATCGTTTGTCTTCGTAACTGATCGTTGCAATAGTTGATGCTGTGGTGGTATGGTGCGGAGGAGCACTGGCAAGATGGCAAGGTGATGTCACCTTTAACAGGGAGGCGTATATAATGTATTTCCCAAAACCTATATATTATGACTGTTGGTTTTGCCCGCACAGCAAGTAAAGCCTCGTTATTTCAGTCGGTAGAATAAGTGACTCTTAAGGACATTTCCGGTTGATCACTCGGTCGTGGGTTCGAGCCCCACACGAGGCTCTATCTTTTGAGCCTTCTACAGGTAGAAGGGGAGTGTGGTTATCGAAACCTTGAAAGTACGAGAGTTCGGATCTCAGCCATCGACCTTGATGTGTATCACAGTTCTCATCTCGTTTGTGCAGCATTGTCCTGGTTGGGCAATTGGCAACTCATTTTGCATGATGACAATCCGATTGTATGGGTGTCCGGGCCGGCAGCTCCGGTGAAGGATGGAAAATCGGGCCGCCGTTGCCTCAATATCGTACCGTTAGATGCCGAGGAGACACAGGCTTCCAGAAGCGTTCGCAAGCGCACTTCCATTTTAACATCGTCCCGCTTCCGTTTCTCTGCACGTATCTATTCCTTGCAGCGTAGTAACCACCACAATGGCCAAATACACTCCCAGCGACGCTCACATCGACCCTGCTCTTCCAGCCGGATCTTGGGACACGCACTTCCACATCTTCCCACCTGGTCCCGCACTTGCAGATAACCCACCTTTCATCCCGCCCCGTATCAGCCTGGACGAGGCACAGCGGTTCCACCGCGAGCTTGGAACACCAAACCGCGTCCTGGCGCACAGTCATGCCTTTGGAAGTGACCAGGGAACTTTGCTCGATTGGCTCAAGGAGGGAGGTTTGGGGCTGCGTCGCGCTCTTGCAGTCGTTTCGGAGGAAGCCAGCAAGGAGGAGATTATCCGGCTGCAAGCTGAGGGTGTGAGGGGCGTCCGCGCTGTCACGAAGGGTGCCAACGCGCGTGAGAAGGCTGGGGATGTTCACCGCCTCATGAACAAGCTTGACGCGGCCGGCGTGCACTGGACCGTGGCTGTTCAGGAAGCACCCACGCCGCGGATCTGGGATGAGGTGGGTTCCAAAATGTAGCGTGGACCAACGCCAGCTCCTGAAGATTGTCGACAAGCTCCCCTCCTCCCAGGTCCTGATGATTGATCACCTCGGATTCCTTCCTGGCCCGTGGGCTGAGGACCCTCCCGTGCATGTCGATGCTGCGGCCGCTCGCAATCTTCCCCATGTCGAGGCCGTACTGCACCTCCTTCTCCGGTATAACGTGTACATCAAGCTGTCAGCCCCTTACCGGATCACGACGGAATACGCAGCTCTCGAGGGGCTTGTTAAGGCAGTAGCGGAGGCAGCGCCAGAGCGGATCGTGTGGGCCAGTGACTGGCCATTTGTGCCCTTGCCCCATGAAATTGCCCGCCACAAGCAGGAACACCCTGGAGAGGAGGTGCCATTTCGCATCGAGGACATGCCTCGCTGGATTGCCCTTCTGAGGGAGTGGCTTGGCGAGGAAATGTTCAGCAAAATGATGGTGGAGAATGCCGCAAGGCTGTATAAGGAGTAGAGCTGTATTTGGTATTGTACTCTACACACGGTTGCAATATGATCCGCTAGTCGTGAGCGCCTTGCATTGTGTGATATTCCTTAGCGCATACCCTAGTACCCGTGCTTTTGCTCTTCACATGCAGGTGGCTGATGCATTCCGGATCAATGCTATTGTGTCTATAGATACAAGCTAGCCGCGAACACGACTGAGAGCTGTCAGCACGCTCCAGGGGGCTCAACTTACTGTCACGCTTAATAAGAGCCTGAGCAGTCTCCATCTTCTGGAAGAGGTCTGCGTCACCGATAACACGCGCCGCGTCGCGCACCTCGCGACAGGTTTCGTCGAGTCGCGTGATAATGCGTACAATACTGCCCTCCGGTACGTCCGTGAGGTTTGTAATTTCCGAGAACGGCTGTGGTCAGCGCGGCCCCCAAACATCAGCTCACCATGCCGCGCGCCCACTCGTACACCACCTCCACGAGACCAGGTTTGAACTTCTCCCGGAAATCCTCGAACGCAACGTGCTGCCTCAGCTGTGTGTCTTCCACCTTGTCCGCGATTGCGTAGATAATATCGAGGCCCTCCGCGATCTTGTCGGGCAGGACGGGTTTAGACTCTGTCTTCTCGACGAACACAAACACCGAAAGCAGTGCGACGGCCTCTTCGGGGGTGTAGTCCGCTAGGACGTTGTCGAGAATCAGTTCAGTGAGTATGAGCTCGTGCGCCGAGTTGATCTCGCATGCGACCCGACCCTTGAGAAGCACTGTCGCATTCTCGTCGATGAACTGCAGCTCTTTGAGCACTTGCACACGCGACTCGTAGTCGGGGAGCAGCTCCAAGTTCTGATCTGACAACGCGAGTTGTAGCGCCTTGAGGCTATTCTCGACCATCTTGCGTTCGTGCATGGTCTCGTACTGACGTTAGCTCATGATACCTCGGAGTAACTTACATGCTCTTCGAAGTCCTTGCACAAGAGACACCCAAGCTTAGAGATACGGTCTGTGAGCGCAATGCGTTGTCTTAAGAGATCCTGGAATTCCAGTTTGCTCAGGCGCGACCAATCGAACTCGTCAAATGCCTCCCCCGAAGCGAGCTGTTCATGAATCTTGACCAGGTCGGTCATGGCCTTCTGGGACGCGTCCTTCGAGCGCTTGTCGAGGATCAAATTGGTATCGAGCTTGAGCACGCGGCTGGTGACAAATGCGACAGAAGCAGAGTCAACAGTTGCCAGCTCCCACTGCGGTTTCTCAAATGTGCCACTCGGAAGCGACGGTGGCCAGCGGGGAGGCACCTCCGAGTCCTTGAGGTCGTCGCGACCGCTCTTCTGGCCCTTAGTGACCAAGGCTAAGACCCAGAACGCCCGCGTGTCCCGTCTAACGCCATCGTTTACGATTGATGGAGCGTTGCGTAATACGACTGCGATATTTCCTGGGAAGTGACCGTCGCGGAGTAAAACAATACGACCAGGTATCATCTGCTTGCCAGGCGCCCAAGCCGCCTGGCTCATGAGCTGAGCGTTCAAGCGTACTACCTCTGCGGAGAGGTCGTAGAAAGCGCTGATGTCTACGCTGCACACGTCACATTCGACGTTCGGCAACTTTGCAAGCAGCTTCTCAGTCTAGTGTCAGCTTTGGGGTACGACGTTATGTGGGCCCACCTGCTCGACCTGCTTCTGCTGCTCTGGTGCCAGCTTCTGCTGCGCGTTCTCCGAGAATGATCGCTTGATCATCTCCTCGACCTTGAGAGCCTCCACACGCAGGAGATTGAGAATCATATTGTATGTCAGGCGGAACTGGGATGTAAGACGGTTGGGAGTTCCGAGCATCATTTCTTGCAGCTCTTTCAACTGAGCCCATCAGCACTGTCGACAGCAACACTAGCAACCTGATACTCACTCCTGGCAGCTCATCGCCTGCACTGAGAATAATGACAGTACCAGTTGTGTCGAGACCACGACGACCAGCACGACCTGCCATCTGCGTATACTCTCCTGGAAGGAGATTTCGGAAGCCAGTGCCGTCATGCTTCCGGATGCCAGAGAACACGACGCTCTTTGCGGGCATGTTGACACCCATGGCGAATGTCTCGGTCGCGAAGAGGACCTTGACCAGACCGCGCGCAAAGAGGATCTCAACTACCTCTACCGAGGTCAGCATTCCGTACGGACGTATA
The DNA here is from genome assembly GCA_023629975.1 of Cutaneotrichosporon sp. PL3408A. Lineage (NCBI taxonomy): Eukaryota > Fungi > Basidiomycota > Tremellomycetes > Trichosporonales > Trichosporonaceae > Cutaneotrichosporon > Cutaneotrichosporon sp. PL3408A. The sequence continues at coordinate 2,757,092 of JAMAMB010000001.1, forward strand.
ACATGCCTTTTACGAGGGGAAGCAGCCCGCCGTGGTGAACACCGATACCGCGGTTGAGAAGGTCGCGCATACGCAGAATCTGTGGAAGCGTACGGTCTGAGCCTACATTGTCAGTAACGTCCAGCATCACAACTCACCCTTCAGTCGCTGGAGTGCCCGCTCCCACACGATGTGGACCTCGCTCTTCTCCTTCGCGTCACACAGGTCGGTGCTCGATAAGGTCTGCGCGTACTCCTCGCAGCGCTTCTTGCTGAAGACGAAATTGACAACGGGGAGAAGATTGTTCTTGCGCAGATGGGCAATGAGATGTGTCCAGATGTTCTGATCCAACTGACCCCTCCCACCAGGACGGCGCCCCCCTCCACCACTATTGCCGCCACCGCGAGAGCTACCCCCCTGAGCGCCCTGTCCGCCTCCACGATTCGCATGGGTTCGACCCCCACCAACGCGCGTGTACGGAGCAGACTTGCCAGTGGGGAGATCTTTCGCACGCGTCGGCGCTCCCCCTCGACCACCAGTACGCGTGAGGGGAGGTAGACCCGCAGCCTCTCGCTCCTTGTCTTGCTTTCGTCGCAATGCGTCGCCGGCATCTTTGTATCTGGAGGTCAGTTGGCCCACTGCGAAAAACGCACCCAGATCCAAGGAACTGGCTTTTCGAGTCCACAATCTTGTGCAGTTCCTTACCGGCCCAGAGGAAGTGCTCCAGCGGGACAGGACGCATTGGCGTCGAGATAACGTATATATTCTTCCTCTTTGTCCGCCTGCCAGTGTCAGAGAAGGTACGAACAGGCCACTCACCCAACCCAGTCGGCAAATTCTTTGGTGTTGGGGACGGTTGCAGAGAGAAGAATAATGTTGACATGTTCTGGAAGCATGATGATCACCTCCTCCCAGACCACACCACGCTGTGACGTCAGCTTTACCGTATCAGCAACATACCTCAGCGTCGTTGACGTAGTGCACTTCGTCAAAGATGACGAACTCAACGTCGCGGATAAGATCAGCGCCCTTGTAGAGCATGCTTCGCAGAATCTCCGTCGTCATCTGACAGTCAGCTCGGCAGATGTTCTCAGCTCACAATGAGACAACTGCCTTCAGGGTTGATCTGCACATCTCCTGTAAGAATGCCGACGGTCGACGGGTCAAAGGTCGTCTTGAAGTCGCGGAACTTCTGGTTCGATAGAGCTTTGATGGGCGAAGTATAGATGGCGCTGCAAGTCAGTGATCTCATGAAACGACCACAACCTACCGAGTCATGTGCTTCGCGGCAAGGGCGATGGCATACTCAGCTACCACCGTCTTACCAGCAGATGTGTGTGCAGCAACGAAGACCGAGTCTCCCATCTCCAAGCGGTAGACGGCCTCCTTTTGGAAGTTGTCCAGTTCGAATGGGTACTAGATAGGTCAGAAAGTTTCTTCAGCAGAAACTTACTTCTCGTGCCATCTCGGGAACCAACTCGCGGAACTGTCCAGTCAGAAACGCACCACGCTCAGCAAGCTCACGTTGACGAGCTCCTGGTTGACATCAACGACATGAGCCCACTCCTTCTTCTCCGCCGCCTTTACGAGATCCCTTCGCACAGGCGGTGGTGCTGGCAAACGCTGTGACACATCAGCGCAACCCAGTTGTAGGAACTTACGCCCACGGGGAGCAAGTCATCCACGTTTTTGCGTGACGACGGCGCACTAAGCCTTTCCTCCCCCTCGGGTGTTGGTGTCTCGTCATCGCCCAGACGAGAGACCTCGATATCAGTGCTGAACGATGGAATGAAATTCACCTCAAGTGTTGGAGAGTCTTCCCCTCCGCGTTTCCTCCTCCTGGCTCTGGTCGTCATCGACTCCTTGCCCAGCATCTCGCTCAAGAAGTCGTCCGCTGCGAATGTCAGCTATGCGTAAAAGTTAGTGTCACTCACCTCCCTCAAATTTGACACCACGCTTCAGTCCGGGAGCCCGAGTCTTCCATGTCCCCTCTTCATCCTCTACCACTTCTTCTTCTTCTTCCTCTAAAGCAACAGCGGGTTCAAGACCCCCGGGCAAGAAGGGCGCATTAGTGCTCTTGCCTCGAACAAAGTTCTTGAGCGCACCCGGCTCACGCATCATCGATGACGAGAGGTTGGGGTGCAAAGGAGGCTTCGGCGCCAGCGCGTCGCGCCAGTGAGTGAATGTGCCGTCGATACCCCCGAATGTCGGTGCGACCATGTGCGTCTGCGGAAACGGTTGAAGGGTGAGGGGAGGAACAGGTATCTCTGTCGGAAGAGGAACCTGCCAGCGCCAGAGGTCAGGACCCGAAAGATCCTCGGGCGGGGAGAGTACATCCTTCTCGAGCTGCTTGATAGCATCCGATGGTCCAGGAAGACCTTGAATGCCGAGCGACACGGCCAGATCGTCAGAGGCAATATTGGAACTCTCGGGATGTGTCGACGCGCCCAGGAGCTCGAGAAAGCGGTCAGAGGAGGTCCTTCGCTCCCCGTTCACTGCCTTGTTGTCGCTCATCGTGTGTCGAATAGGCAGTCAAGATGACACCGGGATTGAGATTGTTGTCGTGGTCTCTTTACTCTGCACGTACATTCGAAAGCGTCACTGTTCACTGACCTGTTGCCAGCGAAATCTGTGTACGTAATAAACACGTGGCACCCCAATGTGGAGGCGGGTGGATCGGCTGTGGTGGTGCGGGATGTCCTCGTTGCATCTCCTTGTCCCTCTCATTATTCATGTCCTCACTGTCTCGACTTGACCGTTTCACTTCTACCTTTGTTCAGAGCTCACATCAACAAGGCGTACACCATGGGAGAAACTACTCCGCTCACCTTGCCGCCGGATCTCCCATATCCCATCACAATCACCCGGCTGATTGTTGATCCAGGGACCAAGGTCCGTCGAGGCAACCGCTTGTTGGAATACTCCTTTCTGTCCGCTACAAGGAAGAAGGAGATTGAGGCGCTCGATCTACAAGATCGTGATGTTCCAAGCGATATGCGCCAGAACGACATGGTTGGGAGCTGGGAGTCACCTGTCGATGGCGAGATTGTTATGTGGGAGCCAACGGTCAGACCCGGTGCCCAGATTGAACGACGTCATGCCAGGTTGGTTGTTTGGAGACCCTCGCTGACAGACAGCAAGCCCGTTTTGAGACTTGAGCAGCCATGTACCCATCCTGTACAGTTCAGCGGCATGTGCGGTATCTGCGGCGCGGACATTACAAAGTAGGTCGAAAGTGGTCCGTGTGCTGATCTCAGTGACGACTATCTCTCGCGACCGGCACAGAACGAGGCCGGACCATCACGCTATCCAGGCAGCTTTGAACTAGCGCACGATGCCTCGGGGGTAACTGTGTCCACAAGCGTGAGCATGCCAATTAGTGGTCCAGCTAATGTGCAGGAAGCAAAGAGGTTAGAGACACAGACCCGAGATCAGCTGCTGGCGGCACGCAAACTGTCCCTGATCGTCGATCTCGACCAGACTATTATTCACACGACTGTCGATCCAACAGTTGGCGATTGGCTGGATGAATGTGCAGAGGACGCGAAGGGGGAGACTGCAGCAGAGAAGGACGACAAGGACGTCGCGGGCGATGCCAACATGGGCGAGGCAGAATCGACCACACCGCCCGGTTCCCCAAAGTTGAAGAGGGAGCCTAATCCCAACGCTGAAGCTCTCAAGGACGTAGCAAGGTTTCAGCTGGCGGAAGACCTACCGCCTGCTGCTGTTAAGGGAAGAGGCAAGGCACATCCACCCGCCCGGTGGTACTACACGAAGCCTCGGTACGTTGAGGGGAAACAAGATGCGACGCTGACGTTAGACCTGGACTCACAGAGTTCCTCGACGAGCTGTCGAAGCTGTACGAGATGCATGTCTACACGATGGGCACTCGATCATATGCGGATGCCATCTGTCACATTATTGATCCCGATGGCAAGATCTTTGGTGGACGCATTCTCAGTCGCGACGAAAGCGGAAGTGAGTAGCAGCTAGTAAGCCAAAAGCCAAAACTCACGCCAGGCATGAGCTCGAAAAGCCTTGTGCGCCTGTTCCCCACCGATCAGAGCATGGTTGTCGTCATTGACGACCGATCAGATGTGTGGGGTGACTGCCCCAATTTGGTCAAGGTTGTTCCTTGTGAGTATAACATGTCAGGAGTTGCTTACAGGAAAGACGACTTTTTCATCGGTATCGGTGACATTAATGGGTCATTCCTCCCTCCAACCCAGCCCACAATCACGACGCCTCCCGGACAACCACAAACACCTGGATCCGATCGCGCCAGCACAGCCGCATCCACTCCACCACCTGAGACGCCAAGCGACATACCAAGTACAGAAGATGGCCTTATGCGCCAGTCCAAGATACTTGACGAGATGACCGAGGCCCGTCCTCTGGCCAAGCTTGAGAAAGAGAACGACGAAAAGGATGACGAGGACGACGTTTGCGACAAGGATCACGATGGCGATGGGGCGATTAAAAGCGAAGAGCAAGCGACGAAGGACGACAGCTCATCGGACAACACGGCGCCACATGTGCTTCATCTCCGTCACCATCACCACCATCGCAAAGCTCTCCTCAACCCTCACGACTACGAACTCGATCGAGTTGGAGGAGTGGGTCACTATAGCGAAAATGAGCTGAGACCAGATTTTACGCACGATTCACAAACAGTACTATGAGGCATATGACCGCCGAGACCCCAAGTCGTCAACGCTCCCTTTGCAATGCGATGCACCGCTGCTAATTCAGGAGCTCAAGGACCAAGTGCTTCAAGGTTGCATCATCGCGTTCACCGGAGTCATCCCACGAAACATTGTACCAGAAAAGGCTGAAATCTGGCAACTTGCCGAGGCATTTGGTGCAATCTGCGTACACGACCTTACCAACCGCGTCACGCACCTCGTCACAGCCGCGCTAGGGACGGAGAAGATGTACCACGCCAGCAAGATGCCTGGAGTCAAAACTGTGTGGTTGGCATGGCTCCAGAGCTGCATCGCCCTGTGGCAGCATGAGCCAGAGGAGCCGTTCCGAGCGTCACATCCCTCTGTGGGTGATGGGCAAAAACGGGACAACTCGCCGGGACCGGTCAATGCGGCTGAAACAGGTGCAGAAGTAAAGGACCGACAGCCCGACAAGGATGAAGAAAACGAGGAGATCCGCAAAGAGTCCGCCGCGTTCGACGCAGCGTGGGATGAAGCTGCTCAGGCGGAGTTTGACAAGTTCCTCGAAGACGGTAGTGACGACGATGAGGATGACGCAAGTACGGCTGGAGGACGCGAGGGCTCAAAGTCACCCACAAGTGTTATTGATAATGACGAGTGAGGTGGCACGGGGTTGACTTCTAGCACTGCGCTGACCACAGGCGACATACATGGTCACGGGCGTCAACACCGGGCCCATCAATATTATCGCGCGCGCCGTCGCCAGGACGCGAGACGCCCAAGAGCGTCATGTGGGCAGACGACGAGAACCAACCACTGGAGTACATCAGGGAGTCTCAACCTGGCGACCTTGTTTCATTCCCTCCACGGAAGAAGCGTAAAGTCCTGATGCTCGGAGCGCCAACGGACGACGACGACGTGCCCGAAGCAAACAAGATGGTATACCGGGCGAAACCGAGCTGGCAGGGCGGCGAAGCGAACGGCGCCGACGACGGCGACGGCGGCAGCGAAAAGGGATCCTCAGAGGCCGCTGCTAGCGGCGATGAAGACGAGTTCGCTAAAATGCTCTCAGACAGCCTGGCTGACGAGCAGTAGCGTGGCAACGTCCTCGGCGCTGTCGCGCTTGGCGATCTCGGACTCGAAGGATCTTGATAGTCAGAAGTAGCAGTGTACAATCATGCATCGGGTATAATCATGTAGAACTCCAAACACCGTCTCCCGCAGCGCAGTTCCTCTCAATCAACGCATCGCTCCCTGTTCAGACAGTGGAGTGCAAGTCAACCGGACACTAACCCGCACGCGCAGGAACGCTGAAGTTACGGCGGTTAAGAAGCAGGCCCTTGATGGCGCGGACCTCGCGACGAACGTTATCCCACTCCTCACTCCTTGCTGGGGGAATACCGAGCGGGCTCGCCTCCGCGTTATTGCCTGACACCTTGCCGCCAGCATTGGCAAGGTTGGCGCTAAGTGTGCCGAGACCGACGCGGCCAGTCGTCGCACCCGGAACTGGACCCCATGGTGTGCTTGGTCCACTCCCGCGGGCGAGGAACAGTTCGCGATGGAGACCCGATGTATACCCCTCGAGAGTGGAGACGAGGCTAGTCCTGGTCGTCGCAGTTGCGTCCAGGTTGGCCGCGAGATCCTTGAGCGCCGCGGAGAGATCGGAGGTGTCCGCACGCATGGGTAGGGGTGGCGGCCGAACAGATGGGGGAATCTCCTCGGTGTGGGACACTGAGATGGATGCGCTACGAGGCGAGTCGGGTGTGCGGGTGCGCTGCAGCGCTAGCTTGTTGTCCTCCTGTTCCTTCTCAGCCTTCTCGGCCTTCTCCCGATCTATGCGAGCAACCACAAGCGCACGCTCCTCCTCCTCTTCGGCTGTGAGCGGCTCGGGGTAGATGCCGAGGGCGCGGATGCCCCGCAGCTTGTCCACGATTGTGCGCCAGCGGTCCTTTTGAGCGCCGGCAATGGCGTTCCGTGCCGAGTACGTCGCATGTAGAAGGGGCAGCAGGAAGGCACTCCACACGCCCGCGAGGATGGCGCTGCCGCCCACTACAATTGAGACAATGTATGCCAGCTTTCTCAGCTGCTGAGGCAAAGTAGAAAGTGGTCGTGGTTCTCTGGCAAGGTGGTGCACGGGCGGCGCAGCCGTGTACCTTGCAGCAGCACCTGTACCAGCGGCGGTGGCTGCACCGACAGGTGAGATTGGGTACGATGGCTGAGACGATGCTGGAGGTGGAGTAGCGTGCGCCTCTGGAACGGCGACCGTCTCGACAGGGGCCGGAATGGGGGTGGGCACTGGCGCAGCAGCCGCGGTGGTATCCGGGGTCGAAGTCATGGCCGGTGTATCGGCAACGGGAGCAGAGGGAACATCTGCCAAGGGTGAATTAGCTGACGGAGCTGACGTGAGAGCCTGCGCTGACTCTGGGGCCGGGTTCGGCGCTGTAGGAGTGACAGCTGGTTCGGCAGCTGACGGTGGCGATGGGGGGTCGGCAGGGGCTGAAGTGGGAGCGGCCTCAAGCGCAGGAGCTGGCGGCGAAGGATGTGATGGCGCCGGCGTGGTTCCGGATGGAGGCTCGTCGGGCATTGCTAAGGGGAATGTCGATTACAAGAACAAGAGATGAAAACAATTGAACGAGAGTCGAAGGTGTGAATAGTCGTGAAGGTGAAGGTGAAGATGAAGATGAACCACCTCTGAAGAACCGGGAAAAGGAGGGCATCGTTGCCGAAAGCCATCACCTGGCTCAACTCACGTCTATACCTACTCACAAGGACGAATTTGATTCCGTTGCCGCTCGATCCCCCTGGAACTGACCTCCACCTCGACTCGTCCACCTGTTCAACTCGCAACGACGCGTGCATTGACATCGTTGTCAGTGAACCAACAACACACCATCCATCTCATCATTTCAACATTGACTACTGAAGTAACGACTCGTTCGAATAGCGAGCCATGTCCCTGCCGGCGGTCGATGGTAGGTCTTGTCGGGCTCAAAACTGAGAGTGGAAGCCGAAAGTGGTCAAAGACGCTCGGACGCGTTCCGCGTCGTCACAGATGACGAGCAAACGGATGAGGTCCGGCATCGCTCTGGGTAGGGCAACGCCGGCTCAATTTCAACGAAATAGCATTTCCTAAGGATTGCATTACTGCGGGTTGGATTCTGACCGCAGCCGCACCATTGCCGGCGATCCCGGCCTCCACGTTGGCCGCGTTGGACAAATACAAAGCTGGACACACAGGCAAAGGTGAGTAGTTAACAGCTGAGTTTCATGTACATTATGGGCACTTTATCGCTGTATCAGGTTTTAGAAGGAGGAACGATGAGACTGACGGAAGTCGTCGTCCTGTTCAAGTCCATCGGGTCTGCACCGATCATGAAGACCAATGTGTTCAAGATCTCAGCCAACAACAAGTTCCAGACCGTCAACGCCTTCCTCCGCAAGCAGCTAGGCTTGAAACCCACGGATCCATTAGTATGTGCCGAGGTTGATCGGTATGGGCGTATCTCGTGGTCGCCTTCATGACCCTCCGCTAACTGCAGTTCACGTACATCAACGGCGCGTTTGCCCCAGCCCCGGACGACATTGTGGGAAGCCTGTACGATTGTTTCCAGACTGGCGAGCGTCTTATTGTCAACTACAGGTGAGTGCTGCTGTCAGGAGGCTACAGCAGGCTCCGCTGGGAAGGAGACATCACTGACGCTCAGCAATACGACTGCTTGGGGTTGACGTATTGGGAGGGCATACGTGCTGCTCAATAATGATCTCAGTTGTACAATCTGCATGTACTCGTAGCCTCAACCGTGGCCTCCATTCCATAGGGTTGTCAGGACATACATGAGCAACCTAGCACCACAACGCGACCGAGAGTCCTTCTCGTGGGTTGCCTCATGTACGTTTTCGCTGTGGGACTTAGCGCTGTGGGACAGGACGGTTGAAGTAGTCGCGTTCGCCGCCCAAGGCAGAAAGTTTCTTACGATGTACGTCGAAAGCTCTGCTTATGTTGTTACTCAGAGACTCGTCCCGAATAACGCCCGACTCCAAAAACGTCTCATCGTAGATGTATCGTGTTGCCTGCAATACCCATGAACTGTTAGGCGGGAGCAAAGGGCGAGTGAAGTGAATCGGGTCTAATACAGTCCAGTGCAGAAAACGGTCGATGAAGGGTTCCGCCTCCAGCATCTCAGCGATGGGTAAAGGGCCTCTTGGTTCCTTGGCCAATCTGTGTTCCTCGTCGAATTTGTACTCGAGGTCGGCAAGCTGGTGCAGGGCAACAGCGTACCGAACTGAAAGCGGTTAAAAAACTGCAGTTTATTCACTCTCGCACTGTCGATTCAAAACTGTTTAAACTTACGAGTATCACGGTATGTCCGACAAAAATGCGCTGCCAGGGCAGTCACAGTTTGTTCCGCTTCCATCCATTGCGTAGCCCCTCGGTTCTCGAAGGGAATGCTTGATAGTACGTCGCGGAGAGACACAGCGTTACGACGCATATCCATGCAGAGGTGTACCATGTAGTCAAAAGACTTAAACATCATTGAACGTGTTATCGTGACCTATAGGCTTTAGTTCCTGTCTGCACTCGGATCAATGGAAGGGAACTCACGACTTTTCCTCCTTCTTGCCATCGGAAGCGCAGTAGTTTTAACCTTGCTCGTGGAGTTTGTGGGTCATTCCCATAGTGGACAAACCAAGCAGCATCCACAGCGTCATTGGTTAATAGCTTGGCCCCAGGCAAGCCAAGGATGTGGTCCTCCCACAATCCTTGGCCCAGCTTGTCATAATAAAGTGGGCTGTGGTAAATCCTTCGACGCCCCACAGCTATCCAACTAAGCCCGCCGAAGTCAACCCGGTACCTCCAATCGCGCAGCTGATAGCTCAGGGGGCGGTATATCGAGGTATGTATCCATGCGGCAGCCTGCTGTCAGTAACTTTGAGATTTCTGGGAAGTTGGAACTTGCCTCGGGCACTGCCGCCAGTTCGTTGAGCTCCTCAATCTCGTCGTCAAGAAGATAGAGAAGGGAATCAATCCTCGCCAGGCTCTCCTCGGTCTTGGCTACAAGATGTTGCCTTCGAGCGTCTTCCGCCTGCTGAGGTCCGATGAAGGCATGCCATAGTGCATCCCAGGCAAGCCCAAGTAACCAACCGGCAAGTGCCTGTGCCCTTTGACCCATTAACAAGAGTGCTGTAAAGGAGATTGCTCACATAGGATGACTGGACTTCATTGCGAAAACGGTAGCCCCTGCTGTAATTATGGCAGACACCGCAATGGAGCGCCATACTGTCCCTGGGCGTTAGGAGAGACATTCGCTGTTCTTACAGTCTACAGTGTGTGTTATGATGCCCAGCCCGGCTGTTATGTACTCCACCATGTTGCCTTCGAGTCAGTGGAGAGCCCGTGAAAACTGATCTGGGGTATCGCAAACTCACTTGCGCTGGAGATTTCTGCGTTCTTTCGCCTGGAGTCCCCAATCCTTTTCTTGATGTTTTTTGCCATTGAATCCCTCGGTCCCCCGGGCCATGTCACAAACCACTTTACAAACGGTGTGCGAGCAGCAATATACTGACATGTAAACCACAGTATACTGAGCACCTCCGCCAGAGTGGAGCGAACCCTTTTGATGGAGAATCGAGGCCACCTCCTTGTCCTCTGATTTGGGTTTACTGCGTTTTCCAGCATTTTGGGACTTGGGGGCTCCTGGTCGACTGAAGCTGCCTGAGGGATTGGCTGGGGCGTCAGAATCTCTACCATTCTTTGCGGTCTGAAGTGTCACCCTCACCGTATCTTGGGGTGTGCGGCTCATCTCTGTTGGGGACTGCAGTAGCGAAACCCCCGTAGCAAGGTGTGCGGTGGTTGAGCATGGAACGGACATCGGTTTGGAATGTGGTTTCTCCGCGGCGGCGGTCGATAAGCCTAGACTTGTTGTTGGTTCCACAGGAGCTGCTGGGCCTTTGGTATCAGAGGTTGCCGAACTGATATGTTCCGTTCGTGGCATGCTTGAGGGCTTCGTCGGTGAAGATGGCTCCGCTGTGGACATCTCCGCAACACCGTCCTCATTTTCGAGCCGCCCGACAGCATGAGAGCTTTCACCTTTGGTCTCTGGGTTGGGGAGTCGGCTCCCGCCGTCAATAGACGCTGTGGATGCTGCCATGGTTTGGTTGCTCAATGAGGGGTTGTGAGAGGGGTGTGGAGAGGGGGACGTGAGAGAGGGGGGAGACCGGGGGCGCGGGGCAGGACCGGGGGGGCCGAGAGAGACGGTTTAAGTAACCAGAGTTGCAAAAGGTCAAGAACTCGACTGTTTGGACCTTTGAGGATAATGTCTTAGCTGTTAGAAGCAACGTTGGGCCTGTGCGAGCAAAACATTCAAGCTTGGACCCACTCCACTCACTCACTCCGCTTTTAGTTTTGTTCCTGCTATCGAAAAGAACAATTTCGCGCCTCCTTTGAGCCTTCAAGCCAGGTTATCAGTCCTCAACCGCTTCATGCAGCTCAACACCTCAACGTCCAGTAAAGCCACAGCCTAACAGCCACAACACCAGGCTTGTATTGTATGATGTACCAAGTTGCAAGTTACCCATTACCCAATGACTTGTCGAGCAACTGTACCATCGTCTCGGTCTGGCCAAATCGCTGGAGGACCACGGTCCGTATAGTGCCTGGCACGTGGAGAGTCTCTCCGCTTGCTTCCGCTTCCGTCAATTCCGCCCTTCCGCTTTTCCGCTGCTCCACCGTGCGTTACTTTCCCACGGTTGCACGGTAACGAATGCTGGGTTCGCCGTTCTCAAGATCAACAAGAGGTCGCCCACCGTTGCAGTACCTCGCTCTCTTCGTCGAATCTACCGCATTTCTGCATTTACAGCCTTCACCTCTCGCCCACAGCATCCTTGGCGTCATTAGTGTCTCTGACCGCAATGACGATAGCTGGGGACCTGCCGTTGCCTATGCGCAGACAATGTCATCAGAGTGCCGAGTGCAGACAAGTCCTCGACGCCATGTTGCCCATTTTAGACGCCTGGTACGCCGAATTTTGCTCAGTCCACCGCCATCTAGACGAGTGTCTGCATAGATTGACTGGTCTGCACGTGTTCTGGACACTGAGAACGACGTGGACGAGGCTCAGAACGACGAGGGAGCTCGATACAGATGCAGGAGACGGATGAACACGGAGGTAACAGTCAGGGAGCCTTGACAACCCAGGTACCATATACCCTAGGTGTTCTCTGAAGTCACCGAGTGTCACGGATAACGAGCGAGATCACTCACCTCGACAAGCCGATGCGTTTGGGTGTATCTCGTAGTCGCTCTCAAGAAGCCTTTCCGCTGACTGCAGTTTACATATATCAACGGGGCGTTTGCACCGGCCTTGGACAACATTGTAGGAAGATTGTACCACTGTTTCTAGACCGGCGGGCCTTTCATTGTCAATTACAGGTGGATACTGCCGCCAGGATGCTCCAGCACGTTCCGTTTCGAAGGTGTCTGATGGTCAGCAAGAGCTGCGCCTGGAGCCATATTCATATCTGCGCAAATCTCACGACCTGCAAGACCACATACAACCGGGTGCAATTGAAACCGCCCACTGGCCCGATTTTCACCGTAAGGCCTTCAACTCTCCAGACTTTTCCCCCCTGCTGGCAATTTTTCATTGCATACGCACCTTTCTGGCAATAGTCTCAACGTCTGGAAGCATATGATGCAGTGCAGTATGATTTTTTGGCAGGTGGCTGGCTCAGTAGCTGCAGTGATCTTCTGCAGACTTCGTCCTCGTCCTCTCTCCTGGGTGAGAAAAGGTCTGTGCACGCTGTCATCCAACTTCAAGAGTTTTGATCATGGAGGCCACACACATGCCTGTAGACGTAGATGATGGCTTCTGTGTCCTCTGACTATACACTCAGCCATCAAGTGCAGAAAGTTTCCTAAATCACTGGACCTGCATGCTCGGTTGAAATTCATGGCCTAGGGTAAAAATCGGGCCAGTAGGCAGTTCCAATTGCACCCGACGAGGTGACACAAAAGCTCCCCCTCGTGGAATTCCTGGTAAGACATGGGTTTCTCACGAAGTACCTCATTACAAATGTATTGTGCGGTCTGCAACGCCCAGCAATAATCCTCATCCTGGGTAGAGGGGAATGGAAACGGGCGTGCCGCGCTGATTTGTAAAAGACGTTCAGGGCATTGAGCCGCCCGAGGCGCCCGCTCGATGGGCATAACGTAGGGTCCCTCGTCGTCGAACCGGTATTTGTCGTCGAATTCATACTCGAGGTCGGCAATGTGGTGCACTGCAAGCTCGAACTTAACTGGAGTCAGTCAATACAGTAAATGGGAGGCCACGCCCTCCTGACTTCCCGGTTGGAAACTCACGAGTATCAAGATATCTCCGACTAAATTTCTCCGCAATGGCAGTCGCAGCTCTTTCTGCCATCGTCCAGGAAGCACCACTTCGATCTGCGATGGGTGTCTTCTTTAATACCTGGGTGAGTGATCGAGCGACCGCATATTTGGCAGCGGTGCGGATCAGCAGGAAGTGTAATACCAAGGCATGTGGATGTCCTCATGCCTCCGAGGCATGTGGATGTCCTCAAACCCACAGCCACAGGGGCAGACCGACAGAAAATTGAGATCAGGCGTCAAAGCAAATTTGGGTGCCCAACGGGCATACTGTTGTTAGCAAAGACCAGAAGACTGGGATGTCGCCACTTGCATTGTGCCAGCGACCCCCCAGTAAACCCGTGTTGTAATGTTTCTTTATTAAATCTTCATAAAGCTCGAGAAGACCTTCAAAGTTCTTTATACGTTTGTCGGTGTCGTCCTTGAGACGCCGCCACTTGGCGTCTTCCGCCTGCTGAGGCCCAATGAAGGCATGCCACAGTGCGTCCCAAGCAAGACCCAGTAACCAACCGGCAAGTGCCTGTGCCCTCCGACCAGTCAGTGAAAGCAGAACAATTCACTCACATAGGATGACCGGACTTCATTGCCAAAACGCTGGCGCCTGTTGTAAACATGGCGGAAACCGTAATAGAGCGCCATACTGTCCCTGCGCGTTAGGAGGAAGAGACTTGTCGGTCCTTACAGTTGGTAGTTCGGGTTACAATGCCCAGCCCAGCTGTTATGTACTCCACCATGTTGCCTACGGTCAGTTGAGGATCCAAAGACACCAGAGACTTGTGATGGTTCGACTGCACGCCTTTGACCGTTATGCCACGCGACCATAAAAGGTACGTTTCTAGGACGACGTCCTAAAAGGCGTGCTATTGAAATAGCCATTCAAGTCGTGTCACGGTCGTGATAGCCTGATAGGTGGACCGGACAAGACAATATGTGGGTCAAACTCACTTGCGTCGGAAATTTCGTCGTTCTTCCGGCGGGAGTCGGTAATCCTCTGTTTGACATCTTCCTTGAGTGATGCCACCTCTTCCAGCATCCAGGAGCTCGCAAACCTCGTATTAACCACTTGCCAAGTCTCTATTGTCTTTTTGAACATTTCGGAGTCCGTCACTTACTGCTTGAACGCTTCTTGGACATTCGCCCATTTTCCTGACACACTCAAAAGGCCGGCCCACAAAGCGCCGAGAAGTTGGCCGAACATCTCAACGTAGGATTGCAGCCACTTTCTGGCCTTCTCAGTTGGTCTAAGACCGTTTTCGAGCGTCTTGGGACTCATGGGTTCCTGCCTCACAGCAGCTGACTAAGGGATTAGTCGGGAGTTTAAATCTCGATCATTGCTGCCGTTTGGCTCGTCGCACTCACCGTGGCTTCAGGTGTGACGCTCTTCTCTGATGGGGTTCCTCCAGGCGAGCCCGTCTCAGAAATAAATAAGTTGTCTGAGCGGACGGAGGAGGCGGTCCTGGAGGGTGGCTGCTCCCCCTGGTCTGTTGGGAAGCTTGAACAGGTTATGGAGTTGGCAGAATCGTCATGACGTCCGATATCAGTTGGTTGTATCCTCGATGCGTTGGACCTGTGGATCGCATGGAGCTTTGAACGATGAGGATGGGCTGGTCGTGATGACCCCCGCTTCCGACTTCTCAGCTTCAGGTCTCTCCGCACCCTGCTCTGGGTAAGGGGCGGCAGCGACGTTGCTGTCAGTGGAGCAGCATGAGCATGAGGAAGATCCAGCAGGTGAGGGCTGTTGCTTCGAGTCTGCCGTTGTTGAGCTTGAACTTTTAAGAGCGACCAGGGGAGTCACTGCATTTTGGGAGTTGGTGGTTGTATCACTGGCGACTTCCGTTGAACGGTTGGCCGAGGTCTTTGAAGATGAGGATAAGCGCGTAGCAGTCACTTCGGAAGCCTCCTCCCCAACTCCAGATCCAGTAGCAGGTTTCTTTGGAGCTGCACGAGAGCTTTCACCTTTGCTCTCTGCGTCAGCGAGTCGGCTCTCGCCGTCATCAGACGCGGTAGACGCTGCCATGGATGAGTTATTGCCTGAGCGGGGATGGGCAGTAACAACAGAAGATCTCGACGGTTTGGACCTTTTGAAGAGAGCCTGTAGAAAATTGGAAAGCGGTTCGAAGCCAATGTTGGGCCTGTGCGCTTGGCCCACTCACACACACCCTTTTGTTCTGTTCTTCCTGCATCGAAGGGCATTTCGACGACTCCTTTACCTCCTTTGGCCTACCTCAGTGTCCAGTAAAGCAACAGCCAGGCAGGCACAACACGAGGCTTGAATCATGTAATAGGCTACCCATCTACCCATCGCAAAACTGTCCTTCAAGGGGTAGCCGACGATATCATCTTACAGTATCGTCATCCCGTCACGTGGTGGTAGCAAATGGAATTCTCGCCATGGGCTACTCATAATGAGCAAATACAGTACATCGTCTGGAGGAATGCAGCAGGTATGCTTGTGTAATGAGGCATATGTATGAAAAGCACCTAAAGTTTACTTCTGTACAGCAGGTTGATCATTCGCCGTTGAACGCCGCACAGGCCCGAATCAGAAGTTGACCTGACAAAAGAAGTAAGAAGATTGTCCATCCAACAAAGCACCCTTCCCGGCGATTGGAGTGCCAGTTGTGCCACTGCACAGCCATGCCGGTAGGGATAACGGGAGTTCAAGCTGAAAGCTTGGTCCGCAATACTGTTCCTTTCACAAAATTTGTTAAAGGTGATCAGAAGTGAGCGGGAAAGTTGCAGAATTGCAGGGCTGTGAGAGGAGGTTACTACTTCGGGTGTATGAATCCGGGCGAGGCTTAAACAAGAAGTTACGCACTGACTTCCCGAGCACAGGTCTGTCAGGCAGGTTTCTAATTTACAGCAAGACGTGTTTGAATGCGGTGTCTGAATTTGTTGTAAACTTGGGCCCCTCCTCAAGAACGTTGTCGACCACATCGGCTGTACTCAGGCACCCCGAGCGTTGAAGTCCAGTGGCGGTGGAACACCTGGGTTTAGTAAATATCCCTTCCCACCATGTTGCCTTCGGTGTGGAATGTTAACAAAGTACACTGTGCATGTAAAGGGGTACATGGAGACATCACGATCACGTAGAATCACCGTGTCCATGAAAGTACACATAATGGTTACAGACGAAAGGGCTTTTTTTTTGCTGCTCCTCGTGTTGGCTCGAACAAGCGAAGTTGCATTTAGAAAGGAAACCGCTAGAGGAGAAACCTTTCCCTTCAGAGAAACTATCTACCGTATCATATCCTCCCCACTGTGAGCGAGCGAGAAACAAGAACGACATCTCCACTTGTCCCCGTTCCCATTTCAGACGCTTCTTCACCTCGCTGACCTTGTGCGTCTGGCCTGGGGACCTATGAAATTTTGGGCTCTCCCCCATACTTTTGCTTAAGTACCCGCAGACCTTCCCCCGCCGTCGCCAAGAGATAGCGGAACCGCTCACGGCGTTCATGTTCGCTCTCCATCAGGTCTGACTCTTTGTACCATGCACAATACTTTGTGGCTTGGAACACCCAGAGAGGGGAACACGGAGTTAGGTCAACAGAGATGACACTGCGTAAAAACGACTCTCGTAAAAAATCTTTGTCGTTGAATGGAGCGGCGTCGTCCAGGCGTCTTTCGAATGGCAGTGTCTGCGTCTCCTCGTACCTGTACTCGTAGTCTGCTAGTTGGTGAACAGCCACAGCAAAGCGAACTAAACGACGTTAATCCTGAAGGCATACCGGGCCTTCCTGTCAGGGGCGAAACCTACCTGCGTCGACATACGTGCACTTGAAGTATTGTGTAATATAAGCAGCAGTCAATGCGGCATCCCTCCACTCGATGGAACCCCTTGCTTTGGTGGGGGTCGCTATCAGTTCGCTGCGCAGAGTTTGAATAGCGTGCCAATGCTCTTGTGGACGGACACATAGCCATTGAAACGCTAGTTCGATCTCGGTCCGTGTGCACACGTGCTGCTGTGAGCTTCTTCCCAAAGAAACGGTACTCGGCAGTAACTGTACCTTGACACGAGTGGTTCCTTGCGTTTCATACCAAGCGAACGACGTCAGCCTGAAGTCCTTGCTACCTTTGGCATCGTTGTAGAACGTCACAGCCGTAATATGCTTGTTGTGCAACTTCTCGAAATCAGGAAGAAGGTGCACATGATCTTCAAACTCCTGCACGGGTCCGCCCCCCTCCGGGTCCTGGGGAAGGTTATTGTAGTCTTGCAAAATATTGAAGTCGGTCCTGTAGTGCCACGGATAGGATACGTCCGTTAGAGGTCCGTAGATGGCGCCCTATGCGTTAGAGGTGCTACATTTGCTTTATGTCACCTGCCTTTTTTTCTTGTTGGGTCAGACCGAGCTTGAGCCAGTCGTTTGTCACACACGACCTTTCCAGCAGCTTCTTAGCGGCCAAGTCCCGTGCCAGTTTGTCTTTATGTTGCTTCCTCGTTATCCAGGCCTTCGAGAGAGCATCCCAAGCCAGGCTCATCAGCCAGCCGGCCACAGCTTGCGACCTGTTCGTCAGTCACCCTGTTGTGACGGTTTACAATGTTCTACTCAATTCCCACATGAAGTTGGAAGACCGCCAGGCAAAGCCAATGGCCCCAGCGCAGACGATGATACTGATGACAAGGGCGCGATATCCTGGGTCTCCCTAGTCAGTCAAGCATTGAGATTCCAAGACAGTCTCTGGACTTACATTCTTGCGTTCCAGTGAGCACTCCTGAGATGGCGATAATGTACTCCATGAGGGAGCCGGCCTCATTGACTTCAACGCTGCCGACCCTTTCTAGCTGAAGTCTCGATGCCAACGAGAGATAAACAGTGACTGTGGTGAAGAAGGCAAACAGCAGAACGTCGACCACGTAACGGGACAAAATGTCGAGCACCCGACTTCGGATCCTGGTCCACAAAGTTCCTTGGCTGCCAGACCCCGTAGAAGGACCATTTGTCGGAGTCGGGACCGAGCCCAACCCAGCCTCAAGCTCCTTTGGCTCAGGAGGTGTTTGAGATGTCTGCGACGTCTTTCTCTGCAAAGTGGTCAGCACGAATGTCCCATTTGCATTGACGCACGCTGGTGATGCCGCTCGTTGAGGCCGCCGGTGCATTCGGCTCGGTTATGCTTGGGCTCAATAAGCTGAGCAGGGAAGAGGCTGTGGCAGTGGCAGTGGAAGCTGTCTCACACGCGGCCGGCTCTACGGAGGTGTCGTACGGGGTGGACTGCTCAGCGGATGAAGTACCAGGGCGTGAAGGAGGTTCCGGGGATGGTCTGCGCCCAGACATGACGGGTAATGGTGGTAGACAAAAAGTTGTTGTCGTTGTCACCAGTAGTGTTTGGGCTGATGTGGGGTCGAAAGTCACAAGAACACGGTTCGGAATCAGCTTGAACGTGTTAACATGTTCTTGTACTTGAATGATCCGTGCACTGTTTGGGGCCCACGGACTCCTCCTTAATTCCTCAAGAGGCCTCCGTGCTTTGGCGACAGCTGGTAATCATCATGGAATTTTGAATGTCGCCCGATCTACCATACTGTACCCCAGCGGCCAGTGCTGCACAGCTCTCTGGCCCATGCATTGGGAGCAGCAGCAACACATCTGCCGCACGCGAGGGGCCCTTGTTCTTCACTCAACGACATAACAGGTAAAGTAAGTCTGGCAGCGTCAGTGAGAGAGTGAGAAGAGCAGTGCTGGACAAAATTGAGAACAGTGCATGGACTTGTCAGTGCAATAACTTGCAAAAACAGTCGCGTGCAGTACAACTCCTATCGCTCCCACATCCCCAAAGGGGATGACCTCGAGTGAGTGCACGCTGTTGCTCCACCCTGTTCTTCAAGCGCGTTGCTTTTCCGAAGTTCGTCCCAAGGGATATCGGTGAACGAGACCGATTTGGCGGCGGTTGCTCTGGTTGAGGCCATTCCACGGTCCTCACTACAAATGACGCCCCTCCCACCCGGTGAAGCTGCCAGAAACAACGGAACGCGTATACTTAAATGGGAACGCCTGGTCCATACCCTGCAAAGCCATTCCAGCCCTAACGCCCTCGTCTCTCTGACTTCTCGAAACCATGGGATGCACCGTGGCAGACGCCAATCCCGTTCTTCACGCACACCTGCCACGCCA
The DNA here is from genome assembly GCA_023629975.1 of Cutaneotrichosporon sp. PL3408A. NCBI lineage: Eukaryota > Fungi > Basidiomycota > Tremellomycetes > Trichosporonales > Trichosporonaceae > Cutaneotrichosporon > Cutaneotrichosporon sp. PL3408A. The sequence continues at coordinate 2,776,231 of JAMAMB010000001.1, forward strand.
TGGCATCCTTTGGCACGCCATTGAAAGAAGGCCGCCCGTCACGGTGCTCGCAGCTCCGGCGTATTGAGAATACACTGTTGCGAATAGGAGCGATCCCTACCGCAGCGCAGTGCACGTCGATGCTGGGAAGTGAGGCGACTGGACTCCTGCGGTGGCGTTCTACGTGGGCCTGGTGTGAAGAGAGGGGTATGGAGAGCATATGGGTCACGCGAAACTCTAGAGCCCACGACCTGCTCATTCTCGAATGCCGACATGGGCTTGGCAGGAAGGGCAGAACACTTGCGGAGCTCAAGATCAACGAAGCCGGGGAGTTGTCCTGCCAGATTGTCTGATGTCCGAGACAGAGGAGGCATGCCGCCTCGACATCTGGTGGCGAGCCGAGTCCCCAACACAACCTCCGAGAATTGACACTCCGAGAAATGACATGGTGGACAGCACCTCGAAGAACATGCGATAGGAGTAAGCCCCCGCGGTGCGACCGCGGATAGGGCGACCGGGGGGCCGAGGGGTAATGTTGAGTTACGACCCTGCCGCTTCGGCATGGGCCGATCACGATCTCGGTTAGCGGTTGCGTGAAGAAGCACTGGCCGTCCAGTCTTCCTACGTCATGGAATAGCTGGACTTCCTGGACGACACTCGTAAGACACTCGTTTGCTGCGTGTGTATGGGTGAGTTGCTTGGTATACCAGTCTGCTCTAGGAGCGTTCGCGATAGGATATGTTTTGGAGGGAGGCTTGGAGCCCGGTGAGATGGGAGCATGATCGTTAGGCGGTTTGTGGATGTGGAGTATCACCCACCTGGCACAGATGGGACACTTTGCTGTGAAGCCACAGATCGCTCATACCAAGTCGCCGATGGGGAGGCCACACTATGTGAAGCATCATCTATCACGGAGAAAAGTGGGCGCCGTCCAATTCTGGGTAGGACATGTACAGATTGCCCACCAGTACGAGCATTCCAGAACAGATTCCAGCATTCCAGATGCTACATCGAGCACGGCTGCCGAGATCCCGACAAGAGCCTTGAAGATGTGCTCGGCTGCCGCATATGTGAGAGGCGCCTGTCATGCAGGCGGAATCGTCACCATCTTTATCATCAATTCTTATGCCCCGCCCATATTGATAACGTCTGCGGACAGCGCAAGCGGCATTGTGCTCTCCCTTCATGAAACACACTCCGACACAAAAGACATCATCACGCGCTCGTCAGGTTTTCCGCGCGCTAACAGGCTGGACACTATGACTAGTGAGCTTTGAGCTCGGCTGTCAAGGCTGACGGACACGCCTATCGCGCTGCCCCACCCACCCCGTGTTGCATTGGCACATCTTTCTCTAGTAAGCGGAACAGCAGTGGGTTGGTCGGAGGGTCGTTGCACCAAATCCTTCGAAGTCACCGGCCTTCACGGCCCCACTGATACCACCACAACCACGCGCCGAGGCTGTCGCCTTGTCTTGCTTCCACTTACGCATTGTGCGAACTCAGTAGCCAAGCCAGCGCGAGCACAGTGTGCAATTCTGACATCGCTCTGTCATCAGGGAGGATGCACACTGAAGTCATGCACGCTACCAACAGCCAGTCCTTCACGACACATCAAAAGAGTCCGCATGAAACCCGCATGAAACCTCTTGCCGCCGGTCCTCGGTCGCTAGTCGGCTGACCGAGCAGGCGGGTCTGGCCCGCTCGACACCAGTCCTTGTCGCAGTTGTTGCTTGTGGGGCCGCTTCAGATGCCCTGGTTCCACGGACCTTGGCGCGGTCTCGTGACCCATCTGCCAAAACATAATTATCCAGAAAGAAAGCTACACGATAAAGTAGCTTTGGTCCTGGGGAACGGCGGTTCCTGAGGATCGGAGTGCGACCGCTGTCTCTCGGCATGCTTTTAGTCGCACACTGTCGAGGGCGATGGTTCACGCTTCTAAACACAAAGGACAATACACAATCGCACATGAGTACGGGAGTGTGACTCGGAGACGGGAGCAGGGGTACCAGTCCTCGGAGACGGGAGCAAGGGCTTCAGTCCACCCAGTCTGGACACCGATCTGATCGCCTTGAGCTTCTGCTTCCATGAACATGCATGAAGACATGCCTCCACTCTGGTCAACATGCCAAATGGAGCTCCGCACGTGCCTGCGGTCCTGCCCCGCGTACATTTGACCACTTTCCGCCTCGGGAGAAGCCTTGGCTGGCCCGGGTATTCTACACAGACACGGACTTGTCCGATACGTCATGGTGCCGGCATTGGCAGGACCGGGTCAACCGTACAAACATAGTCCAAGGCGTTGACACTGTACGCCATGCCCTCGTTGATCATGCATTGCATTACTACTGAGTACCAGGCGGGACATCATGGGAGGTTCTATTATCTTGAAAGATAGTAATGGGAATTGGAGAGAGATTGCCGATCCAATGTCTCTGGTTGGGTCGGCGTGTGTGTCTTGGTTGGTGTCTTTTGGGCCGTCTGCAGTAGGACAGCAACGACCAGCGCTTCACTTAATTCCGAGACCCCCACTGCCGAACGTGGGTGGGTTCTCACCCCCGCTGTTTGCCGCAAATGGCAGCTTATACTGGGATGCCAGATCCGGCTATGGACCCTGTCCTGAGAGAGCATCGAACCTGCGGTGTCTGCGGATTGCCCTAGTTAACGCTTCTGCCCGGGGAACAGGGAACTGAGTCATCAGAAGTGTCCCCAGAGTTGCTGCAGAACGGCATCACGAAGGTGGTCGAGCATCCAGCGAGCAAGCGAGCAAACGAGAAGACGCGTCAGACAGGGACTGCAATTGTGGCGCGTTGCTCGACTTCTCGGCGTTCGACCTCTTTTAGCCTTGGTGCGATTGTTGAATGATACGTCTTCACTGTCGGTGCTATTGGTTTGTCGCGTCCGTGCAGTGGCGGTGGCTTCGCTGCGGCGGTGACCAATATGTCCAAGCGCAGCGGGTATGTTGGGATGTGTCTCTCGATACAATCTGTGGCGTTCTGGCGTCACCTTTGACAGCGACCCCCTCCCCTGCCTGCGTCGTATCAGTAGCTCGTGTGCCGCCGGCATGGCCGTTTTTCCCGCGCGCGGCCGTCAACACTCCGAATGTGTCTACCTGGCTGGTCAACCTGAAATACCGCGTATCGCTTGCCGCAGCATGGGGCATGGGACCGGGTCTTCTGCCAGTTCCTCGATCCTTCCCACAGCCTGACGTGTACCTGAACTTGATGATGTTAAGGGACAACAACATGGCGAGAGGAGCATAAGGCGAGTGGCCTTCACCGATCCGAAACAGCGACGGAACTTGACTTTGGGCTTGTGCCAGTCTCGCGGGTAAACCAAGCGAAGTAAGAGCTGAGCGCGTGCTTACATACGTCAACGTCGTCATATTGATCCATATGACCGGACCGAAATGGCATGAACCTTGCGCAAGCAATGCAATGGTCTCAGGGACAATGGATCGAATGCCAAACTCGGCACTCTCACATACCCCGGGGGGCCGAGACGATCCCCACAGAATCAGAAATCTTCATGACACCCTTGCTCCGTGGGGTAGTCGTGGCACTTGTGCCAGCTATGGCAGCACGGCCCGAGCCTCAAGAAGAGAGAGGAGACGGATGGACTGAGCAGCTCTAAGCGAGGACACCGAGACCGGCGAGGCCGGCGAAGCGAAGCTGGATGGACATCTCCGGGAAAACGGCCGCCGGTGAGAACGCATCGCCCTCCGTGCCCTCCATCAACACTCAGATCGCCTTATCCAACGAAATGTCACAGACCTCGTAGGTGGCGGTCGCTACTAATCAGACCACTCACGACATAGTCCTCCCCTATCGCACAACTATCGCACAATCATAGCACAATCAGTAGTAGATATTATATGGACAAACGATGGGACAGTTCGTATCTCCTAATCGCGGTGTGCGTCGTTCAATGGGCGGCGCTCCCGAGGGTCGGGGTGAAGTCGGTGCAATACAGGCTGAACTCTCGGCATAAAGAGTTCCATGCAACAGCTGACCCACCCGTGTATCCCGGCGGCGGAGATACGCGCTTAAGCCTTGGTCCTTCCACTGTGCCTGCGGTTTAGGTGGACGACTTTGCGGCAATTCAGGCATACCACTATTGTATGAAGGTGTTCCCAAAGACTGGCTCGTCGCTTGCCGTCACATGCCGAGCTGCTGCTCTCCCGCCTGGTCTCCAGCTGCGCTCCAACCTGCTGTTAATCTCCCTTGCCTCAGTCAGCATGAGCGGCCTGGAACAAGCCTGGGTCTTACTGAGCGGATGCCGAGCGGCAGGCCTCAGGTTCTCCTCCTACCTGCCCTCTCATTCATGCATGGCGGCGCCCCCCGGGGGTGACACGGCCGCCCTGTTCATTTGGGATACGATGGCAGCGAGCGAGGCAGGCGAGCCACGCCAAGGCCAACTAAACTGCTGAATGAACCCAAGGTCGCCAAGTGCCGCATTCACAGTAGTGTCGGCAAGAGACACGACCGAAAGTATGTGATAAGTCAGGTTACCGTCGTCGAGGCTCCCACAATCCCCCCCTCATTCGTCTCGACCTGCCTCGCCTTGTGTTTCTAACACGAAAGTCATTCGACACCACCACTCTCTTCCATAACATCGACGTCGACAAAGCAGGCGTTATCGCGGACTCGACGCTGCATCTGTTCAAAAAGCATTGCGAGATTATCGCAACTCTGCGCCCAACAGCTCAACCACTGCATAATTGACAAGCGCCAAACTCCCACAGCTCTGCACTCCCTCCCCCAACAACTCGTTATCCCACTCCGCCAACCAACCGACCGAAATGGCGAACCCAGCCTCTCCCGGAAGCGACACTGACCGCATCTTTGCCTGCGCTCACTGTCCCAAGCGCTACGCACGCAAGGACTACCTTGAGCGGCACGAGCTGAATCGTAAGTCGATCACCCACGTCGGTTAGCGTCCCGGCGGCTGGATGGGTGGGTTGGTATTTGTGGGGGAGTGAGGAGTCCGGGCCCAATGGATCCGCGGAACCCACTGCCGAGAACTGCCTGCCATTACCGCGGTCAACCCATGTTCAATCTTCCCAATCCTCCATTGGCACTCGCAACCGAGGCCCCCCGATACGAGCCCCTCCATGCATCCATGCATGGCCGCATCCACCCACCCACTTATCATTCACATGCACGCACTCCAATCGTTGAACGCATCAATACTCACACTCCAGACACCCGTCCACGATCAGTATGCCCAGCATGCGGCAAAGGATTCGCTCGCCCAGATGTTCTGCGCAAGCACCTCTCCACATCGTGCAAAAGCCGTCGCGGCAGCGACGGTGACGCACCAGCTCCATTGACCACCGCCGAGGAGGACGCTCTTGTTCCCCGCAAGCGTCGCCGCCCACAGCGCCGCAACACCCTCGTTAGCGCCGACGCCGACTCTCCAACCGGTGGCGCAGGCAGCGACGATGGCAACCCGCGCCCTCACAAGGTTCCACAGCTCGCCCGCGGGTATTCGTCATACTCATCCGCCTCATCGTCTAGTCACCATGTGAACCAACACACGACTCTTGGACTCGACAACATTGAGCGTGACCGCCTCGACCGCCTCGGTCGTCTTGACTCACGCCTCAACGGCCGTCTCGATGGGCGGCACGAGGATTTTGTTGGTTCACGCCAGGACCTGCTGCGCAACCTGGCAGGGCCCTCCAACAACTCCAGCGCACTCTCTGACCGGGAAGAGTCTACCTCGCCCCGCTTCGAAGATGATGCGCGCTACACGCATGACATGTCTCCGCCACCAACATTATCCCCCCGCCTGGTGCGGGACGAGCCCCGCGGAGACGTGGGCGCTGATGGGCCCGCCCGCGCCGGGGCAAGCCTGGACCTGCCACTCGCTCCTGCTTTCGCTGCGACACCCGAAACCCTAGGTTCTCTCTCCTTCACTCCGAAGCTGGACAATGATTTTCCATCCCGTACCGAACGCTTCAATCTTGCCATCGGTTCCGATGGTATGCCCAACCTCTCTCCTGTTGCCCTTGAGTCCGAGCCAAGTAGCGCCGGCGACCATGCTACGTCCCACAGCGGGGGGTCCGGGGTCGAGTTTCCCGGTGTCTTGTCTGCGGAGGTCACTCCAGACCTCGGGTGGACAACCGGATCAGAGTCGGCCGAGTCGGTCGACGACCTCTTCTCTTGGCTCTTCAACGTTGCCAACACAACGAGCCAGGGTACGGTTTGGCCCAACACCCCCGGTGTCGACCCCTCCTTGAAAGACGAGGCCGTCGTGGTAGGGCCTGACGGATCACTTCCAACACCCCCCGAGCCCGCCCACGCTACTCTGTACGGCGACGACTACATGAGCGCTTGCCCTCCATCATCCGGTCTGCAACAGACCCAACCCCGAGCTATTCCGCACTTCAGCGGTGCCTCGTTTCCATCCCTTCCCGAACACTGGCGCGACGGCGAGTGGTGTCTCCCGCCCGCAATGGAGGCTCTGGACCCCCGAGCACGCGAAGAAATGATCAACTTATTCGAGGGCAGTGTCCGCGACGACATGCTCACGCCCGCTTTCAGCCTGGGCCAGATGCGCCGCTACTTTGAGCTCTACTTCACGTGAGTGGGCATGGTGGACCGCTACCTCAGGTGGCGGCCGTCGAGTCAATTATTAGCCGGGCGGTCGTGCTGAGACCTGCGCTTCCCCGTGCTTCGCTTCACTCGATTCTCTGCAACCATGCCCGCTTCTCTCTGTATAATCACCACCCCATCATTACAGTCACTTTAACCCGTTGTTTCCAATTATTCATCGTCCGAGCCTGGCATACAGGCGCCTTCCACCTGACCTGCTCCTCACCATGCTTTGCATAGGTACCGCATTCTCAGAGAACAAGGAGGGGTTTCGCATTGCGATGCGGATCCACAAGCGGCTGCGTAACCGCATCTTCGAGGTGAGTGTTCAGGCGGTACTTCATGGTTGGAGCCACGCTGACCTGTAGATGGTAGAGGAAGAGCCCCGCGCCCCACTCCATGCGCTGCAAACCATTCTGCTCATCAACCACTTCAGTCGCTGCTACTGCAGCCCGAAAGAGCACGACGTTGCCCAGGTCTTTCACTCGCCGAGCATCATCATGGTGCGGCTCGCTGGAGCCTTCATCCCTTCATTCGTCCCACACGTTCGTGCACATAATCCCCTCGACCACTGGCTCGAATGGGTAGCCTTCGAGGAGCGAAAGCGAGTTGGCTGGTTTGCGTTCCTGATGGACACGGCCAACGCTGCCTTGTTTCGACACTACCTCATTGTGCACTGCTTTAGCGTGCAGCTAGATTGGCCGGCGTCCGACGGAGCGTGGGCGGCGCACAACCCGTACTCGTGGAACAAAGCCACGCGCATTGCCCCGCGTCTGCCGACGTTCCACGCCGCTCTCCGCGACATCATTTCACGTGGCATTGTCAATCCTGCGCACGGCGCTTCGGAGTTCAGCTTGTGGATTCTCCTCCACGGCCTCATCTCCGTCTCATGGACACTGTTGTGGCGCGATCTCGGCGATCTGAGTATGATCCCTGCCTCACGCGTGTCGCACTGGAAGACCTCGCTGCGGCGAGCCTTCGGCGTCGTGCGCGACTGTCTGTCGGCACTTTTCGATGGGCGCCAGTCTGCTCTCGCCGACCCACTCGACATGCACGTGTACTGGACCGGCATTCCATTCACGCACCTCGGTTGCATCCTCGTCCTTACCGACACTGAGAGCGTGCGCATCTTTGCGGGGGAGCGTGCTATCGCTGGACGTCCCGTTTCGCCGGCCGAGTGGGCCAATGCTAGTGCTTACGTGCAAGCATGGGCACGCTCCTCGGACGGTGCTAATAGCGCTGCTGAAGCCATTGCTCTACTGCACTCGGTTTTCACCTGGAGCCACGACAGCCGTTTCCCCGTCGTCGCAAGTGTGATTCCGTGGTGCACGTACATCGCGACTCTCGTCCTGTGGGCATTCACTGCCGTCCACGAAGGCGTGCCAGAGCGGCGCCAGCTGGAATCGTATGTCGTCCCGCAGTTGGACGGGAAAGTGAAGATCGAGCCCAGCCTGGCCCGCCGCGACGCGCTCGACTGTCTCGAACGACTGAAACGCTTTTGGCCAGCCGACTTGAACAACGTCGAGGGCAAACACAGGCTTGCCGGTCCCTTGGCATATGCGGCATACCTGGCTAGTACTCTTGGCCGCAAGGTCATGGACGACAACAGGAATGTCCTCTTGCGGCTGCTGATGCCGTCCGTGGCATCGTAAGGGGTGGGGATTGAGGAGGTTTCACATAATGGACGAAAGAACAAAAGTATGGGGAGGAGAGACCTGCGGAGTGGAAGAAGAAGAACGCCAACATTAGGCAAGCGTATACATACACACATACATAGTTGTTTCCACAGCGTCCAGCGACGGCTGTGCAGTTGTACCCCAACGCCGCAAAAGGCATGTAATCATACCTGTGTACGAGGACAGTTTGCGAACGAGGTCAGTTTCCACAATCGCCGAAAAGCGAAGACCGACTCCCTCTAAAACGGATGGCGTCTTTCATCCAAAAAGAATTACACTGTGAGGGAGTCGAACCCCCGCCGCGTCGATGGCAACGACGCATGATACCGTTTCACCAACAGTGTCGTTCTAGCCATCTGCTTTAGGAGATTCCAGCTCGGAGTTATCTGTGTTGGGCACAAATTAGCCAAGCTTTTCCGACTTTCAGCCGACTTTTATTGACCTGCGGTTAATTGTGACAGAAAATGTTAGTTCATGGCCGCCAACAGTGTGTGAGGCTTCATTTTCGTTGTCCAGAGTCCAGCCCTCTAGACACGGATTGTTGTGGTGCTACACCTGTTCACACGAGGTTGAACATGAGTATGCAGGACAGCCGTCGGACGGCCCCATTGCCAACGTTTTTACAGCTACCGGAAAGGCAGGACACCAGTCGGCTTTCGGCGTCGGCCTTGTCCGGCTATCCAAAACCCGTCGCCGCCGGCTATGCACGCGGAACCCACCCTCAAAGCCCATCTTCGTGGTGACTTGCAGCTCGATTTCAACAAGTCTTGTGCTCAGACCATTCTCCAACTCACAGTTGTCGGTGCGGTGTGCAACCCTTGAGTTTCTCGTCAACTGAATCACATCTCAACCCAGAAGAGTCCCTTCCAACCCTACTCACTCGGCTCTTGTTCGTCTGCTCAACCCTCGCATTTGGTCAATATGCCTCCCGTTCCCAAGATGCCCTCGCGGCGCAACCAAGACCCGGCGCACGTTATGGACTTCCCGTCGCTCAACTTGGGCCATGGGCCGTGCTCGAAGAAGCCGTTTACCCTCGTTGACCTGGACATCACAGTGTACGGTTTGGATGAGATCGCCGGTAGCGACCGACCCGTGGCCGTAGTCGTGAGTGCTCTCTACTCAGCGTTGCGTTTCTCCTCAACCAGTACTGATAGCAGATTGTGTCGCATGGCTGGGCCAACAATGCTGCACAGATGGAGAACATGAGCTATGGACTCATCGGTGAAATGACCAAGCTCGGTGGCCGCAGGACGCGTGATGTTATTGTCGTGACGGTTGTAAGTGATCTCTGGGGCAATTGGGGCTAGGGCGGAAGAACTGATTTCCAGGACCAGCGCAACCACGGAACGCGTCGCCTGAAGAAGGACCAGCTGTCGTACCGCAGCAATACTCGCCTGTATGTTTGGAGCGTCACGTACAGCCGCTGATGCCAGAATTGCCATGGCTACGACTATTACTGGCGGTGTCGAAGACCATCAACTCATCATGGACGTGCTTGAGGACTACCTCTTCCCAATGGGCGAGCGAAAGATTGTCGAGTTCATGTGCACGGGTGTCTCCCTAGGCGGTGAGTTCATCCTAGTCTATTAGGTGATACGACCAGTTACTGACCCCAAGGTCACCTCGTTTGGCGGCTTATGAAAGTTGGTGAGTTGGCCACTGTTGTCCATGTGATTCAAGTTTTCCGCTAAAATCAGACCCTCGCGTCCGCATTGCCGTGCCCATCATCTCCGTTCCCGCCGACGCGCTTCAGAATGTCCACACGGCGCGCTTCAGGGCCGAAAAGACACTCGGCACCAAAGACATGTACTACCCCACTGCCACGCGGGCGTTCTATGAGAATGTGACACCGCCGGGGACGTACGCGGACAAGCGGATTCTGGCACTATGTGGCGGTATCGACGAGGTCGTGCCTCCTTCGTTTGGTGCCGAAGAATGGAACAAGGTGCGGGGCGAGGCTTACGCTGCGGAACAGTGGATCCAGGAGGGCCGTGGGCACATTTGCACGCCTGAGATGGTTCAGCGTGCCGCCGCGTGGTTCGTTCGATGGGGTCTTGGAGGCGCACAGGGAGATGCCAAGCTGTAAGCTGCGCATGCGCTCACAGTAGTGCATAGCTATTTAGAGGTTTCATGCATGATGTTTGGGTAGCCAGCAAGATCCGGGCAAGATGCAGGTTGGAATGACACCGAAAATAAAGCCGCTGGGAGGGCCAAGCGTATTCGCATCGCAGTCTCAGTGATGAGTGATCCAATGAGGTGTACCCGGCCGATCGAGATACAGTCTGTGTGGTAATCTGCCAAACACGATGCTCCACGAGTGCTCTCCCTTCTATTGGGTTGATGGAGCGATGATGCCACATGCTGCATGTACTATAATAATATGACATCGCATGATCCCCCTCAGCTCCATGCATACCGACATGTGGGTGCTGGTTCTGTTTGGTCGTTTACATCGAGTTGAACGGGTCTTGACGGTCAAGTCCGAGAATTGCCCTCCACTGGCCGAGATTTGCAGATCAACCGATCGATCATTCAAGCCACGACGACTAACTGCTACAGTGCTCACGGCACTCTCAGGCAATGACGCGTCACCCAGTTCACTCAGTCACTCGCGATCACTCGCGTACTCGTGCACTGGTGTGCTGGCGCATGCACAACTGGCTCATGCCTTGGCCGGAGCTTGAGAAAGAGGTTGATTAATGCATTCAATGATGGTGATCGATGCTGCATGCCGCAAAAGTCAGACGAGTCAGCGGTGGCTTGGCAATCATCCTCCCCCTCGTTCGTCTGTGCTTGCTTTGTTCGTTTGTCCCCTCTTCTCATCGCACTCAACTCTCTTTGAGCCATCATTTCATCTCAACCATCAACATCATCGTTATTTATCATAACCATTCACTCTGCCTCGCTTATTCTGGACTGTTGCCATCGTGTGCATGCTACTCGCCTTGTTAGCTCCACTAGCCCCTCGCGTGCCCAAACTCGCAACATCTTCCATTCGTCTTCCCACTACCTATCACTCGGCTCGTCGGCTCATCTCCCTCTTCACCAACATGCCCGCAACCTGTGAGATCGCCTACTCCCCTTACGAGCTGACGTTAGACCCCAGGCCGCCCACTCCACCTCCCAGTTGGGACTACAAGCCGGAGCTCATCCAGGAGAGCGTCAAGGAGTACATCGCCAACACGGACAAAATGCTCGACGAGATCGCTGCACTCCCCAAGGAGCAGCGTACCTATGACAACGTTGCTCGTCGCATGGGGCTGTACGACGCATCTGAGGATAAGAAGATCGAACCCAGCCTTTTCCTGCAGTACGTCAGCGAGGACGAGGCCTTGCGCAACGCCTCCGTCGACGGTGACAAGAAGCTTCAGGTGAGACTCACCCTCCTATCCCTACGGTCTCTAGCTTCTTCTGTTGTTCTATTTTCGGCGAGATACTAACGTCTAGGAATATGGCCTCAAAACCATCGCTCGACAGGACATCTACCAAGCCCTCCTTGATGCCGAGGAGCACAGCAAATCGCAGGGCGTAAAGCTCAATCCGGAGGAACAGCGTCTCCTTGATCGCATGATCCGTGACAGAAAGCGTAACGGCCTCGGCCTCGAGGAGAGCAAGCGTGACGAACTCCTCAAGATCAAGACGGAGATCATGGAGCTCGAGGTCGACTTCCAGCGCGCCTGCAACGAGGAGAAGGGCTTCCTTCTGTTCACGGAGGAGGAACTGGTGGGCGTGCCCCAGGCCGCAATCGAGGGATACCCTAAGGAAGGCGACAAGTACAAGGTCACCTTCAAGACTCCCGACATTGTCCCAATCTTGTCAGTCGCTGCGTGTCATCTGAAAACTGACTGTCAGCCAATATGCCGACAACCCCGAGACCCGTCGCCGCGCGCAGCTGGGATACGAGGGCAAGACGATCCAGAACGTTCCCGTTCTTGAGAAGATTGTCGAGCTACGCAAGAGGGTTGCCGACCTCATGGGCTTTGAGAATTTTGCAGACTACATCCTCGACGTTGGTTTTGCTCCGTGATCATTTGCTGACGATGTGTACAGATCAAGATGGCCAAGGACTCCAAGACCGTCATGTCGTTCCTCGAGGACCTCAAGACTAAACTCACGCCTCTTGGTGAGGCCGAGAAGAAGAACTTCCTGGAGCTCAAGAAAGAGGTGCACAAGGAGAAGGGCTACCCTGCGGATGAAGAACTCAACCTCTGGGACTACCGCTACTATGACCGCCTGTGGACCGAGCGCAAGCTCGCTCTCGACGATGAGAAGGTCAAGGAGTACTTCCCTGTCGATAAGGTCGTTCCGACCATCCTGGACATTTACAAGCAGCTCCTGAGCGTGCAGTTCTATTCTGTTCCCCGCGACGAGGAGAACGGCGGTAAGACCTGGCACAAGGGTAAGTAACCAGGACGTTTTCACTGCTAACATCATCAGACGCTGAGGCGTATGCTGTTTGGGACCACCAGAATGGCAAAGATGGCGAGTTCCTTGGTTACATGTACCTCGACCTCTTCCCTCGTGAGAACAAGTACGGCCATGCTGCTGTTTGGGGCCTCATTCCGGGCTGGACGAAGGAAGATGGTGGACGCTCGTACCCGACCGTCTGTATGGTTGCCAACCTCGCCAAACCCACACCCAAGCGTCCCGCCCTCATGAAGCACTCGGACGTCGTCACGTTCTTCCATGAAATGGGCCACGCCTTCCACGGACTGTGCTCGAAGACACAGTTCAGCCGCTTCCACGGTACTCATGTCGCTCGTGACTTCGTCGAGGCTCCTTCACAGATGCTCGAGAACTGGTGAGCTCTCTAGAAAGTCCTGCCGCTGATATCAGGTGCTGGCTTCCTGAGCAGCTCAAGACGATGTCGTCGCATTACAAGACCGGCGAGCAGCTTCCCGACGACCTGATCCAGAGCATCGTGAAGAGCAAGAACGTCAACCAGGGTCTGTTCAACCTCCGTCAGCTCTTCTTTGGGCTGTACGATATGACCCTCCACACCTCCAAGGAGGAGGTAGACCAGACCAAGTTGTGGTGCGATCTGCGCCAGAAGGTCTCCCTTGTGTCGACCAAGGGCGAGTACGTCGGCGGCCAAAGCGGCTTTGCGCACATCGTTGGTGGATATGCTGCAGGGTGAGTAAGAACGCCGGGCTTATTCTTGGATAGAGTAACTGACACCAGATACTACGGTTACCTCTACTCGCTGGTGTTCGCTGCCGACATGTTTGAGACAGTGTTCAGCAAGGAGCCCATGTCATCTGAGAATGGCATGAAGTACCGCAATGAGATCCTTAAGGTCGGCGGAAGCCGTGACGAGATGGACTCGCTCGTCGCGCTGCTTGGCCGCGAGCCGACCAATGACGCATTCCTGCGTGAACTCCTGAGTGGGGCCGAGGACTCGTCGGCAGCAAGGCTATAGTGCGGGTTGCGTATCAGAAGACTATACATAGAGGATCGGGGGAACAAAAGTCAACATGCATAGAATACAGAAAACGTCGTTCATGGACGTGGAGCAGTTGCGTCGCCGACGGTGTCTGTCCGATAACTATTCTGCGTCGCATCCAGAACAGCCTCCTTCCATTCCGAAGGTGTCTCGGGTTCAGACAGCTCGTCTTTCGTTTGCGTCGTCGTGCTTGAGCTGCTCCCCGCCCAGTTGTAATCATATAATGGGGGCTGAGCCGCCCCAGCGTCCACTTCCTGTACCACGCCATGACCGAACGGGACAAACCCGGCATTGTACTGTTCGCCACCCAGTCTGCCGCGGTGTGCGCGCGGTCTCCAATAGCAGAAATACGCGAGCACCGCAGCAATGATCAACGCGCCGCCCACGCCTCCGACCTGCCGTCAGCACCATTCCACTCCATTCAGAGTGGCAGTCTGTGCATCCCACTCACTACTCCGCCGATGATCTTGTCCTTGGAGCTGGAGATCGAGCTCGATTCGGGGCCGGCCTTGTCACTCTCACTCCCCGTCGTATTCACACTGCCATGTATCAGCTGGAGCTAAAATGTCAATGACTCACACTGGCCTGTCGGTAGAGCTGTATAGCGACATTGAATGGAGACTGGTTAGGGGGCTCTTCTCGCCTTTATTCAACAGAGCGTGTTTATACGGTTTAACCGTCATGACATATTTTGTGTCGGGGTCTAGCTGCCGTGCAAACAGAGTGGTACCCGCTATGAACGGACGTGAAGCGTTGTAACTGGAAGGGACCGTATTGTTCTCGTTTGGCAATGGATGATCGAAGGAGAAGTCAGCCCTTCCGCGCTCTGGTCCAACAGTGCCGTTGACAGTTATAAACGCTGTGCCGGCGGGAATGTCGATGTCTAGACCGCCACTCTTGTCATCCCCCACGGCTTCCAATACCGCAGTGGAGGCTCCTGTGTGTGAGCTCAAGGAAGTTTCCTCTAGAATCTACCTGCAATATCGATGGTCGTGTTCTCCACTTTCCACGCTGAATTGACACGCAAGACCTTCCCGTTCAGTTGCCCGTCTACCACGAAGGGAAGGGTCGAGATTGGCACGTCCGCGAACGACGCACTCTCGTTAACTCGGGCCTCTTGTCGTCGGCAACTCACACATCACTCAAGAGCTGGTGGACAACCTGGATGCCGCGTACGTGGTAGACGCCCCGCGTGCCGTTAAACTTGAACTCGATGTGGGCAGCCTCGGGGCGGCCCGGATCAATGCGACGGAGACGCGGGAACTCGCTACGGTCCAGCGTCTCCGCACCTCTGAACACTCCCACAATTTGCACCCTTGACGTCACCATCCCGTCTGTGCCCTCCGAATCAAACAGGAGTTCAACCTCGGAGGTCTGTGCGTATGTGCTCAGAATCAGATGCACCCCTTCAGGGTCGTCGGTGCTGACGCTCGCCGGCGCAGTGGCGAGCCGGTTGATCTCGGCCATGTCAAGCGAGTGCATTGACTGGCCTCGTGCAACGGCGCCGGGCTCGACTGGCGCGCCGTCGAAAGTCACATTCCAGACATTGTAGGCAGCTGGTGTGCGTTTCACGCCCCATAACCTTGAAAACTCCACCTGCGGAGAGATGTCGGTATAGTGGAGTTCGAAATTGAGTGTGTTGCGTGCAACCGCGCAGGCAGCCACTGCGAGGAGGAGGCTCGGCAAACGCATCAGCGATGGTAGAGTGTCAGATGTCAAAGTGCTCTTCTGCAGCGTCTTTACACAACTCATGGCAACAGCTAGAGTCACAGCACGCGACCTTACCGAATCCTAGATCGTAGGGGGGGGGTCCACGGTCTCAAAGTCAACAACCTTAACGGGATGCGGGTGCCTGGATAAACGACCATCCATTGCGTGTTGCTCAAGTCAGACTGCCATAGGCTTTCACACTTATGCGTAAGCCCATCTCAAGAGCACACAAGGAGGGGAGGGCCATCATCAAAACAGTGGGAAGCGAGAATCATGGTCTATGATGGGATGAGCCGTGTCTTTGGTGGCCGGGGTAAATGTGTGGGTGCGTGTTTGGTAGCTTAAGCGACAAACTACAAGATGCCGGTAAAAATAAGGTTGAGCATGTGTTGGAAGAGATAGAGATGTCAAGTCCAATCTACAAAACCCCGTGCACCTTTCAAATGGGCACCTTTGATCCGTCCCCCAACGTGGGCGATAACACATCGGTCGCCCTATAATTGATTCACAGCAGCGGCCAAAGGGCAATCTGCCAGCATCGAAATGTTCCACACATGTCCCATGTGAAAGGTTTGTCCAAGACCATCATTTGGATTTGGGGAGACTCAGCACTGTACGTGAGAAGTGTTGATCTAGGCCAGTATGCGGGTCGCCCTCAATGGGAGCAACCCGCGTTGTCCTCATGTGGGACTGCAGGTGTGGTAATAATTTGGAAGTGAATGCGATAGCCAGAGCGACGTTCTCTGCATCTTCCTGTCACTACTGATGAGAACAGCTTCTGTCCTAGGGCACATTAACCCCCTACATTGTCTGCCGTGGAACAAGACAACAAAGGGCAGAACAACGAACTCGCCCTACTGGGCAGCCGAAAGAGTGCGTGATTGGGTGAATGGGTGTGCCAGATCTCTGTGCCTTGTGGTGTGATAACCAGTAGGCTTATCAGGGTTACTGAACACCGTGTCTCACTCGTGTCATCCATACAGCAGGAGGCACCAGCATCGGAAGAGGTGTTTCTGATGGAAAGTGATACAGCTGACGTCAAGCATGCCGTAATGCGAGTCCCACTGGGTATTCCTGGAATCGCTGGAGCCAATGCTGGTCAATGCTCACAGTATGCACGTATGTACCTGTATCACTTTCCGTATGGTGACGACGCGTGGGAACCGGATCTGGCTACCCAGCACGCATTGTTGTCCTAACGACCATCAAAGTGCAGCCCCTGGGCCCAATCGACCCGATCTCTGGTCAGAAGTTCACCTGCTGGCATAGGCTGGCCGTCCTGCCTGGCTCCGTCCACTTTCTGAAACATGCACAAACGCGGCAGTTTGGGTGTGTTGGGAAGACGGAACCACATGGAGCCATGGAGCTGGGCGTCGCCCGTGGCATAAATATGTAAGAAGTGCAGCGATGCTCAAGCCACGGCCACAGCAAACAATACGTCTGCGGGGTATGCAGACTTCCTGGCAGCTCCACAAACATTCTGTCCCTGCAAACCGTAAACGATATTGCAGAGCAGCGGATATTGGAATAAGGTCCCCTGGATCTTCAAGGCCGAGTTCTCTCCATGAACAACTCGTAAGTTACGCAATAGCTGGCTGACAGCTGGACACCCTGCTTGGCGATTGGGCCTGCAGGTGAACCCGATGCTTGCTTCTAGAGACGCCCCTTCGATATGCGAAACGCGCACCAAGCCCTCGTCCTGGAGCGGCTCACACCGCTGACCACTGCTGATCTCTGTGCCTTCTGCGCCAAGCCAGGACAGTACATGTATGATCGAAGATTGGGTATCTGATCACTTCGCACAGTTCCTAGATAACCTAAGGAGACGCCTTCTGATGACTGCCTGAGGCGATTTCCATTTCGGGTACTCAGAATGCTAAGCCCAGATGAACAACAAGGGAATGGAGTACGACCACATCGTCGAGACGTCCCGTGTTCCACAGATTCGTTCTACGAATTGTTACAGCGCACATCCTTCTACAAAGGTCCTCCCTGCTTATTCTCAGGTCTTTCCATGGTAGCTAGCACTTCAGCTTTCCACTGCTGCGGTGCATGAGGAGGCTCGCGATCTGAAAGCAAGGGCTTATCCTCACTTTGAAGCCTCTGATTCGGAGGTGCGTGCAAGGTAGATCCAGTGTCTGAACTTACAGCCCACGCGTTGTTGTAAGTCGGTGGGGGCAGCACTGAACCGGCGTCCACTTCTTGTATGGCAGGTCGCTGTCCGAAGGGAACAAAGCCGGCGTTGTGCTGCGCAGTATTCAGTGTGCGGCGATGAGCGCGAGGCCGCCAGTAACAAATGTAAGCAAGAAGGCCGCCAATGATCAGAGCACCCGCTACGCCGCCCACCTGCCGTCAGCGTCGGATGGAGGCCCACTCACAACTCCGCCGATGATCGCCGCCTTGGAGCTACCAGGGGTCTGAACGGCTTCAGGTTTAGTATTAGCCTCTTCCACGCTAGAGTCAGTCTGGAGCTTCATGGCCGAGTGTATTCTTACACAGGTCTGTCGGTGGAGCTGTACAGCGACATCGTGTGTAGGCTGACCCTCTCTCCTGATCCGCTAAAAGACACCGTCATTGAGTATACGACGTTGGGATCGAGCTGGCGTGCGAATAACATCACACCAGCCTTGACAGGACTCAAGTATTCGATGGTCCTGTAAGTGTTCTCGGTGGGGCCATCGGGTTCGAAGTCCACTGCTGCCTTCCCACCGTTCTCACCCGTGGTACCGTTGAAGGTAATGAACGCTGTGCCTTTTGGAATGGCGATTATCAAGTGTGACTGGCGGTCGTAGAAGCTGCCTGCGACTAACGACACAGCCTCAGATATCTCTTTCGGCTTTCCTGACTGTTAACGTCAAAGGAGTGCATCAGACTTACCGTCGATGTCGATTGTCGTGTTTTCCGCACTCCATCCTTTACCCCACTGCGACACAAAACGCGGGTTGGGTTGACCGTTCACAACGAACGGAACTACAGAGATAGGAACATCTGCAAATGACGTGCTGAGATCAGCCCACAGGCCCCTTTCCCAACCTTACACGTTGCTCGTGAGTTGATGCTGGACGCGTACACCGCGAACAGTATATACACCGTTTGTCCCGGTCAGGTTGAAGTAAAAGGCCGCATAGCCAGCTCCAGACCGGCGGACGTGTAATAGCTCGCCCGGAGTGGGAGGGACCAGCTCGAATTCCTCCCTAGCGTAGCTTATATTTAACCCGTGGGCCCGTATTTCTCCATCGGTGACGGTTTGCTCGCCCAGAAGAACAGCATCCGAGCTCTGGGCGTTCACACTCACAAACCCACTAGGTACCTGCTCCTTGTTTTGCTGCCCCTTGTTTTGCTGGAGCGAGTACGGGTGGAACTGTACCATGTCAATCGAGGCCACACCGTTGGCGGTCGCGTCGATGGAAGGCGACTTCGGTGTGTGCTCAACCCCCAAGGACCATGAAGGGTCCTTGACAACGTCAACAGACGAGCTCACGGAGGTCCTGAGTCGGACTTGAGGACTGAGCACGCTGTAAGTGAGATTGAAGGTGATGTTGTTGCGTGCAGCGACGCCTGCCGCCCCTGCGAGCAGGAGGGCTGGAAGGAGCATCGAATCACGGGAAGTGGTGAGCGTGTGTTGAGGTTTGGGGTGGGTAACATCAATCGCGATGAACAACGCTAGAGGGTATCCATTAGTTGTCCAAATGTCGGCTCATCGATGAGCATGCCTGGTGCCAAGCCAAACGGACCGCATAACCGACATGACGGAACGTCGGAAGGGGTGTTGTGCCCTGACGAGGAACTGAAGAGGATCCGACGGAAGTTGTTGGCTTGGCCATGCGTTCATGAACAATTCCGTTCTAGCCGCAGAGAACGCAGACCCTCACTCTCAGCTCAGAGCATGCAGAGCTTGCGTCTTGAGACAGCGGTGCCAGTGTTGTGCCAAAGTCGTGAGGGCTGGCCGAAAAACATCTGGCCCCACAAGGTCCCGTTCACCTGCAAATGTCAGGCCTGGTTTTACCGTTGTTGGCAATACACACCATGCATGTATCACGCGCATGCATGAACTCAATATTCATATACGTACAAACCCGAGAGACCGGAGCACGGGGGAGCAAAATCCAGGCTCATGAGACAGCACCGCTTTTCATCTGCAAAGGGTCTGACAACGCGATCCAATGTCCATGTAACGTACAGTACCAAGGAAACCCAGGACAGTTGGTGGACTGCTCAAACTCGACCATGCACAGCTCATAAGGCGTGCTGCACTTGCGAGCCCCGCTCCCAGTGTCTGCTTCGGTTGCTCAGATGCCTGTATTGCCTCGCCTTGTAAAGATACTCACAGGTGCGAAGAGCTCCACATGCCACCCATGAGCTCGCAACTTTCAGCATAATACCCTCATTGCTCCTGCTTCCGATGTGCTGTGGGAGGCAGCAGAGCCGCCTTCCACTCCACGGGTGTTGGTTCAGATTCAGGGGACATCGAGAGCGGTTCGCTCTCCGCGCGACTAGCAGTTGGTTCCTCTGCGTCGTACCCGTCGTCGGGGGTCTGTTGCCACAATGGGTCATAACCTGGCGGGAGCGGGCCTTGGTCTACTTCCTGCGCCTTAGACCCAAATGGGACGAACCCGGCATTGAACGACCTTGCTTCAGCGGCTTCAATAGCTCGACGCTTTGATCGTGGCCGCCAAAAACAAAAGTAAAGCAGCACAGCACAGAGAATGAGGAGGGCGCACACCCCACCGACCTGTCGTCAGCATCCGTGCGCCTTTCTGGGGCGGCGACGCTGATGTATACGTACGACACCACCAACTACCTTGCCAATGAAGCCGCGGCCCTCGCCCCCGTTGTCAACGCTTGGCCGATCTCCGCTGCATCGTTCAGCATCGGCCTACGACCAGCAATGGGCCACTTACACGGGCTGGTCACCGGAGCTGTACAGTGTCATGGAGTGAAGGCTGATTGTACGGTCCGAACCATCGGGCTCTGAGTTCCTCACAGCCATTCTATAGCTGACATCAGGATTGAGCTGGCGGGCAAACAACGTAGTTCCAGCTCGGAACGGCCGGGAGGCGTTGTAGTCAAGGCCATCGAAGGCCGTGAGGTCATCGTCCCAAGTAGTTGGGGGGTTGAACGAAATCGTAGTCTGGCCGCGGGTCTCCCCCACAGTGCCATTAAGTATTATGAACGCTGTGCCTTTCGGGATTGTGACCACCAACGGCCTTCCTGGTGCAGCGCTGACAGCTTCGGATACCACAGCTTCTACGCCTCATCATCAGCCTCTGCGGGTTCTCTGGTCCTCTCACCTCCGCTCATGACCGTAGTTTGTTCCACTCTCCAAGCAGGATCCCATTCCATAAATCTCCCGTTGATCCGTCCGTCCGACACAAAGGGGATAACTGATACCGGAACCTCAGCAAAGGTATTACTGGCGTCAATTCTACCCTTCGGCATTGCGCCAGTAAACCCACACATCGCTCAGAAGCTGGTGCTTCAAACGAACGCCTCTGACGGTGTACACCCCGCGGGTGCCGTTAAACTTGAATGCGAACGTTGCCTGCCCCGCCCTCGTGCGTCGCACCTTCATCAACTCCCCTTCCGCTGGCTGGAACAGGGCAAATGTTTGATTGCCATTTATCTCAGCCTGTACTTCACCATCGGTCCCAGCACCCTCGCCTAACAGGACGGCCTCCCAGCTCCTCCCCTTGATTACAACTTCGGCCGTGATGGGGTTGCTCGAATTGCTTTCCAGTGCATTCATGTTGATCGTGTGCGCTGACTTTCCACTAGCATGGGTATTGAGAGGCGCTTGCTGCCCGCCGAATGTCACGTTCTAAGGTCGGAACGTTCCGTCTCCGGAAGCATAATGGATGCTGACTTGGGGGGAGATGTCGCTGTAATCGAGATTGAACGTGATGTTGTGGCGAGCGATCACGGCCGTGATGCCCCATACGAGGGAGGCGGCCAGCATCAACGCCCTTCGCATCTTGCCTAGATGGATAGCATGGATAGAATCGGTCGCCGAGTACCGACATGACCGACACGACCACTCCAGGCTCCAACGGAAAGGTCACAAATCGATTTGTCGACAGAAGATTTCGGGTTGACTTGCTGGTGTGCCTGCTTCAAAAAGTCAGGGGACCTTTACGAGATCGATCAGCGGTGCAGCGGCAGCGAACAGACCAAAAAGACCTTTGAAGAAAATCGCAAGGACATCAACACGCCAAGGATTCTACAAGACAAACCCCACATGGTGCATTTCACTCGGTATCGTGGACGAGGCCGCCCCAACCAGAGACCGACCCCAACCATGGTCACCTGCCCATGACTCTGCCTTGTAAGCCCCGTGCCTAGGTGGGCTTAGCAGTGTCCACGGGAAGGCTCCAGTGCAACGGACACAGGAGGTGACGCTCAAGTTCGGAGTGTGAGTCAAAAATGCCTAAAGGCTAGTTCTTCCCTGCGGGCCAGGGTGGTGTCGGCCATCCTCTTCAACCGCATGTCTTCAGGTGGCTATTCGGCCCGCGAGCAAACCTCTTGGCTTTCGGGAACAGCTAGGGCGACGAGGTGAGACAGTATTCGTGTTCTCATCATCAGTAGTGTATTAGTGGCACGAGCTGTGAAGTGGGGATACGTTCTACTGGAAAGCTGATCCCGTAGCGCAAATGTGCATCGGTTGACGGGGGAGAAATACCTACCGAGACATATTCAGCGGATGGTCTGTAGGTGTAGAGTATAACCAAAGGAAATCCGGTGACGAGGATGATGAACCACGCCGTATGATGCCAAGAGATTATGAGACCATCCGTAACAAGGTTACCCGTTACAATAAATTGTGCTAACAAAACATCCGCGCTACCACCCCTGAAGCCGAGACTTCCGCACTGCAAGGTGTGGGCATGAATTCTGCATGTGCTGTATAACCACTACGGATGGGTCAGAGAGGAATAGAAGTAATGGCTGGGGCGGAGTCTTCGACTCTACGGCTGCACCATTGCTGTAGACAGCTCAAGTGGCCAACTGGGAATTCTGTCTATAGGAGTAAGTAGTGCACTTGCTTAACAGCAGCAGTTGAGGCCTGGCTAACCAACGACATCTGGAGCCGACTAACCAACGACATGTGGAGCCGACTAACCAACGACATCTGGAGCCGACGAAATCTCAGTTCGGTCCATTCTGTTGTTCGAACTCCGCCCCGATACAATCCATCGACTGGCTATGTCCTCACAGCCTCTTCCGAATCGGAGCGTTGCCTCCTGTCTCTCCGGACATAGATGCATACTGCCACCAATTGTCCATCACTGATAAATCTATCTCGGCCCTTGTGATTTGAGCTCTCTTATTAAGGGAGGCACTGGTGTCTGGTCGACCGGAGTACCGCTGCCCTCGCCCCACGACTTGTCGTATTGCGGCGGTGGAATCACCGCCCCAGCGTCAACTTCTTGGATATGAGCGTGTTGACCAAACGGAACAAATCCGGCGTTGTACTCGCGAGCTTCCAGTTTACGGCGATGTGCTCGGGGCTTCCAATAGCAGAAGTAGAACAAGAGCCCAATAGCCATAAGAGCCAATCCCGCTCCGCCGACCTGCTGTCAGTCAGGCAAGCGTCAAAACGTACCACTCCTCCGATAATCGCCGCTTTGGACGCGGCTCTGGAGTTGGAGGTCGCGTCACTGTCTTCGCTGGTGGTCGCATTAACGCTGCAAGCATCAGCGTGGAGTACGGTTGAGGTGGACGCACACAGGCTCGCGGCTGGAACTGTACAGCGACATCGAATGGAGGGCCACCGTGTGGTTGAGGCTCTTCACCGTCATGGTGTAGCCAGTATCCGGATTGATTTGGCGGGCAAACAGCATGGTGCCAGCCACGAACGAGCGATGGACATCAAACGTAGCACTCGTCTCTGAGCCCGGTAACTGCGGGCTAAACTCAACCCGGGCTAATCCCCGAGCGTCGCCCACTGTGCCGTTAAGCGTTATGAATGCCGTTCCCTTTGGGATCAAAATTCCAAGATCGATTGATTTAATGGAATCGGAGTATGTTCCGACCAGTTCAGATACTACCGTGGAAATACCTGTAATGAGACTGGGACGGAGAAGCATAGTTGAGATACTCACCATCTACAAAAACGGTTGTGTTCTCCACTGCCCAGTTGGAATCCCACTGCATGAATTGTTTGTTGGGCTGCCCGTTCACAACAAATGGGACAACTGAGATTGGGACTTCGTCAAATGAGGTTCTGGTGTTAAGAGCTTCCCAATAAAGACCATTCATACTCACGCGTCGCTGGACAGCTCATGGACAATCTGAAGGCCGTACACTGTAGTTCGTCCACTCTTCCCTACGAACTTGAACTCGAAGTCCCCAAATTCGGGGCGCCCGGGGTCGATGCGCCTCGCTCGTGGGAAGTTAGAACTAACGTTTTTGACATCGACAGTCTCAGAGCCAGAAGCGACACGCACTGTCGCGTTTACGCCTTCCTCGCGGTCAAGACGTATACCGACCTCAGAGCTCTGCACCCTTGTGCGAACAAATGCTTCAGGTGCTTGTATTGGGTCGGTGATGCCCACGTTAAGACGCCCCAGGTCTACTGAGATTGCCGGGTCACCGTTCGCCGGAGCACCAGGAGTAGGTGGACGGCCGTCGAAGGTCCAGTTCCACTCCGCCAAACTATCCGAGCTATTCACTGCTAGAAGGGTTCTGACCTGGGGCGAAACGAGGCTGTAGGCGAGTTCAAATGAGATGTTGCGTCGAGCCGCAGCGACCGTAGTGGTCGCCAGTAGCAGCGGAGCGATCAACATCGAAGGTTTCAAGTAATTGGATGTTGGTTGAGTTTTGAAGGATGGCAAATTGGAAGATGACAAACGTACGACGGCAACCCTTGTCGATAGCACTGAAGCCTGCGACTGGGGCGAAGGTAGTGCATCCATCCATTCCGACGGAGATGCTGATCCAACGTTGACCGATGTGCGAGTCTCTGCAACTAGGTGAACTGGTTGGGTTTTGGTGCCTGGCAGGTCTGAGTCGGGTATAGATAGGGTTCAACGGAATCTTGGCAGCCGAGTCTTGGATGAAAGGGCAATCGCAACAAAATATTAAATGTTGTGAACACAACGTTAGGTGGGCTTGAAGGTTCAAGATCCGAGAATCGAGTTCCCGCCGCCATCAATCCGTCGTAGTTATGCACAGTAGCACAGCGCAAACTCAGCGCGAGGGACTTAGTCGAGGTGGAGGCTAGTCGAAGTGAAAGTGAGAGCCCACAGCGATTCGCCTACTTTGTGAACCGCCGTTGCCTTTAAAAGTCCAATTGCCAGGACACGATGTGACCCCGCGGTATATCAGACATGCCCCACAGCCCGCGGTGCATGGCCTGGGCTTAGTTAAAAGTTGGAGCCGCTCGCCCGCGCTCGAATGGCGGACGACAAGTGAGAAAGTAAAGAACACACGATGTGGAGACTGGCGCCGATGACGTCAAAACACAAAACAACGACGTCTAGATTGGTGCCGCGGCTCAACTGGAAGAGGTCTCTCACCCTGCCGCTGAATCGCCTACCGTTCTCGTTCTAATAGCCATCCTCATCCACAATTTGGTCCGGCATCCAAGTTTCAATTCAAGCCTGTGCGTTGTCGCGATGCAGCATGTCCGTGCGCTCGAAGACACGCATCACATCGTGCGCGCCTCCGATTTCCTCCCTAGCACCCCACTACCTCCGCCCATCCCGTCTACGGACAAGCCAATCCTTCTCGTCGGCGATGCGGACTACAAGACTCTCACATCTGTGATTCCCAAGCTACCGTCCCCACTTCTGGTTGTGCCCCTTGCCCATGCCGACCCGGCACCTCTCCAAGTGCACACACACGCCCGTCGCGCAGTCTGCGCTGGTCGCTTGAGTCCTAGCGCGCGCGCCGCTCTCGTCGACCATGGCGTTGTGTGGCTCGGGGAACGGGCGGCATTAGCAGCGGAGTACCGGTTGTTGGAAGAGGGGTTGGTGGCTGTGCAAACTGTCGTTGCTGCGTGAGTCGGCGTTAGGCCCTGTGACGCGAGGATGGGTGACAGAAAGTGACTGACCACAGTGAGGCTTGTGCGTATGTTCGGGCACTGGGTGTCGATGGACAAGTTGCGTACGATGGGATGAGCGGAGGCCAAGGGTGTTCGTGGTGAGTGCGTCATTTTGGGAACGCATCGCAAATGCCGTCTTGAGCAGCGCTGACTGCAGGTCTCTGCTCAACCAAGGCCCCTACATGCTCTCCCTAGCGTCTTCGCCTCCCGGATTGACACTCGGTGCGGCCCGATCTGTCCTCTTCACGACTCTCTCGATCGCGTCGAACCTAGCTGTGCTGACCCCCCTGCGAGCGGCCGCATGGCAAGCCTACACATCAACTGCATCATTCCATCACGATCCACACGCGTCCGATTCGGAGCCAAGCGCCCTTGTCATTCGCTTGTACCCCTCCCCGGGTGGGATTGCCGAACACGTTGCAGCCGGACATGGCCGCGCAGATGCGCCGCGCAGACTGGAGATTGCACGTCGGCTCATGCGACATGCTCATGTGGCCTTACTGGCGGAGACGCTTGGTCTTTCTGCGCGGTTCGGGATGAAGGCAGAGGATGTGGTGCGATGTCTGTCTGAGGGTCCGGCTGGCAGTTGGGCCGTGGAGACGATGGGGACTGCGATGGCAAGTGGACCAGGTGGATCGCAGCCACCAGCAAAGCCGACAGCTGGGGAAACTGGAAAGCCGCGACGGTCAGGGTCGCACAGGCGAAACGACCGTATCACAGTGTCTGAAGTGCTGCATGAGCTCGAAGGAGTCTTCGATGTCGGCAACAACATCCCCATTGCCACCCCGATGGCGAGCTCCGCACATCAGGTGTTCGTTCTCGCCGCTGCCTACGGTTTCGGCCGAGAGGACGAGACTTCGTGAGTATGCGTTGTAACGATAAAAGCCGTGAAGCTGCTGACTGCAGGATTGCGCGCCTCTGGTCCGTCTGAAACGGTGGACATCCAGTCCTCCTGTTGAACCCACGACGGTCACACCTGGGTGGTAACGGTGGAAGAACGTATTCTGGCTGTATTGAATATATGTATTCTAGGGATTTCTTCGATCGAAGGTTCATACCGACATGCGGCATTTTGCACTGCTCTCTGAACAAAGAGCTCATCGTTACCTCACATCCAAGCATACCTAAGGTCAGCTAAGGGAAGTGATTCTTGACTCACTTCTCATCAAACTCCCACTCGACTTTGTCGTTCCCTCCGAAGCCATATTCAGCAAGACACGGCATGCTCTCGTCCGGGAGCATCACAACGCCCCCAGCCTCGCGGTCCCACCAATCGTAACCGTCACCACCCCACATCTCCACACGAGTCATTCCCTCGCGCTGCGCTGCCGCGAGAACAGCACTCCAAGGCACCCCCCGTGTTGTGTACGCAATTTCAAGACGGCCGGCACAGTCGCCGTTCCCGCCGTGGTACGCCTTACAGCTGTACGTGAAGAACGGACGCTCCCCGTCTGGACCAGACGGAAGAACGAGACCAAAAGTCGCGTCAGCGCGTGGTGGAGGGGTCGGGATCACTTGATACCGGACAGCGTGTACCTCAAAACAGCCACTGGCGGTAAGCAACGCCTCAACATGGGCCCAGGCGATGGCCACAGACTCACGGATCGGGTAGAATGGCAAGACGTGTCTTGCTCTCATCGCCTGTTGTCACAATGTCCTTTCGAATCCTCCGCGCTGCCTCAGCCTCAATGTCTCTTACACCTTTACGGTCGAGCCACGTCCAGCCTTCCTGTTTATCTGCAGCTTTTTCTGTGGCTGGGATGTTCCACTGGCGCACTGCCATCTTCTCCCTGATCCAGCCAGGCTCGCTTTCTCCTTTCGTGCACTTGGCGTAGAACTGGTCACCGACGCCCGAATACAGCACACTAAACCGGGCATTCTGCATCTCCAGGCCATCGGGAACAACGGGAGGCGTCCCCCAGGCTGATGGGAATGGCGGAAGTGTTGACGGGGGAGCGAGTAGGTAATGCAAGAGTCGCAACATGTGGCGAGCGTAGCCATGTCCGCGCTTCGCGGGATTGGTGTACACCGCTGCGATTCCATAGGTGATGCAATCGCGAGGAGTCGTCTCTCCCGGCGGCAAATATATCCCAGGGCGTTGGTATCTGCTGTAAGTAACGGACAAGGGTTGAATTGCTCAGGCGATTGGCTTTGCTTGATTGCGTGGCTACCCTGCGGCTGCCATTCGACTCACGTCTCACAGCCACATAGGATGTCAGCGGTTCCGGGGTTTGACCTCGGAACAAGTGACCACGTAAGGAATGTTGGTTTCCCACCCCCGTCAGCATTCCAGCGGGCAGAGGTGTCAAAGAACGGTTGTCGCCATGTGATGAAGTCGTCGACATTATTGTAACCGCGAGGCTCAAACCATGTGGGATACTGGTTCTCCTGAGCGGTCCGCCATTGAGCTGCATTAGCTAGAACCAGAGTTGTTTCGGCGAGATTGACCATGATGCTCAGAGTCGTTTGATATGAGGCGAGATGGAGAGTGGAGTTGCAAGAAGGATGCCTGCTGAGTTTGTCAGCTTATCGGGTTCCGGGTGAACCAAGATGCCAAGCACACATCCACTGCTGCTATCATGCTATCCACGATCCACGAGTGAAGGCGGGCCGCGGGCCGAGCGCGCCGGGCGGGGTCTCCACACTCTCTCCTTCTACACTAGGCGTGTGGAACCAAACACGAGGATAAAAATTAGGCATCCGGTCCACGTGGGCAGAGGTTGACGCGACTCTCGTCAGTTCATGAAGTCAATAATATAATCTCGACGCGTCAGGCTGTGCGATGAGAACATTACCAGTAAACCCTCCTCTGCATCCAACATGACAGACAAAGAGAACGAATAGTAAGATCCTTTTCTTGGTTTGCACTGATGTCAGTGAGCTGGAGCGACAGAAGACCATCGCTGAGAATCGCGCGCTGCTCGACTCGTTGGGACTCGACGAAGGGGGTGATTCCAAACTCAATCTTGCGCCCTCTGTACCGATGAAACCATCTGCGCCACGAAAGCGGAAAGCGGCCCCAGTCAAAGTCGAGCGAGAGCCCAGGCGGCGTAGTGGTCGCATCGCAGGCCTTGAGGCGGATGGCTACGAGATGGCGTTGAAGCAGGAGGCGGAGGCCAAGGCGGTGGAAGAGGCAAAAGAGCGTGACCGGAAGCCACGGCGGCAGGTGATGCCGGTGGGGGAGATGGTCGAGGGGGAGGACGCCAACAAGGCAAAGAAGGCGAAGGAGGTAGCTGAGCTTGAGGAGTACCTCACCTCAGTGGCGGAGGCAAAGGCCGGGCGCGTTTTCCCAGACCCAAAGGACAGCAAGCGTGATGCATATGGCGATGCAGACGCGCTCCCGGTCGAGGTACAACGCCTCAAGGAGGCGTTCAAGGCAATGACCTTGCGAGCAAACACAAAGGTCACCTCGGAGCGTGTTTTCTCAATGGTCATGCATCCTGACCCCACCAAGAATCTCGTTCTGGTTGGCGACAAATACGGCCAACTCGGCATGTAAGTCGCCACGGAGCTGAGCGCATCGATCTAACATCTAGCTGGGACGCGCTTGGCCCATCGTTTAAGGATGCTGAAGACGACGAGGACGACACCTCTGGTCGCGTGTGGCGCGTACAAGCACACGCTAAGAACTCAATCTCGTGCATGAAGGTCGACCCCGTCGCTGGGTCCAGTGTAAGCTAACTCTCCGCAAAGTATGCTGACCCCAGTTATACACATCCTCGTACGACTGCTCCCTACGCAAGCTTGACTTCGCAACGTGTGTGTCAACGGAGCAGTTTGCCTTCGACGATGAGGACATGCTCATCACTCACTTCGATCTCACGCCAAATGGCCAGGAGGCTTGGCTCGTGGACAAAAATGGGGGGATATCGCACTGCGACTTCCGGGAGGGGGGTGAGCGCCGTCGCTGGGTAGTACAGGAGGAGGGGCGGGCCGCCAAACTCGGCGGCGTAAGCGTCAATCGTGAGCTGGATGCTGCGACCCTGGGCTAACACTAGCACTCATGCCCCATCTCATCTGCACAGCCGGTAACGACCAGCATCTGCGAATATGGGATGTGAGACACTTCAGCAAGATCCAACCCAAAGCTGCTGAGAAATTGGCACCGCCAGCGCAGGTCAAGAAGGAGGGAGGGGATCAGCCTCTCGCGACTGATCCCACCAGTTCCATTCCCGTTGACAGAATAGTCAACTACATGCAGGGCAGCAAGGGAAAGGGGCTCCTGCGCGCATCCTTCCAGCATGGCAAAAGCTGCTCGGCCGCCTATTGGGACCCGACGGGCCGCCGTATCTTGACGACCAGCTACGACGACAAACTGAGGAGTGAGTGGATGCCCTGGGAGCGCTGTTGACCACAGTCTGGACTCTTAACCCACAGTCTTTCCTCCTCGACGCGCCACTCCCCGCGACACACTTCAAGCCGTCCAAGTCGATTGTACACAATTGCCAGACGGGGCGATGGCTTACAATCCTGCGAGCCAATTGGTCTCTCAACACCGATTACATGCCGCACTTCACAGTGGGTAACATGAAGCGGTCACTTGACGTGTTCGCCTCGACGGGCGATAAGATTGCTGCTCTGTGGGCCGAAGGCGTTACGGCTGTCCCTGCTGTCACAACGTCCCATCCAGGCAGGGTGGACTGTGTTGTGGGTGGTAATACGTCGGGCAGGATACAGCTGTGGACCAGCGGCTCAGAGTAGTGGCTCCATTCTATTTGTGTTATCATCTGTAGGGAGAGATCTTTTATCGCATGTACGTCGCTTTCGAGCTGGTTCTACGTTCAATACATCTTTTGGTCCTTGCAATGCACATTGCCACAGACGTTTGCGGGAAACGAGCGCGTTTCATTATCCAGCCTGAAACGCGAGGATAGCCCGTGGGGTGTCAGCCACACACTCCAAGACTGACCCCAGATTCAGGCACTGGGCAATCAATCTCTCCGTCCTCCACTCCATCTGTGTCCCCGTCTCGTTCACATCTTGTCGCCCATACTGCACTTCACTGACTTATCTGGAGTCATCTTATTAGCACTCGGAAAGCTCACAATGAGCTTCCCATCCATCCCGCTCGACACCCATCCTCATGTCCTCGATGCTATCCTCGCCCATTCGCAACTGGGCGCTCTCCTTGCATTACGCGGTGCCTCGAGGACCATGCGGAACCGCATAGACGCTCTCCTCGTCAGTCACATTGCGATCTACAACGGTTCAGGCTACGTCCTATCAGTAGGAAGGAACGGACAGCACTCCCGCATTCCCCGTCAAGACTGGGCGGACGTGGCCGAGCTTGCCGACGCAGTTCGTGTCGTCGACATCTGCACGACAGCGCAAGATGAGCAACGAGCCACTGAGTACAATGAGACTCGACGTCAACTTGCCGAAACATTGACAGCTTATGGCAATGCTGCAAACAAGGCAGGGATGAATGTCGAACCTGAGTTCGAGAACGCCGACCGTCTTACCGGGCTGAACAGTGCGATGAAGTGCTTCTGTGGCCAACAAGGGAACGCTGTTCCTCCTTATAACCAGCGCCTCGCAGCTCGTCTCCATCGCGTTCGACTTATTCGTCAATGGCGGTTTCACTGCTGCCGGCAGGCCATCGCTGCTCCGCGCACAGTGACATTTCTTCCTTCAGCCTCCGATTACGCTGGATCTGTCACCAGTCCGGTCCACGTCGTCCATGGCGTGAATCCATGCATACTTGACCCTTCGCACCTTTCGGACATCGTCTTCCGCGTACTGCCTGCCCCGGATAACGCGAATGACACGGTCGGGGACGCCTCCTACGGAACGCTGAGTGGACGTGAACAAGGGTGCGTCGACTTTTATTTGTTTGCCGAAACGGTAGGTGAGGCGATCTCCAATGCGGTCACATGTACCATTGTCGGAGACCTTCGGCGCTGGCCCTTCAAACCAGCTCGGTACGATTACGACGTCTATACGCAATTTGAAGCTGTAGTGCGCAGCTGCATGCTGAATTGCAATGGCATTGAAGAGACGGACTCTGAGAATCTTATGGCTCGTTCTCTTATCACCATGTCCGAAGATGAGTACCGCAGATCTATCGGGGAAGAGCTATATGCTCTCGAAGCTTATTGTGACCCCTCGGGCTAAAGGAGCTTGGGTTGCTCAAATGTGGCCGCGCCTGGATGGTACGTTACGCAGAGATGCGGACACCCGATCACGGGAGCTGACAACATAGGACAATTTCCGCGCAGTGGTCAATTGGAAGGGCTGCATAGAAGGTCTGGGTGGTCGCCTACGCGCTTCCCTCGTGCATGAGGCTTGACGTGGGCCGTTCGTTTTCCTCCTCATGCTATACTCTCATGAACGTATCCACAGAGTGCATTGTAACTGATGAAGCCGGGTGCTTTGAGCCCAATGACGGCCATGACTTGGTATGGTGTTGGCTCCTGATGTTTTGTCCCAGCTCCTACAGTATTTCAGGGCCGAAAATCAGACGCGTCCTAAGGTGGCAATGTCACAGATTCACAGCACCGCTCACGTTCTCATTTTCTCATTCTCCATCCTCCATTCATCCATCCACGTATCCATCCTTCCATTTATCCATCATATTCACCGACTACGTCTTTCGGATTGTCAAGTCGCGTCGCGTCGGATCCCTTTCCATTCGCTCTCTGGGGCGTCTCTCACATCCGTTGCCCACACCTCGCGCAATGGAATCCGATCACTCCTCCGCAAACTCGCCCAACCACCTTCGACTCCAGATCGATGCCCACGACAGCTTGATTGTGTACACCGCAGCTGGGACTGTGCCGTTCAGCAGTTGGGCTGCCGACCCATCAGTAGCGGCAAACGTACGGATCCTCGACCTGGACATCGTCCCACTCGCAACCCCGTCTGCGGGAGACTCCTCAGATTGCGTCTGTGGTCGTCCCTCCGCCTCATCTTCATCGCTGCCACCCGCCCTAGAGCCTCTCTCAAAGCTCTCCAACCTCGAGATGGTCCGCCGCTGGACGCCACACTCTTGTGCCGTTCCCTCCGCTCGACGCGTGGTAAATCTTGACTGTACCGATCTCTCCCGCGGAGGAGAGGGTGAAGAGTTCCGCCTGGAGCCATGCCGCGGAATCGAGACGACTGTGGTTTACAATGGGCTGTGGGAGTACGACGAGTTTCCGCGTTTTGTTGTGGAGGGTCGCTTGCCAAACAAGGTGGTGTTGCGAGTAATGGCACCCGGGGACGAAGACGAACTGGCCGAGGGGGGCGAAAACGAGGACGTAGATGACGCAATGGCAGAGGATGAGGAGGGAGGTGGCGACGAGGGCGAGTGGGAAGATGACGATGAGGATATGGGTCACGATGATGAACCGGCACAAGACGAGGACCCCGACGAAGCGAAAATTCGCGCGCTCATGGAGAAGACCAAGTATCTTCCCCTTACAGCGTTCATCGTGCAAGCTGCTGTCGGAGGGACGCAGTTCACCCTCGTAGATGTCGAGGCTTGGGACGAGGACGAGGAGGCGGTCGAGAGCAAGATCCGAGCTGAGCTCGAAAAGGCCGCTGCACGCTCAACGCAGTCCGGCACCGCCGTCCCTCCTGTCAACGAAATCGTGCGCTTCGTGTCACTTGCGGACTATCGTGCCGAAGTGGGACGGGACGTGTTCGGCCTCGAGAGCGAGAATGTACCGCTTTGGATCGAGCGTGAAGAGTAGAGGGTGTGCGAGAGTCGAGCTGTGAGGGAGGAGTACGTGACAGGAGCAAGCCTAGGCTCTGAGATGGACGGACGGATTGACCGTCAACGACGTTTTCATGCTGTGCTGAGTGTTGGATGCCAATGGACGCCACGTTGGACGGTTATGGATGAAGCTGCGGCTGTAATTCAGCATGCCAAAAGACTGCTGCAACTTTCATTAGAGCACAGATTGATCTTTAGCTTCAACCTACAATTATGGCCCAGGAGGTGCATTACCCAACGAGCCTGTAAGGCTGATATTGTGAGAGCATCATGAGCAACTGTGGAAAGACGGTTCGCTTCGTGAGGGTGATGTATGAACAGATTACATGATACAATGAGTTTAATGACTAGAACCACTGGCACAGCCAAGTGAGCGATAGTACAGGTACAAGATTTGCTGACGTAGAAGGCCTTCTAACCCAATGCGGAGACCACCGGTCGTGCACCGTGTGCGCGGAGGTTTGGGAGGCGCAGCTGCCTGTCGAATGTCCAGAAAGACCTGCGAGCAGCGGCTGCTGGCGGCAACTTCTCCCTACTTCCGTCTTCTGGTCCACCAACCTGGCTCATCCCAACTCCACGTCCCATCGGTGCCGATGTTGCTGGCACCTCCGCACAATCGTACAAGTCGACGGCGTTGAAGTGGACCAGCCCATGTACTGGTACGCAGGAACAGAACTCTTCGGCTTTACCGCCAACCTCGGTGCAGTCCTCGTAATGGCACCGGTCGATGCGGCGTGCTGCGGAGAAGATGAACGGTTTCACCTTTCGACTGGAACCCCACAACCAGGAGGGACCGCGGGCAGCGAATAGGCGCCATGCCTCGACCATTGGTGCGACATCGATCTCAATTGAGGCGTCACTGAGGTATCCTCGTCGAACTGCACGCAGGCTCCCATCGGGCCCAGCAACAAGATGCGAAAAGCGGGCATCCACATGCTCCCGTAAAAATGGGGATGTCTGGCGGAGAGCTAAAAGGGTAGGGAGGGGACAAGAGTCGAGGATCGCGTCCAGAATGTGCGGGAACGCGCTGAACTCAAGTGCGTGGGCGGCTTTAGACGACGGTGCTGGCCAGACCCAGCCTAGGGGAGAGAAGGCCGTGAGGGACAGCATTGGGACTGCTGTGTCGCTGGGATGGTGTTGAAAGGTGGGCCCCGAAAGTGGTGAATTGGAAGTGGAGGTGGGGTTCGGAGAAAGCGTTTCGGAGGACGGCGATGTCCGTGGAATGGATGTCTCGGCCCAACGGTGGCAGTCAGGAGAGATAACTGATGGAGATGAACGAAGAAGAATGCACTGAGGACGCTGGACAACTTATACATTAGTTTGTGGGGAGTCACATTGGGATAAGCCGCAGTGCTAAAAGAGAACTGCAGTGGGGTGGCGTCGCAATCTCACTGCCCACAACCTCACGCCGAGCCTCATTTGTCGGGGCGACTTTCGGCATAGGTAACTCGGTAACGCAAGCCACCCTCGGCGTAGTCACACGGCACTTTCCACCTCCTCATCGCCCCAATCCGCCTATTACCGGCTTTGCCCCGCTCCACGATCCAATGCACCACGCAACCGCGGCAATGACGGCAACAACTGCGTACGCTTTGCCACACACATTGCGGCCCCCGCCCCCGATTCCCCAAGGGGTGGCCAAGAATCGTCAGTCTCAGGGTGTTCAGACTGTACTACATGGGTAGAACGGTACAAGTGAGAGGGTCGATCTTTTGTCGACTTTGCATGTCTGCGCTCAAATACGCAGCTGCTGCGCTGCTGTTCGGGACAGCGGGAGGCAATGTGGGTTTCCCGACCCGAAAATCTCGGACTGATTCCTTTTACACATCTGCTCCCGCCGAAACCGAAAAGTTCATGAGACCTCATTCTCAGCAACTCATGTTCGCGAACCAGCTGGCCAATGCAGAACGCCAGCCAAAAACGTATCGCCGTACAGGAATCGAATCCCTATGGTCCTCGCCGCGATTCGAACGCGGGGCCACTCCCAGACTTAAGATGCGTCGGCAACCCTAAGAGAGTATGATAACCACTACACCACGAGGACGCGATGATTGGATGTTCGCGACCTCCGTCGGCTGGTGTGTAAGCAAATCAGACTCTAAGGCAGTGAATGCAGGCATTAACAAGAGTTCTCCGCTTTTCTGAACTGGGCAGACGAGTCAGAGAGCGCTTGGGATCGTAAGGCTGGGATAGATAGGTGAGTGGGTGTCGGGCTCGGAGAAGAAACACTCAAAGGCAGCAAGCTCAAGATCAACCTTTCCTAGTTCCGAAGGTTCATCTGCATTTAGTATCATGTTATGCCAAGTGCGGAAACTGTACACAGATTCAGCCTCTATTTTGCGCTGACCTCAGGTCTTCTCCTGCATCTTTTGTCAGCATCCACGTGAAGGCAACGACAGCAGCTGGAATGGCAACCCATGACTATCACCTCCTGGCTGACACACTGCTTCCGTTCATGTCGGCACCTACCGTATGTCCGTGCTTATAGACATGTTACTAGCAAAGGAGCCCTTTGCAATGCTGAGTTCTTCGTTGTCATCAACAACCTCAAGGAGTGTGCTCTGCACCGCGCTTCTGTGTTAGCAAGAAGTCGCTCTTCCCAAGGCCCAGGACCGCTGAAGCAACGACAGCAGCTGGAATGGCAACCCATGACTATCACCTCCTGGCTGACACACTGCTTCCGTTCATGTCGGCACCTACCGTATGTCCGTGCTTATAGACATGTTACTAGCAAAGGAGCCCTTTGCAATGCTGAGTTCTTCGTTGTCATCAACAACCTCAAGGAGTGTGCTCTGCACCGCGCTTCTGTGTTAGCAAGAAGTCGCTCTTCCCAAGGCCCAGGACCGCTGCAGTCATCCTAAACTCCAACCATCACTCTCACCGTCATCCCTGACATCATCTAGGTCAGACCCACCTACTACTAATTGCTACAACTCGTTTGAATGCCTCAAAAAGCCCTGCTTTCGTTTCTGGGATTGGGAAGAAGTGCAATAAAAAGTATTCAGCATTTCGCCTTACGTAAACAACCAAAGGCATTGTGGCGGAGTGGTTAACGCGGTTGACTAGAATCGAGTATTCTGAGATCAACTTCCTTCGGGAGCGCATGTTCGAATCATGTCAATGTCGATTCTTTTTGGAGGCAGAATCTACCGGAGCCACAGCTGGCTTCCAACTGCCCAACCGTACACCCTGTTACAGATACATTATTGTGTTGCATCATTGTGTTGCATCGACTGGGATGATAGAAGGAATGTGATCATGGAAGCCAGCCGTCCCGAGACACTGACTTGGCACCCGCCACTGATCATCCATCAGCAGGTGGTCCTCTTTAGAGGCTCTCCGATCCCATACCGATTTCCCCATCTCAATGAGGCATTCTCTCCTCAATGTCCACCAATGTGTTTGGCCACTGCAGGTACGTATTATGCGACTGTGGAAGCGGAGGACGGCGTTCCAGAGGCCAATACAAGCTCTCTTTCGTTTTTGGGATGTGTCGACGTCTTCGCCCAAGACGTCATTGCTGACATTCGTGGCCTCTTGTGCAATGCTCGACCCATTGTGAGGAGAAACGCATTCGCATGCACGCGCATCCTTCTCTGGATCTCTGGTCTTGAGAGAGAAAGTAGCCCTTAGCCATTGTTCGTATGTGAGCCTTTCTTGGAAGGACTAATTTACAGGAAACTTCAATAGGAGGGCAAAACGTATTAGATTTTTTCTATTCCGTTTGTTAATGAGTGCTCCGGGATTTTAGCTTGCCGGTTAAGCGGTTAAGAGATCGGGATTGATAGGCGGTTGCTTCCGTTATGGGAAGTTGAATGGAAATGGGTCATTTGCCGCGGTGGAGGCGAGAAAGCTCCGCCATTAGCGCCCACCAAGGGGGATCCACCTGTGACCCCCCGCCCCCGCCCCCCTCGCCCCCTGTGACCACTGCCTAACCCCCCCCCCCACTCCACACCCACGACCACCCACCGTCACCGTCTCGCTACTCCCCCTCCGCCGCCTAGCCTCCCCTACCCTCTCTATCCAACGACTTCGTTCGGTTTCTCTCCTCTCTCTCTCTCCGTCTCTCCCTCTCAATCTTGGCCATTCCCAAACTTGTCAACACTACTTGTTCATCTGTTCATAGCTACACAGACTCGAATACCATCACAGGCGCCTCCCCAGCCCCGCCGGCACTTTGCCCAACCCCCGTGACTCGAAAGCCATCAGCCATCCACTGGTCCGGCTCTCGGCTTCTCACAGCCCCACCTCCCCGGCGTTGATTCTCCTTAATCTTGCTTCATCCTTCAACTCCTCCATCACAACACATCAACACCATGTCCAAGTTCAAGATTACCCCCCAGCTGTGGGATAAGATTCATCACTTTGCAAGCTTCCCACCAACCGGTGTGTCGCTGCAGCAGATGGTGAGTTTACTGCTGCCCCCTCAGCAGCATCGTCCAACCCGCTCGTATGACCCACGGCTGACCATTTAGATCCTCTTTGGCGAGCGCCCCAGCGTGAGTATCTATCTCGGTTTCCGAATGTCGACGCAGAAACTGTGTTCGTGTTAGAGAGTGGTGCTGACACGGCCTTCCGTTCTCGCTGCGTGTGCGCATATTTTACACCCCAATTACCCTTGGATATACAGCAAGGAACACTTATCAAGGCAGCCCAGTTCCTCAGCGAGGAGCTGCCAATCCGCCTATCCCATCGTGTCGTTGAGCTCGAGTCGCTACCCGACGGCCTGTCCAAGATGCCGAGCATCAACCGTGTCAAGGAATGGTACGCTGAGAGTTTCCAGGTAAGATCTGCCATACGAGCCGCTCAACGCATCTCATGCTGTGTCGCGACTGCCGGCTGTTCGAAGAGTCCGCTGACGGCCAGGAACTCATTACCTTCCCCAAACCCAAACTACCCACGCACATTGAGGAGATCCTTCGCATGCCGCCTGCTACGTGGGTTGAGAGACCGATCAATCAGCTGACACCAGACCAACTGTCTTCCCCAGGGCGATTCCTAATCCCTCGCTTGACCCCGTACTCAATGAGGGACCGACGGGCTCAAGAATCCTCTATTCTGACAGGCAGCACCGCGGCTCGAGGTCCCATGTCGTTGGCAAAGGGGGCGTGAGGATGAGGATTCCTATCGACCGCATGTACTTCTCCCCTCCGCCGGTAAACACCATCTACCCCCCTGAGGTGCACGAGTACAACGAGAAGTTCACAGAGTTGCTTCAGAAGATCAAGCACCGCCACGACCCGACTGTCACGAGCGTTGCGCAGGGCGTCCTGGAGTGGAAGCGATCACAGAAACATGGCCGCATTGGACAGAACATTCAGGAATGGCTTGACAGGTTCTACCTGTCGCGCATTGGTATTCGCGCCCTCATCGGACAACGTGAGTAATGGAGACCTGTCATGGGCGCACAGACGACAGCAATGCTCACACTCTCCAGATGTCGCCCTAAATACCCTCAAACCTCATCCCGACTATGTGGGCATCATCTGCACGAACGCAAATGTACACGACATCTGTCACGAGGCAATTGAGAACGCGCGATTCGTCTGTGAGGAGCACTACGGTCTCTTCAAAGGCCCTCCCATCCAGCTCCTTTGCCCACGCGACCTCACATTTCCCTACATCCCTGGCCACCTGTGAGTCACTGCTTCCAATTTTCTTTCCGCTGACGTTTCAGCTCGCACATCTGCTTTGAGCTGCTCAAGAACTCGCTCCGCGCGGTCGTAGAACGCTACGGTGTCGACAACGAGGATCAGTTCCCCCCGGTAAAGGTGATCGTCGTCGAGGGCTCCGAAGACATCACGATTAAGCTCTCGGATGAGGGTGGCGGTATTCCCCGCTCGGCTTTACCTATGATCTGGACTTACCTGTACACAACGATGAGTGACGAGGGCCTGGAGACGACGATCCAGGAGTCAGACTTCAAGGCGCCCATGGCTGGCTTTGGGTGAGTGGCTCGTAACCTCTACTCGCGTCCACAGCTGACACACAGTTATGGCCTTCCCCTCTCGCGCCTGTATGCGCGATACTTCGGCGGTGACCTTCGCCTGATCTCCATGGATGGATACGGCACCGGTGAGTGGAATCTGTTCGGCTGACCGTGCCCAACTAACTCAGCAGACGTGTACATTTCTCTCAACAAGTTGTCTTCGAGCCAAGAACCGCTCCCGTGAATATCTGTACACTAGAACTATGCACTTATCGGACAGAACAACCCTCGATCCGAACTGGCTCCGGTCAGCTGGCAAGGCGGGACGCGCACCGGAGGAAGGCTGGGCATCCCCCGAAGACTACCTGCCGCCCACGCCGGAGGAGGAGAAGGCCACATCAAGTGTACAGCAACATCAAGCTGAGGCGCAAACGGAAGCGCTCCACCGCGCGACATCCCCTTAAACCATCTACAACCGACCTTGACGGCCCTGCTAAAGCTGAAGATGAGGAGAGACCTGGAGAGCTAGCTGAGAGTAAATTTACCCGGCAGACCCGTCGCATGCACTCGCTAGGCCCTAGAGGTGGTCACGCGATATTGTCATCTGCGGCTACAGACGCAGCGATGAGGATTACGAAAGCTAACATGGTGCAGTCCTCTGTGCGTGAATGTCACCCAAATAGTGCGTCGACTGGTTGGCAATCACAATCACTTTTCAAGCTGCTGGGGGAATCCTCCTCCATCTGCGCATGCTGCGCATCTCCTGCTTGTCAGTTCAGTGTCCTAGCTCCCACAGCCGGCCACCAAACGCTTAAACGGCTTGGCCAATGATGCTCGGTACCTCAGCACGCTGTCATCGCTCATCTTGCTCGTCGTCCGTGAGCCCGGATGTAATTAAGTTTCGTAAGCATAGACGCTCCATCTCAGTGCGGCTGTCAGTGCTTGGTTCATGCTGTCGAGTCACAGGGTGTTAACTGCTACTTTTCGCAGCGCGAGCCACAACCGCCGGTCACCCAGATATGTAGTCCTTTAGTAAATGGACTGGGACTTGGATGTGGCAGGGACAGGCTAAGCAGGCACAATGATGACGCACTGGCCAGAGATCCGGGGGTGGGGATGCCGTGCGGTCGGTTCCGTTCGGCTTTAGGGAGTCTCATAAATGAGGCGTAGAAGATTGATCTCTTATCGCGGTACCCCACTGGTACGTACATACTGTACGTTTCTCCGAGAAACCATAGGAGACAACATGGCATTGCAGGATCGCAGTTTCGGGTCATGACCGTTAGCGCATGATATGAAGGGCTACAGGATGACTGGTTAGCTGAAGCCGAGATGGAGGGAGTCAGCCTGGTTGAGCGACAACATTTATTCTTAATCTTGGAATATTTGGAAGCCGATAGTCTCGGTGTTGGAACGAATATCATACTCAGGCACCGGCACCCTCCTCGGCATACCGTTGATGACACGAGCTGATGTCAACTCCAGTCAACTCCAGTCAACTGCAACTCTCAATCCTGCTGGCTTACCACTTAAGCTCAGTTTCAACCAGCGGTCTGCCCAATTCCCACTTCCCACATCCAGTCCATCCTATCAGTCACTATGACCACTACCAAGAGTATGGCAGCAGCTGCGCGGTGCTGACCCCAGTCGCCGCTCCATTCAGCGTCAAGGGCTTTACCCCAGAGGAGCAGAAGGACGCTCCAATCAAGTATCAGATCGCTAAGATGGATGTGAAGTTTGATACCGACGATATCCGCGGAAATGGCCGGGCGGTGTACATCTTGTGAGTTTACGTGAAGGACATTGCTAACCTCAGGTCGGACCAGGCCAGTGAGCCCAACGATCCACACCCAGACACCACCTACGGTACGCTTGCCCAACGGGGCGCTGCTAATCGTAGTCGGGCAGGTCCTGTTTAAAGGCACCATTCTTGGACGTAAGGGAACCGTCGCTATCCACGAGCGCGGCACAACTGATAAAAACGGTGTCCATGCCATCTGGAGCTTCGCCACTGCATCTGCCACGTGAGTCGCCTGAGGATGTTGCTGACGACAAAGGGGAGACTTGAAGGGGATCAGCGGCAAGGGTTCGTATGATATGAAGTTCGGCGAAGCGGCCGGCGAGATTGTTCCGGGTAAACTTGAGGTTGAGTTTTCTGCGTGAGGGGGTGGATGTCGAAGACGACAGAGGTGATTCGTGGACCGAGATAAACGATTGAGGTCGTAGTTCATGAAGTCTTATTGCTAGTGACCTCGGGACCAATTCAATCGACCTCGTCTTAAAGACTAGTCATCAAAGGTCATTGTTGTCGTCATCGACTATGCCCGCCTTAGTATTTGAGTTCGACAACTGTACGTCGGCGTTGTCGTTAGCTCTGACTACGACGTCGCCTTCGTCTGGAAAACACTACTAGTAATGGCCTTATAGCCGCAAGAGAACATGGTTACTCCCTCTGACTCCTTGGTTGAAATCAATGCAACACAGTCATGAACGGTACAGCATGAAGGCTGGCGAGACAACGGAGGAGACAACACAGTAACGGTGCTGTTGTCCATTCCTGCGATCATATCTTGATCTTTCGGGCTGCAAATTGAACGGAACAGAAGGACCGACAATCTTCAAGTCCACTGGATCTTTTAGTATGGCATGGCATGAATGACTGGCCCAAAGGGAAGAAATTGTGGGAACAACCTTTCTGTAGCATCCCTAAACCTGCAAGCTTGACTCCCCGGTCAGCACCAACTCCACTTGAAGCAATTCATATGCTGAAACGTCCTACATTTGGAAACGTACGTGAAAGTCCGTTATAATAACAGCTACGACAGGCAGTCACGCTCCTGGCCATGTGAGCTCCTACTGTGGCCATTGTGGGGTTACCTTTTGAAGGAAAACTGTCCTTAAGCTGGGGGTATCGACCCAGATATTACACATTCATCGGCCCGTGTGCTCCGTGGTGAAGAGCGCTTTGCGGTGCCCAGTAGCCTTGCTGGCCGGGGGGTTGCACCCAGACCGCCATGTCGCCCGCTTGAGGCGGGATTGGCTGTTGTTGCGTCGGGTACCCGGGCTGCATAGGCAGTGGTTTCGAGTACCCAGCATAAGAAGTGGGGCTTCCGGGAAGCATACCAGGGGCAGACTGGGGTGTCGCCATGCCGTTCGGTTGGCCGTGGGGGTAATAGCCAGCGGCAGCGTAGTCTTGAGTGTTGGGAAGATACTGCTGCGGCACAGCATTGTATGTAACGTTTGAAGCGGGCGCCTGTTGAAACGTGGACGTGACTGGGCTCGTGATCGTTGTCGATTCCGTGTCTACTGGCTTCGCCATCGGCGGCCGGATCATGAACCTCTTGTTCTCGAATCCCGTGTAGGCGAAGATGAGGAGAAAAGTGAATACGGCCAAGGCAAGCATGGGCCACAGGTACCAGGCATTCTCTAGCTTCCAATTATACCTGTTCTCCCAGTAAACGGCTGTGGCTATCCAGTACGGAAGAAAGCACCAGTGCACGATGAAGGTTAGAATGAGGCCAGGCATGATCCACTTGAGATGGGAAGGCATTCGGCCTCTTTTGGCAGCCACGGCATAGTTGCTAATAACAACCAGGACCCCGAGGATGAGGAAAGTGGCGTTCAAAGCCTGAACGGCAACCCATGCCTTCACGACGCCCTGCCATACCCAAGGGTCGCGATAAAGATGAGCGTTTTGCTTCAATTCGTATCGCCCAAACTTGACAAGGTTGTCGGGAATAGTCATGATGACCGAGAGAGCCACGAAAGTGTAGGCCACTAATGAGGAATTCCTAATGGCGCGTGTTGCAGGCTCGTGTTTGCCGTAAAGGTCCGCAAGCCGGGCGCTGTCTGCACACGCTGCAACCAGGGCCCCAAGGGCGGCTGGGCTGATCAAAGATCGGACAACCCTTATTGCTTCTGGCGGAGTCAGCCCCCTCAACTGTGAAGGGTATGATACACACTCTGCGTTGATTGCCACTCGGGCCACTCGTCCCTGCGGATGTTTTCCTCGCTGGTAAAAATCGTCTCCCCATGCTCGGCTGCAATTGCAGAGGCGACGATAGCAAGTGTGCAGAGAACGAGGGTGGGTATAAGCCGCACGAAGGGCCGCTTCTGGTCGTAGATGACAGCCAATGTGTAGAGGAGCGCAATGCCGAACTGGCAATCAGCCAAGTTGAATGAAGAAGTTGTCTCTCACAGCAATCGCGTACACTAGTCCAGCGACTCCGATGGAATCGATACCTCCTCCAGAGCCAGACCCACCATACCCACCCCCTCCCCCTTTACGAAAGGAGGAGGAGGAGGAGGGAGGCGTGGACGTCGATGGTAACAAAGCCGACATGGTGATGAATGAGACACCGTCGGACTATGTCCCAGCATCACCTTTGCTCCTTTATGTATATCGAATGCTCCCATGACCTGGTCTGCCAGGCACCTCTTGGCAGGAGGCAGGAGGCAGGGGTTGTGCCGGCGTGAGGAGGCCCCACAACGTTGTGAAACAATGCTTGGCATAGGGAGAAGCGGCTCGGCACTGTGCGTGTGACTCGCTGTGCGTGCGACTCGCTGTGCGTGCGACTTGCTTGTACCTTTTGCTTGTAACAGCAGAGCGGGGCTTACGACGTTTGAGACTCTAGTCAGGCTGCTGGTTCAGGCACGTTTGAGGACTCAAACGCTTTGGATGCCCACGGTCCTCTACCGGGACCCCTATTAACCCTGACTGTAAGATAAATGCCATGACAGAAGGAGGCAATAGCCGCGGCAAACTCGTCTCGCCTCCGCTCACTAACCCGCACCGCCCGTCAGTCCGGCACAAAGGTACCCAACCCTTGTATCCACCCCGTCGGAATCCTTCGTATCCA
The DNA here is from genome assembly GCA_023629975.1 of Cutaneotrichosporon sp. PL3408A. Lineage (NCBI taxonomy): Eukaryota > Fungi > Basidiomycota > Tremellomycetes > Trichosporonales > Trichosporonaceae > Cutaneotrichosporon > Cutaneotrichosporon sp. PL3408A. The sequence continues at coordinate 2,820,161 of JAMAMB010000001.1, forward strand.
CTCTTTAGCTTAGACATTCAGGCAGGAGCGAGCGAGACAAGCGGTTGTCAGCGTTGCTCCGATGCCCCTGCCACACCCACACCTTGCCCAATGCTAGTGTCCTACCGAAAGCAGCACTGGGCATGCAATGAGATAGAGAGTCCTTGAACTAGCTGGCACCGCCGCTCTGTGCAACATTTTCTTGCCTGGTGGGCATTAGATTACCAATCTAGGAACTTAGCCTTATAGGACGGTGCATGCGGCAGCTGACCTTTTATGGCATTGCTCGCGTAAAAGACTGCCACCATCAGGCTGAGTGTCGATGCTGTAGAGCGGCTGGATTAGGTGCAAAATGGAGTTGGCGCTTTATCGCGTTGCGACTGAGCCTTGGCTCTGTGAGATCTCCTTCTTTATGAGCAAAGAGTAGGCGCGCAAGTGGGAAAGCCGTACCTTGAGATCCAGAATCTCCAGAATCTGTGTCGTTGCCAAGGGTCTGGGCCGGATGTAAACACACCTCAACTTCCGCTAGTTCCTTTGAGTGTGGAATGGACCTCGCCCAATTAGAGAAACAAGGAATAAACCAGACAAGCACCACGACAATCCCATGAAGAAGCGATGGATCGGAGATGACCTGAGGCTACCGAGGTGCAGTCACGCCTGTCAAGGAGATGGCGTTCACAAGGGGAGCGTTGGCGCTCAGACCAAGGGAGATGCAGGAAAGCGCATAGGAAGCAAATGAGGGACGCCAGGAACGTTTGGTGTTTAACCGCTGAGTGAGTGTGATTTGGCTGCCAGGTCGATCGAGTCGGGAGGGGAAGAGTAGTAAAGGCAGGACAAAGGCCACAGACACAGGAGTCGAACAGGGCAAAAAGCAGCGAAACCCATGAAAGAAGGGCCGGCGGAACGTTGGCTAGCAGCCAGTAGAAAGACAGGGAACCCAAGCGAACCCTCCAGAGTCTTGAGCTCTCGAAGGTAACCATTGTCCTGACAAATGAAATGGATACTTTCGCAGCTGCATGTCCACCTCACCATCACCGATATCAATCTGCCCCACCTTCCCGGCTAAGATACATGCTGTGACAATTTCACCCTCCGTCTGTGAGAATTTGTAGCCATGATCGTCTTCTTTTCCTGTTGAAGATCTATTTTGCCAATTGACGCGTGGTAGTTTCTGCCCTTTAACGAACTAGTAGGCGGTTGTTGACAAGGACGCAATGCTGGGGCTTAGGTTCAGTGGAACTGCTCGACGAGGACTTGCTATCTTGAGTGGCTCTGAACCATGGGACTGGTCCCAATAGAGGCAGTATCTGTTCTATCGCAACCGCACTCATAATCTACAGTAACAATTCCCGAGCATTTATGTCTGCTCGAAAAATACAAATGGTCGACCACTGCTCGAGGAGACACTAGGTGGTAGTGTTTAGTGCTCACAGGTCGCGCAATGAAGCAACAGCCATGACCCTCTGGATAGTGGCGATACTACGTATCGTAAAGACTGCAAGAATGGCAAAGCAGTGAAGAACAGCCTCGTGTGTAAAATTATGGATGAGCACAGCCAGGATCAAGGTCTGAGGTAGTCAAACCGATGATGCCCTTCAACTGAGGATTAGGACGTTTTGCTGGAGGTGATGATGACCAGAGGCAGAGGTCACAATGGGGGGGCTGAGAAACGGATTATTAAAAAGTAGAAGAAACTTCCTGGGGTTGCGCGAGATGGGACAGCGACTCGAACTGCTCTCCTACTTACAGCTTATGTCACTTTTTCCCTATTTGACACGGCGATTACCGCTTGCAGCACGACTTCAGTTGCCTTTCAGCACCCTACTTTCGTCACTCGCATTTCTTAGAGGTCCACGACAGAACCTCGCAGGAACAATATATCTTACCCATTTTCCATGCCCCTTTAATGCCAGTCTGCTTGCCGCAATACAGGAGGAATCTTTAAGGCTTGGAGTGCACGCCTCGTCGCTGCGTACACATTCGCATGATGTCTTGGAATCTTTCGTTCACGCGCCCATTCAGCCCTTCCCCACATTCCCCAGAGGAAGTCTTGACGTCGCTCCTGTGTCTTTGGGGAAACGCGACCGCACGACATGGCTGCCACGCGTGGCTGGGTGACCTTGGTGACCTGACCGTCACTGACTTGGACTTTGAAGTGATCCAGGACTAACATCAACGTTCTACGGTTGAGACGGGTTCAACCGGACGGAGATAACATCGGCCAGCGTGAGGATGGGCGCGGATTTGCTATGACGGTCGGCCACTTTGGTGGTTTATGTTGTCTGTGATGGCGCAAGTTATACTGAGCGATTGTGAGTGGTGGTTGCGAGAAATATGAAGGAAATAAAAGGGGTAGCACAACCTGGAGCTGGGCAAGAATATGTTCACAGTTGTTCTCCTGCTTTCCTCGCAGACGTCACCAAAACAGTCTTACCGAAGTTGAAGGGGAGCGAGCGTCAGGGTAGAAAATGCTCAATCTACTCCAGACTATGCCACTTGCAAGTCGGGTGATTTTAGCGACCAATAATGAGAATCGTACTCAGAATTTTTTTGCCGGACTCACTGTTGTAAATCCAAGTCAGCGGATCGCACCTACAGCCGTCGTTGTAAACGTTGAGTCGACGGTATTCTAGGCTCTTTCAATCACTCAACTTAACGGCAAGGCAGATAGCAGCCACTAGAAGCCGCTTCGAGCTTTGTGACACAGCAAGCGAGCCCTGGCGCAAGGACGAATCTGGAAGACACCGATGGCTGAGCGACCTCGTCTCTGCCCCACTCCACTCAGAACCGTCCGGGCCACGAGGTCAAACTTCGCTGCCGTACCTTCTCGCATCTTCAACATCGACCGCTTCTCGAGAGTGAAGACATTCCTTTACGGACTAGCTTCCCGCCTGCCCCGCTGTCGCCGCCGCAGCCTTCCGCCGCTCTTCGCGTCGTCTGGCCTTTTCCAGGTCCCCCAACCGGCGATTCTCAGCCTTGAGGGCCCTACGGCGCTCCTCGTACTCCGCCCTCGCTTCTGGTGTCATAGCGGCCAATTCCTCGGCGTGTGCTACATCGATATATTGGCAGGGAGGCGGCTTTGGTGTCCCGAAGGCGGCGCAAGACACGTCGGTGCTCGCTAGATGGTAACCCCGTTCAACACAGCCCTTGCACTGGGCATAAACAGCGCGGACCGGGTTATCGCTTGTGTCACCTGTGTCGGCAGGGGGATGGAGGCGCTCAAAATGGTGGTCGGCCGTGAAGGGATCGGCAGCACTCCGCGCTCGGAGCTCATCGCTTTCGGGTCCGCAGGGGCCAATGTACTTGATGAAACGAGCATTCTATGCCGGAGAAATGGCTGCGACTATTTGCTTTCGGTCTGGGCTCTCGCGAGTGCTCCTGGTTGTGCAGAATATACCCCGAACGAACTCGCTAGTAATTCGATAGGGAGCTTCTCCCACCTGCTCCTCCCACTCCGACAGCTTACGCTCGTGGTCAGCCCTAGACTCTTCGCCATCGTGGATTACGATGGCTTCGGGTGATACCCCATCTTGAGGCAGAGTCGAGTATCCGGCATAGATGAATGCCATCCAATCGTTACGGTCTTGCAAGGAGCATGAACCCACGCTGCAGTCCGCTTTGGTAACCGCTTCCGAGGACTGCGCGGACATGGTGTGGATAACGATGGGGAGTGAGCAAGCGAGCCAGCCCAGTTATAGAGTTGCTGGGACGGGGCCGCAACGTCCATCAGCAGCGATTGCGTGTGTGTCCGCGGCAGCGCAGCCACTGCGGCCGGCCGCGGAACAGCTGTGCTCAAACGCAGCCTTCCGATTTCTGCGGAACATCGAGTGGACCATGGACTGTATGATCTCCGCACGGTCTTCGCCGAGCTCGGCCCGTAAGCTGTCGTGCCTTGCGTCGATGACGCACTCTGAACTCCACCAGCCATACGGAGCGTCTGCGTCGCTGCTGTTGTTGACACTTCCTGATCTGCTATCAACACCATGCTTGACTCTGACGGCGTTGTGACTCTCACCAAAGCAATCGAATCCCTTGCTACCGAAATTCGGCGGCACAACGAGCTCATTGAGGCACAGCGCCCATCTCCCGGGGCATCTCCAACAGAACAGACCCAGCCGCCACCAGATCTCCGAGGACCGCTAACGCGCTATATCTCGGGGACACGGGAGTGGTACACAAGGTGTATGCTGCTACCGCGGCCTTACTGACACTACAGACCCCGCTGAGATCGGCTTCACCACCATCGTGTTAACGCTGATTGCTCTGGCGCTCCTTATCGACAAGACTTGGCTGAGGGAGTGTGTTGGCTAGATAGGGCAGCGCTGATCGCAGGCAAGGAGACAAGGTCCTCATTGGAGTGCTTGGACTCACATTGGCGGCCGCAGTTGCCCTGATTCGCACTGCTCTTCTGCAGACACGGAACAATGCTACCGAAGATGGGTGGCACTCGCTGCTTGGGCCTCTGAGAATCTAGGCCAAAGCCGTGCGGCCTGATCTGGAAACCGGACGAAGAAGAGTAACATGGCGAACGACGTAGCCGAGAGGACGTCGGTCCAGTGGTGGATGGTGTGAGAGGGCCGCAAACGGGTTGTTTTGAGACGACGATACTCGTTCGTCTCCGTCAGCGATTGTGCAGGTAGAAGTTACACCTCATACAGCACTTGGATACATAGCGTCACCCAATGCCCCGTGCTAGATCACCCCATGCATACACCACAATGCAACTATGACAAGATCCACCTCTAAAACTTGCGCGACTTGGTGATGGTCGAGATACCGCTCTTCTCGCCGGCGTACGCTCCGGACAAGGCAGCCTGGCCGCCCTTGTACACGGCCCGCTGGCTCCCAACCTTCTGCTTTGCCTTCTCGTACGCAAGCTTTTTCTTGACACGCGGGTTGCGCCCAGTTTTGGACCGGCGGGGTGTGAGGCCACGGTTCTTCTCAATGGCACGGGAGACACTGCGAGGGCCGTCTGTCGTCTCGTCCTCAAAGGCAGCGAACTTGGCGTCGCGGAACGCCTCGTGAGCCTCCGCCTTCGCCTCGTCCTTAGCCACCTTGCGTCTCTTGACCAGGTCGTAGTACTCGCCCACCTCGTCGTCTTCTCCACCGTCCTCGGCTTCCTCGCGCACCTCACGCGCGCGCTTGCGGTCGCTTTCGCTCCACTCGCTCCCAATCAGGTCCTCACCCTCGGCCCCCTTCGGACCGTTCTTCCGCAACGCGTGATCCCTTGCAGCCTGACGGTCGCGGTACGGAATGTCGTCGTCGCCGCCCATGCGGCGCTCGCGGGCGGCGTTGCGGCGTGAAGACATGGACGCGATGCGCTGTGTGTGGAACTGCAGAGTACGCTTGCGGTGTTCCTTGTCGCCGGCGTCCGCGTCCGTGAGCTCTTGCAGGTCCCCAAGTGTCTCATCCGACTCGGATAACGGCTTGGCCTTCTTCGCCTTCCTGTCCTTCTTGGACGTGGCGACGAACTCGGGCTCGGCAAGCGGCGTGAACGAGACTGCGGGGGCTGCCTCCTCCGCGACCGCTTGCTTGGACTTCTTCTTCCCGCGAGTCTTCTTCTTTTTCTCTTTCGGTTTCTTCGCTGCCGGCGCGGTCTGGTCGGCCAGCAGTCCCGCCAGCTCGTCATCCTCCAGACCCGCCGTATGCCAGAGGTTGCCTTCAGGATCGTCGTCGTCGTCCTCATCGCCCTGCAATCCGCCAATGGCATCAAAGTCGTCGATACCCATCGCTTCAAGGTCGACCTCGTCGTCGTCTGGCATCTGGCCCGAAAGCATCCGAGCCATAAGCTCGCGCTTGGCCTCGAGCATTTCTTCCTCGTCTTCATCCTCCTCGTCTGGACGCACGAATAACTCTGGCCCCTTGTCGGACACACTGCCTGCGTCAAAGTCGAGGTCCTCCAATGCTGCCAAGCCCTGTTTTAGCTCGAGCAGGCGGTTGATGACAGGATGGGTAGAGAGATCGGGACGCTCATCGGCGGGCAGCGCACACAGATGGAGATAAAACGCCAGGGTTGTCGCGTACGTCAACAGTGTTTGGTAGTGGAGGTACCCGAGGCCCTTGTGCAGTGTCTCTTGACCATCGGCCTCGAGCTCCATCTTCGCGATCCCCTTGGAAGTCTTGCGCAGCTTTCGTAGAATGAGAGGGAAGTCGCGGGCCAACGCGAGCTTGAGGGGCTCGTACACCTGCAAGTGTTGGAGGAGGGTGGCAGGGTCGTCCGTCTGCGGTGCCGCGACAACCTGTCGGACCTCCTCTTCTTCCTCCTCGGCAGGTCTGCTGTCAGATAAGGCCTAAGGTAAATAAAGCTAACTCACGCAGCGTACTCCACCTCAACATCGTCCAGTCCCCAGTCGGCGGCACCAGAAAGGGACTCGCGGGCACGCTTCTGCAGCTTGCGCACCTCTTTCTCCTCGAGCTCGCGCTCCTCCTCCCGCTTCTCGTTGTACTCGCCCTCGTCTTCCTTCTCTCGCCGAGTACTAGGCCGCGAGTAGTACTGCCGACCCCATCCCTCCTCCTCTTCAGACTCGGAGCCTGATTCGGGCTCGTCCTCGTCGTACTCGTCAGAGTGCTCCTCCTCTTTCCCGAACCGGCCCTTGCCAGACAGGTCGGGCTTGGCCTTGGACAGCCGCTTCAGCTGTTTGGGCTGAGCGTATTCCTCTTCATCCTCTTCTTCGTCGTACTCCTCCTCAACCTCATCGTCGGAACCCCGCCTGAACTTGTGGACGTTGAGGCCGAGCACCTCGTCGCCGTCTGCACCGTTGATGTCCTCATCGGACTCCTCCGCTCGGGGGTCAAACATGATTTGGTCGCGCTTAAACATGTCTTATGTCAGCCAATGTTGAAGTCAACTCAAGCTGGGCGATACAAGCAACGCTGTTGCAAGCAACCATGACTCACAATCATCGACTCCGCCCTCCTGCAGGGTGTCCTCGTACGTCTCCATCCTTTTGATACTGGCCCCTGGCGCCGCCTTGGCCTTTGTCGCAACGGGCCCTCCGCTGGATCTCCTCTTGCGACCCATGCTGTATGTCGGTGATGTAGAGTAGTTTGTGACAGTGAACAACAATTGCCGCCTCCACCATCCCACCCAAGGTCAACTTTTGGCGGCACGTGACCTCGGCGAGTGACGGAAGCAAAAGTGACTCGCCACCCAACCACGACTTGATGAGGGGACTGGTGCTGACTATCACACATTCACCATCACCAACCGCCTCTCGTCGACACTCCTTCACAAATACAATCCCCTATCTCACTGCATCGCGTCTTTCGTCCCACTTGTTCGATTAGGATGCGCGTCCATCTCCGCCTCCCCACGCCGCTGGGCGTCACAGCCCTCGACGTCCCGGTCGCGACTACCGCAGGCGACCTGGTCCTCCCCGAGTGGGACGCATACCTCCGCACCCGGTCCCGCATCATCGAGGAAGCGACGCCGCTATCCGAGCTCGCCGTGAATGGGCTCATCGAGGTCGAGGTCGTCCCTCGCCTTCGTGGCGGAAAGGGTGGATTTGGCGCCAACCTCCGCTCGGCAGGTGGCCGAATGAGCGCGAGTAAGAGCACCAACTTCGACAGCTGCAAGGATCTGAGCGGTCGACGGCTCGGCACAATTAAGGAGGCGCAGAAGTGAGTGCTGACTTTGCACTGTAGCTGACGTCAGGCAAGCGGACCTGCTCGAGTCGTTCCCCGAGATGCAGGCCAAGGCGAAGGCCGAGTCGAAGGCCAAGCTGGAGGCTTTGGAGCGCAAGCTCGGTGTCGGGGCTGACGGGGATGTGGCGAGTGTCGATGTCGAGGAGCTCGCGCGCAAGCGGCACAAGTTTGACGACAATAAGTTCCTCGAGGAGAGCCGCGAGATCAAGGACAACGTCCGGTCGGCTGTCGGCGCTGCGCTGCTGAAGAAGAGGAAGAAGAAGGCACCGGCCGACCAGCCCAAGGCCAAGGAGGCTGCCAAGGTCGCGCAGAAGAAGGTCGAGGTCAACGCCACTAGCGCCAAGGTCGCCGCGGCCTAGATCCCCACGTTGTTGTAGTAACAGATGTAACATGATACAGGCATTGGATACAAGTGGCTAGTATTACTCGTCCGCTGACAACTCACTCGACGGCTCGCGCAAATTCTGCTTGGCCGTCCTGCTCCGCAACACTCTTCCGGTAGGCGCTGGAGGTGGGCTGCTCCGTCGGCCATTCCGACGAGATGGCGCCTCGTCACCTTCGCTCTCTTCTGCCTCGCTCTCGTCTTCGCTCGCTTTGCGTTTCCGTGACCGTGTGGCCCGCTTCGGGGTCGCAGTCGCTTTACCTTTCGCTGCCGCTTTCTTTCCGTTCGCCGCCGCGCGCCTCGGCCGACCGGAACGCGTCACCTCTGGCTCAGGCTCGTTCTTTGCCGGAGCAGGGCTGGAGGCCGCAGGTGTACCCGGCGTTGAGCGGAGCCTGAGCATGATCTTGGGGTTCGGCGTCTGCACTGGTGGCACCTCCAAAGCAGTCGTGGCAGCTGGCGCAGGCTCGTCCACCTCCATCGTCGGCTCCGCACCATCATTACTGTGTGCCTCACCCATTGACGGCTTAATGTCTGGCGTAGGTTCCCGCACACGGTCAGCCCACGCATTCGTTGCCTGTTGGTTCGCGAGCGCAATTATCGACCCGGCCGTTCGAGAACTCCGCGACGGCCCAGCTTGCGCCATAGGATTGTTCTGCTGCTCCTCCAGCTGCTGTTAGCCCCGCCAACAATGCAACCCACTTCATCTCCCTCGCCGTACTCGGCACGTAGTCGGAGGCGAACACGGATACCGTTGATGAGCTTGGCCCAGCGCTTGAGTGCCCGCTCCTCACGCTTCGCTCGCTCGCGTTCCTCCGCGGCGGCGTTCGATTCCCAGTACGCCGCGAGAACTTCCTCCTCCTTTTCTGCTGCAACGACAATGCCGCTGAGGACCGGCATTGCACGCTGCTTCCGAAATTCGAAGGATGTCTATGGGTTAGGTCACCTTGTTCGAGATAACGCTACGCAACTCACGACTGCCTCTGCAAAGCTCACCCCGAGCTTCTTGGCCACCTTTGCAATGCCCTTGTCTTACAATCAGCCAGTCGGAGACATCACAACTCACAAGGCAGATGCACAGCGCCCTGCGGCAGCATGGTTGGAACATAGAGATCGATATTGCCAAACGCATTCTGAGGAATCTTGCCCTGCCCGTCAGCTTGGTGTCAATACTACTCAGCTCACGTCAATAATGGGCGGAGGGATGTATAGCTCAGTCTGGTGTTCGGCATACAGGCCCTGCTGGATCGCTTCGCCCGTCTCCTGCATCGCCAGCTCCTGTGCGCGACGCTTCTGAATCGTCACGGCCCTCTGCTTGATCCACTTCATGGGCTCTTGCCTGTCCCTGACTCTGCGTCCAACGCGCATCCAGTTCTCGGCAGTTCGGCACTGAAGCACGTTCGCGCGGCGGTACACGGGCTCGCCCCGGAACCGGCCTATCTCTCGTTTTGGCTGGATCACCTCGGTCTGCTTCAGATGCCGCTCAAGAACGTAGCTTCAATTAGCGTGGCTGAAGGAGTGCGACGTACATTGGATGGTCTTTGAAGCCCGACATGTGCTGGGGCATGCCTTCGGCCGCTTGGTTGGTCTCGAGCTCCGCGTCTTCGAGATCATCCCGGTTCTGATAGTCAGCATTGCGTCCAAACAGCTTGAGACTAGCTCCGAGTTTAAGAAACAACGTACCAACCGGATCGGCCGCTGCAGGAACGCAGTGATGTCCGACCACCAGTCTGACTCGCCCGCGCGTGCTGGTGGTCGGAGCTTGGACGTCTTGGCGGCGAAGTTCCTGGCGTACCGGAATGTCACATCTCGTGCATATCCATCTGGTGTCAGCCGTCGCAACTCGGTCAGCTCACCTTCCTCAAAGCCCACGATGTAGACAAGGCGGACTGGTCCGCTGTCCGACTGCGGCTCGTACAGCCCCTTCTTTCTAATGATGCCGTTCACAGGGTCGACAGGCACCCAGCGCTGGTCAGAACGATTATACACCTCGGCCCAGAAGACAGGCGGCTGCGCCATCATGTCTGCTATCAGCAACTCCGACTCATTCTCCAAGCACATTCCACTGACCTTCCTTCTTCTTCTTTGCTTTCGGTTTGCCAACAGTCTGTGGTGGTGGCCTTGGCTGGCGCAGGCGGAACATGTCCGCGGGGTCCTTTGGCCTGTTATGCCGCCCTGCAGCGCGCATATTCGACTTTTGGGACTTGGGCGTGCCGGACCCCGAGCCTGAACCGGGAATGGGGACGTCCTCAAGATCGTCTTCCTCGCTGCCGCTATAGTCCTGTCCCATTCCCTGCCGCTGGGCATAGGCGCGCGCCCCACTCCCCGCACCTCGCTTCTTCGCGACCACCTTCTCCGCGCGCCATGGCACAGCCTGAATGTTGACTACAAGGCGGGCGCCCAGGCCACACGCGCGGGCCAGCGCAACGAACAGCTGGGCCGAGATGTCCCGTGAGCCTTCTTGCTGTAAAGCCTTCTTCGCCATCGAATTGACGGATCGTAAACGTTCCCCGCCAAGCTCCTCCTGCAGTTGTGCGAGGACAGGATCGTCAAACTCCTTCCCCTTCCCCTTTGCTTTTCCCTTCCCCTTCTTCGGAGTCGTCCTAAATGGATCACCGAGGATGTCAGAGCGGGAGAGGCGGGGAAGGCGGTCGATGATCTCCTGTACATCGTCCCACGTCCGCGTCCGCTGTCCCAAGAGCGGGTCGGAAATGTCGAAAAAGTCCTGTGACCACCATGTCACGAGTTCCTGCAGTGCTTCGAGGAATAGACGGCTGCGCTGAGCTTTATCCGGAAACCGCTTTGGAGAGATTATGAGATCGGATGCGAGTCGTAGAGGAAGGAGTGAGAGAAGGCGGCACTGATTTCAGCTGTCGACTTCACGGGAGCAGCTGACGCCAAACCCAGCAACTTACCTGCAACAGCTCGTCGGATGCCCACCTATTGCGGATCCTCGCAGATGCAAGCAGGGCAATAACGTGCATCTTGTGGATCTCGAGACGGGCAGCGCGGTCCTTGGCAGTCATGGGTTTCCTATTTGTCAGCTCCACCAGCGACGGAGTGCTCACTTGCGCATCGCCATCGCGAGCCGCTTAGCCTTCTCCTCCTCCGTCTCGCCGCCGATCTCGAGCCTGATGACCTGGTTCGCATCGTCCTCATCGCTGTCGCTATATGTCTCGCCCACTCCACTGCCGTTCAAAGCCGGGGTGCCCGGCGCAGAAGTGGTCGGGCCTGACGGCGCAGAAGGGATCTCCACGTCTTCGAAATCATCTTCATCCTCGTCTGAGGAGGGCACGGAAATGGGCGAGTTGGTCAGGTCGATGGCCTCGGCTGGTACGAGTCAGGATGTCTCGGTCTTTTGCATCACGTCGTTCGATTTGACACGCACCTCTGCTTTTCCCTTTAGGCTGAATCGCTTGCTCTGCCCGCCCGCGCGGTGCGGAGGATGGGCCTGCTCGACCTGCCCGGCTCATTGTGGAGCCTTCAGGCTGTGAGTGACGGTGAGAATGAGAGATAGATTAACGCAGAAGAGGTCAAAGACCAGTTGACGAGACCGATGACCGGTTGACTGGACTCTCAAGTGGAGGCCGAGCGGGCCGAGTCACTCGACATCTGGATCCGAATAAGAATTTGCCACCCCGTTAAGAAGGCTCATTCTGATCCTTCTAATCAACTGCGGAGATACGAAACATCTCCGTCGTTGTTTGGCTCAGCACCGTAATGCTTCTCTCTCTGTTGAACTTTCAATCCTTCACTGCTCGACCTTGTAAGTGTCTCGTGTCTCGGCAACCCCGCCTACCAAGAGTGAATGGAGACAACCCCTGCATTAACACAAACCCTAAACTAGATCCTACACATAGTCCCCTTAAGCTGCGGACTGCTAACTGCTGACTGTGAATTGCTACACTCTCACCCGCTACCACCCGCTTAGTAGGTGTACACGAACTCGTCGTTCTGCAAGTCGGTAAGGTCATCGAAAGCCTGCTGGCCGAGGACACCGTCTGCGGTACGGCGGTATGTCTTCTCCATGGATGCGTTGGCGATCTTGGCCGGCTTGCCGTTGGCGACGCGCTGCTTCTCCTTGCGCTTGTTCATGGTCATGAGCGTGAGGACGAGAAGACCACACAGACAGAAGCAGGCGCAGAAGATACCCATGACACCGCCAAGACCGGCGTGGTACAGCGGCGCTCCCTTCAAGAAGAGGTAGGGGCCGACCATGTTGCCGATGGCGGAGGCGGCGTTGCAGAGCGAGATGGAGAGCGACTTCTTGGTATGGCCACCAGTGTTGCCCGCCAGCCAGGAGAAGAGGAGGGGGTTTCCGCCGAAGAGGAACGCGATGCAGTAGTACGAGAAAAGGCGGAGGCCGTTGAGCTTCTGGTTGTTGCCGAGGCCGTACAGCATGGCACTGCCGAACACGCAGGGAATCATGAAGGACATAAGGACGAAGCCCTTGTATCCGAAGCGAGCGGCAATCAGGCATCCGGCAAAGCAGACACAAGTCTGGACGAAGCCGAAGGGGATGTTGAGAAGCATGACCTGGCGCGAGCCGAAGCCGAATCCCTTGATGATAAGAGGGCCGAAGGTGTTGGTAACGGAAGCACCGGTGTTGACGCAGAAGGTGACGAGAGCGTAGAAGACCATGGGAGGAGCGTAGAAAGTCTCCCAGACCTGGTTCCACTTGATAGTCTTGGTCTCGACACCGGTCTGGTTGTCACGGAGACGCTCGATGGCCCAGCGCTTCTCCTCGGCGGTGAGGAAGCGAGCCTCGGCGGGCGAGTTGTCGAGGCGCCAGTAGAGGATGGGCGCGGTGAGGACAGTGGCGAGGCCGACGGTCAGGAAGAGAATCTGGTAGACGTAGAGGTGCGGCGACTTGATGAACGACAGGCCATACGCCAGGAGGGAGCCAAGCATGGAGGCAATACCGTTGGTACCGTACCAGCAGGCAATGCGGAGCGGCTGCTCGTGACGGCGGTACCATGTGGTGGTGATGACTGTGAAGAGGGGGATAGCGACAGCCTCGAACAGCCCGAGCAGGAAGCGGTTGGCGAGGAGAGACCCGAAGTTCTTGGAGAACGCAAGGCCGAGCATGGCGGTACCCCAGAAGAGGATGCAGGCACCGAGGAGGAGGTTGGTGCGGACCTTGACGATCAGGAAGGCCGTGGGACCGAAGCAGAGAATGAGCTGTGCCCAGTAGCCTGCGGACGAGATGTTCGAGTAGTCTTTACCGGAGAGGTGGGCCTCTTCCTTCATGCCAAACGCAGCGCCGTAGCCGACGCAACTCTTGTCCAGAATCTGGAGGAAGTAGACCCTGCCATTGTCAGTGGGAGTTCGAGTTGAGTGATCAGGCGTTTCCGCCAATGCCCCCCCTGCCGAACTGAAGCGAAGCGAGGACTCACCACATGAGGATGGGCAAAATGGCCTTGTCAATCTTCCTGCAGACCAGGCGGCTCTGACCTGTTAGTGGATTCCTGCGCGGATGCCGAGCACCAGCTCGCAACAGCAAACTCACCTGCTCGTCCGTCATCTCCACGGGCTCGTCGCCCAGAGCGTCGAGGGCCTTGTCGTGCGGCTTGGAGAGATCATGGCTGTGCCGGCGGATGTCGTGGCCTTTCTCCATGTCGTGCGACTCGACCTGCTCGACATGGTGCTTTTCGTTGTAAGCGGGGAGATTCTGATGTCAGCCATGTCAGGGTATGTGGAAGGGCAGTCACTGCATCCACTACAGTCCGTGCACATGACCAGATAAACTTACGGTGGGAGCCATTGTGCTGGCGTGAGGGAGTCGTGTGGAAGTCAGCGGCGAGGATGGGGATTCCATCTGCGCAAGTGCAGACTTAATAAACCTCGTTTGGAATCTGCTCTCAGGATCGGTGTTGGGGGGCGGAGCCCTGCCGCTGAGTTAACCATGGAGCGATGCGGGGGACGGTATCTCACGGGACGACGGTCTGACAGAGGTGCAGAGGGTTGGTTCCGGACCTGTCAGTGCCAGCTTGAGGAGTAATTCCCAACATCGGCCCAGGCTTGCTCGCATATCGCTTGTTGTTGGCACACGCTTCAGGGCTGGCCAAGACAATGTCCATACCCTCCTCCCCGCTCGTGCTCTCGTTTGGACTCGGATGTTGCCGTCCGCCTTGGCAGCTGACACTGAATGTGTACGGCACTCCGGACCGGTGTTACATCGTGGACGGATGATGGACAGCTGGTACACGTGATAGGACCTGGATGAATCTTTGTCCCTCGTGTTCCTTAGTATTCTCTGGTGGCGCAGTCAGCTGCCACAAACCTTAGCCAACCTGCCTGACACAGTTCAACACACCCGCGTCGCGGTTCTCCTACCTAACCGCTGTATACCCGCTCATTTGACGGCTATTGGCGGAGAAGCATACTTACACAATCTGAGGCTCGCCATGTTTCGGAGGCTGGTGCCGTTTAACCATCCTACTCTGTCCACAGCGCAGCCAGCGGGCCGGAGACTTGGCAGTCCGGGCCGCATGCCCCGGACGACATCCGCAGTGTGAAGAACCTGCGTTTAGGATCCGATATGGTACGCGTTCGGGCACGGTTCTACTTCCATCGACGAACATTGGAGTCCTTGGTAATCCTTGGTAATAGGTGTTTTGCAATCGCCAGACGGTGTAGCAGATATGCGAAGATCAGTTGTCGGCGGGCCGATGAGAAGGTCCATGGACAGCAAGACAAACTGTACACAGGCTGAGATGAGAGTCTGGGAGGCGCGACTGTTATCCTCCTCTCGGAATGCGTTCCGGCGCGCCAATTGTGGGGGTTGCAGCCCCACTACCAGCCCCGCAACCCATGGCGCCCCTCACACCAGCCCCGTATGCATGTTAGCGCCACAGATATGGCAAGGCTTAACCCACACTGAGAGCGATCGCAACGACGACAGCAATCCAACGAGCGTTCGGCCGTTACGGTATGCAGCCTAGGACGGCTACTGGCGGCTATTGCCCGGCGCGCCGGGTGCCTTGCCGAAGGATCGGAAGCCGCGCCCAGCCGAGTGTGGCGGTGCACAGATCGTCAAGCGTCACTTCGTCCTCCGTGAGAATTCATGTAATCTATGCTAGCTATGCTAATCTATGCACGCGGGGTTCGGAATGTGGATAATGGACGTGCCGCGGGGCCGCGGCGGGAGTCAGTAGCAGAGGCTTGTGGAAGAGGGATGCAGGCAATCCTCCGACGGCTTCAACCCCCATGCATTGAGTAGATACACATACGAACGATGAAACGAAGATACTCTGACATTCTACGTCCCGGACTAAGTCGGTTTCCTGGGCTCCTTGAAGCTCACGCTGGGTTCACTGCCATTCTCGTCTTCGGGCCTGACACTAGCCGTTCTAAACATCGACAGACCGGGGTTGCGCTGGAACCCCGGTGCTTCCGAGCCGTAGTTGCTCTCGCCCTTATCCGCAGCTAAGGCAGCAACCTCACCTTCGTGGCCCGTCCCGGCGTCCGGGTCGGTTCTCATACTCGTCGTGCGGAACATCTGCAGGCTGGGGGTGGGCTTGAACCCTGGCGTCGCAGAGCCGTAGTTTGACATATTGGGCGCTGTGTCAGACGAGGGCGCTGCATCAAGCGCGAACGAGATGGCACGGGATTGCGTGCGAGCCAGAGGAACGCCCCCAGAACTGTTCGACGGTGGTTCTAGAGTCCGCGCGCGACCCCAGGGAGTTCTTTGATGCGCTCGTGAAGGCAGGAAACCCGACTCGGTCGACGACGAGCGGCCTTCCTCAGCCCATGATTGCGCCGAGTTACTCGAGTCCCCAGTGCCTACGCGGAGGAAGCGGCGCCACCCGGCGGACTCGGGCTGCTTCTTCTTCAGCCGGTCCGCGGAAATATACGAGTGGATTGGCTTGGTGGGGCGGTCAGCGGCATCGCGCTCCGGCTCGACGACGGCCGGCGTTGTCGATGCGTGCCAGTGGTACCCCCTGCGGCGGAAACCGTCTCCCTGGTCCTCATCGTCCGAGGGCGCATTGGTGGAGTGACTGTCGTGCGTGGATTGTCTGGTGAGGGGAACGCCAGCTCTGGCAATGTTATCAACCTCCCGCGCTGGGACCTCGCCTGTCTGGTCGAATCGATGCTTCTCCTTGTCGTTCTTGAACACGCCCTTCTCAACGCTTACCTCCACCTCGGGGGAGTCACCGTTAAGGTGCTCGGTAACGAGGTCGTGGCCCTCTCGGTATGCTTCGACGGGGACTGTCACCGAACGGGTCCCATCCTTGACTTGCATACCGGAGCGGGTGTTTGAGCTGTGAGAGCCTCCGGATGCTGATGCCGCAGAGCTTAATTCTCCGTTTCGACTCAGCTTCTCGTGATCTATCCGATGGATACCCTGCATGCCGATGTCACCGCCCTCGTCGTCGCGGTTGACAACCACGTCGTGTCCCCCATTGACACGAGTGGTGTGAGTTGTCCAGGCCGGTTCGTCGGGGGAGAGGGATGGGTTGCGCGACCACGTATAGGTGATGCTGTGGACGCGACGTCCGGAGACGAAGAATGGAATAGACAGGCCGTCTGAAAATTAGCGCGTCATGCGGATCGGCTATGATGAAGACTCACGCGTAACAACCGACGCTAGAACCAGGAAGGAGACGATGGGCACAATCGTCTCCTGCAAGAGGTCCACTTGTGACGTATCTCCGTCTGGTTCGGGGTGCGGGATGTGGTGGCGCGCAAGGGTAGAGATGAAGATGGCACCAACACCCATGGGGCCAAACCAACCGCTGAACAAGGCCTCGCGGAACGTCTTGATATCCGGGATCCAGCGGTATAGCGCCAAGATGGCCGGCAGACGCCGGAAGAGGAGGATGAGGATGGTGATAACAATAAGGCGCCACACAGTGAGGCCGAACTTGTTGAAGTCGGAGAATGGAATAATGGCACCAATGTAGATGAACGCTGTGCAGTTGAACAACAGGTCAACGACGTTGGAGAATACCGAATCCTCAGTTGCCTTGTTGAACGCTCCATCCCAGGCAAAGGCGCAACCGCACGCGAAAGCCGCCAAGAGGTCGTCACTGCCCAGTAGAGTGGTGATACCGATCGACAGCATCGACAAGGAGACGTACTGCGCAACGTAGGACTGACGATCGATGAGCTTCTTCCGTTCAGAGAACTGCATGACTTTGCGCGCGCTGTAGCCGAGAACGGCTCCAATGATGGTTCCCATGGTTACCTCGTACAACCTGACGGAGTTAGCCTGCTTCTGCTCTGCGTTTACCCACCAGATCAAGTAGAACCATTTGCCCACAGCGTGCCCCGGACTTTCGTCGAGAGTCAGGTAGAGAGCAATGTAGAGGAATGGGAACGCCGCACCGTCGTTTGCTCCCGACTCGGCAGAAAGCATATGACGAATATGCGCCGGTACGTGCTTCTCGGCAAAGGTACCGCCCACGACTGCCTGGGCGAGGATGGGGTCCGTGGGTGAGAGACAAGCTGCGATGACAAGAGCCGACTTGTACGTCAACTTTGGGACGAGCCCCCAGATGAAGAGACCAGAGACAAGCCAGCCCCACACCATGCATGGTCCAAGGAGGAAGAAGAGCGTGCGCCAATGCCGCTTGACGTATGCCTAGAGTTAGCTTACTTAACATGCCCAAAGACCTACTTTGGGCAGTTCAACGCCCACGGAGAAGACGCCCAGTGCGATGACTACACGGGTGACCTCGAGTGTGATCTCATCAATGATGTTCTCCTTGTCGCCTCCCCAGCTCGTTGGGTCGAAGAGCCGCAGGACATAGTGCCCGAAGATGATGCCGACGACGGTGGCAATGGGCGCTTCGCCGAGATAAAGCCTTTCCTTGATGAAGAGCGAGAACAGACCAAAGAGGACCGTGAACGCGCCAAGGATCGTGTACACTAGATGCGCGGCAGTGACATTGAAGGGGTGGAAACCACCGGCACCACCAGCCATCGCTTAGTCGGGAAGGTTTTTGCTGGGTGAGAGTCAAGTTCGCTTATGATGTGTCTGGGTGGAGTAGAGTATGACAACGGCAATGTTGCATGGCCAGGAGGGTGGATGGGAGAGAGCTGTGGCTCAGCGCTGTAGGAGACGTGGGGTAAAGTGAACGGGGGGGCCTGTCTGCGACCCGGAGAGCGCTCGAGATAAGACGCGTTGTCGTCAAGTGCTGCGGCGCGTAAATGTGTGGCAAGACCTGTGATGACAGCGATAGGCAGCCTTAACTGCTGACGCGCGCTTTGCGGAGATTCAATGTGGGGCCGCGGCGCGTCGAGTGCTATGTTGGGCAACGCCGAGAGGGATAGAGAGGCCTCGGGTAGCCTTGGCGTTGTGGGTGGGTGGGGAGGGACGCAATGTGGGGGAGAGGAGAGTCGAGATAGATGAGGGGAAAGTTGAGGAGAGCGCGGTCCCAATTTCTTGGCAAGGCATCAAGCTGGGGGCACACATTCCTGAAAAGGTACCAGCCATTCAGCTCATTGGGCCTCGAGCTTCGACCTCGGCTTGCATGGCTTGGTTGCTCACCCAAGCCCAAGTCCGACGTCAACACTAGCTCAAGCCACGTGGTCTTGTCCACATCAATAGCCAACCACAAACCAAGGATGCAAGGAAACGCTGCGGAGCTCAGCGCGCAAAGCGCCCGATAACAATATCACCAAGCAGAGCGAGAAAGGCGGAGGAGTTGGTCTCAAGAACCAAGGTGTCTTAAAATCAATACCGCATGTCGGCGGCAAGCAATGTCAGTGGCGCAACAGGTCGAGGATCAAACCAACCGGCCGATACGGCCGATCCAGCCGAAGAAACAGCAAGCAGAAAAGGCCTGTGCGTTGCGCTGCAGTAACCAGTCGCATGCAATGCAATTACCCCAATTACGCCCCTCCCATTCAGCGACACCTCACGCGATCTTGGGAAATGGCATTGGCGCGTCACCATGCACTTTCGGTCATTTAGTGACTACCACTTTAGCGCGTCGACCACCGCGTGCCGTGTCACCGGGGCTGCCGTGTTCCTCGTTCCTCTCTCGTGCCAGCAGTTCTGGAACGAAGATGCAACTTAAAAGTGCAAGAAACGTACGCGTACGCGACATGGACTGCTTCATAACCAGGTGACTATGACTGCGGTCAACTTTCCATGCTCACGAGTCACTACACTCAGCTCGGTCCCAGCGTGCCAAGCTTACAGAAGCCTTGGCACGTTTGCTTCTCAACTTCGGTCAGAAGCTCGTGTTCCGTCAACGAAAATGACCGCTGCCAATCTGCAAATCGTCGCTGCGACCAAAAACTGCAGGTGGTCATAAGACTAATAGCCACAACTAGACCGCAACAACTTGTGCACTCTCTTAAGGTCCCTCGACCTCCCCACCCTCCTCGATCCCTATCACCGACACCCCATGCAGCAAGGTCCCACTCGTTGAGACTGGCGTCACCGAAACCGATTTGCTCTTGTTCAGGAAATGATGAATCGCCAAGAATCTGCACGCACCGTGTTCGCTGGGTGCTGCGCGGTACAGCATGCCCCGACTTGCTCCGGGACGTTGACGTTCGTCCACCACGTATCCACCAACGCGCCATGAGCAGTTATGATGACCGTCGCAAGTCAACCTGACTCCACTCCCTCCGAGTCATTGTTAAACAGGGACAGACGGAGCTCTGCCCTGCGTGAGGGTAGGCGACAGCAGGAGGAGCAGAGCTGAGCAACGACCACCCCTTATTCCCCTCGACCCTTCCTGCGGTAGACATGCCGATGAGTTCGAGACTTCTCGGCATTCCGACATCCCTACCGGACTGACAGCATCATCCCACAGAGCGGTCCAGGTTGCATGCTGTATGTGTTAAAATACGACGTTCGGCGGTGCCAAGTGAGTATCTGCGCGGGTCGGTGTGGCGCGAAAGTGGAGCTGCTTGAATGCCAGGCTCACCGACCCCGCTCACCCTGCAGATGGGGTCGTCGTGAGGAGATCCTCTGTTGACCAAAGCTCGAGCAGCTGAGGTCTGTGCACTTAAACTGCCCCCTGCCCGACGATCCAGCCTATCGGCATTGACCTTGCAGAAGAAGAATCCAATGGAATGGAAACGGTCTCGGGGATGGGCAGTGGATGATCATGGCCTGTGCATTGTGCAAGCCTCGAGCATGTGGCCGGGTGCAAACCTCTTAGTGTTCCATCCGGTTCCAGTAAGGCGGTGATCACCACATTGTGGCATGTTTGATCGAGAAAGTGCCCTGATGAAGAGCATTTGGACCAAATTGCTCGGCTATGATTAGATCTAATACTACTACTTATGAATCTATTGTTGTTGTATAAAGGGCAGTAGTTCAATTGAAAGCAAGGTAGACTAGCAGCTAACAAGCTATTGGAGGGACACACGAACCGCGGAGCTGAGTTGATTGATGTCATAGTGAGCAGTTCCGCTGCGGCGGGGAGATTTTACAGTCCAAAGGCACACACAGCCCCAGTGGCAGAAGGTTGGTTGAGGTGAGGAGCGAAAGCCATTAGCGTGACATCATTTCAATCACGGGACTGGTTGCGATCTGAGTTGTCATAATCCTGTTAGGCTCTGTTGCCACCCAAAGAGACTACAGAGATCGGGGGAGCAGGGGAGCGTGAGATAGAGATCCACCCAATGAGCGTTATGTAAGGCACTTCCAGACTCATGATGGTGTTAGTGTCATCCTAGGCACCTGGGCGGCTGGGCAGCTGGGCGGCATTGCCAGAGTGCTTCCTTGCGTGCTACCTTGCCTATGACGCCATAGGATGGAAAGGTGGACAGTGGCCAGGTGGACACCTCGCGACACAAACTAGGCAGATAACCAGCGGCGGACTCAATCGGAGACTTTCTGTTGTTACAGCCACCCCTTATTCAGGGTTCTGCTGCATGTGTTAGTGTGGGTGTACATGTCGGATGGTAAGAGCTGATCTCCTGATTGACCTTGTTGACCCTTTTGACTTTGATGACCCTGTTTACCCTGTTAAACCCCCAAGGCCCCTGACCTCCTGACCACTAGAGTATCCTGAGGGTTCACCCTGGGTCCAAATAACTGAAAAGAGGGGAGATCGAAATTCTAAAAAACCTCGGCTTTAATGCTAATGACGTCCACTGTTTTGTATTGGTTGTTGTATGCAATCCCACTTGTTCCGCCTCTACGGGGAGGGGAGGGAGGTGGGAGGAGTAGGAGGAGAAGGAGGAGTAGGAGGAGTAGGAGGGAAGAGTCGAGTATGAGCTAAACGATGACCGCGCGCTGTGACCCATCTCTTGGCATCAACCCATTCTGTTCTGTTCATCCCGCAAAAACAATCCACCCATTACTACTGCCTCCTGCCTGGGTCAAGTCAAGTCCACTCAGCCTGACCACACCCATCCACTGTTTCCTACTCCTTCCTCTTCTTCTTTCTCTTCCTCTTTCTCCTCCTCTTCCTCTTTCTCTTTCTCTTCATCACTCGTATAGTCCTCATCACCAGTCACAGCCTCATCGACCGACAACCCAGTGAGTAACCACCTCCCGGTCATGGCCGGTCAGCCCAGAACAGCCAAGACACCAAACCCCGGCATCAGCCGCGACTGGCTTAAAGTCTGGTTACCCATCCCACTACCAATTGTCACGCTTCCCCTCCGCCTCATCGTTACCCCTTCCCTCCTCACCCCACCCCATCCACGTCCCAGTCGCCTCCTATATAGCTCGCTGACACGGTTTGCAGCTTTTTTATCCCCCTCCTCAGCTCAAAACCATCTCCTCGCCGGTAGGCTTCCTTCCAAACCGGTAATCCAGGAATCATGTCAAGCGCCGATGGAACAAGCGAGCAGGAGGCCAACTCGGCCACCACCTCGCAGTTTACCACTGGTCTGATCATTGGTGCGGCCACTGTCGGTGGCTGTCTCCTCTTCTGGGCCATCTTCCATTCCCGGAAGAACCTCATGCGCGTCTTCCAGCCGCGCGTCGAGTTGGGCGCTCCTCACAAGCGACCCCAGAAACTCCCAGATGGGACATTTGCTTGGTGGAAAACTATATTCAAAGTACACGATCAACAGATCATCACTGTCAACGGACCCGACGCATACTTCGTAGTGCGCTACCTCAAGGTCTTTGGCGTCGGACTGCTGTCGTTCTTGGCCTTCCTCTCTCTTTGTGCTCTGATTGCTCCTGCGTGAGTTGAACCTCGACTCTGTACCCACCATTTTGCTGACCCCAGCCTCATCACCCCCAACAACCAGCTCGGCGGCGTGAACCAACTTACCTATGGTAATGTTAAGAACGAGCTCCGTCGTATTCCTCACATTGTTGTCTGCGTTATTGGTGTCCGTGAGTGATTTTGTTCGAGACGAGGCCTAACCCTGCAGTCACTACCAATTATCTTCTCTGGCGCGAATATGGCCATCTGGTCGATGTCCGTACCAGATGGCTCAAGTCTAACGCCGCCACCCGCAAGTCGCGCACTGTCGCTGTCACCAACGTCCCCAGCGAAATGTTCTCAGAGACTGGTATCAAAGAGCTGGCGAGCGTTGTCGCGACTCAGACTACCTCCTCCCACCCCCGTCCCAGCGGTGTGTCTGCCGAGACTCACCGCCTTCCAGGTGGCGTTACGGATGTCTGGCTTGCTCGCAAGGTTAAGCCTGTCGCCAAGGTTTGGGAGGACCGTGACAAGGAGTGCACCCGTCTCGAGGGCGGCATTGGCAAGCTTCTGAAGCTGGCTCTCAAGAACAACCGCAAGGGCAAGACTCCCGAGGCCAAGGGTCTCTGGAAGGAAGAGACTGCCAACCCCGTTGACCGTTATGTGCTCCCCAAGAAGCAGCCCAAGTGGAGGCAAGGTTTCCTCGGCCTTATCGGTAAGAAGATGAACCTCGAGACCTCGCCCGAGTACATCAGGGAAAAGAACATGGAACTCGTGAAGCTTCGTGAGGACCCAGACCGGTATGAACTCGGCAACGTGGCCTTTGTGCGTTTCGCTACCCAGGACGAGGCCCACACCTTTGCCCGCCTCGCCAAGACTACCGACAAGAAGCGTCTTATGCTGCTTAAAACTAGCATTGAGGTTGTCCCGGAGGACATTATCTGGAGCAACCTTAGCATCAATGGCGCGCAACGCAAGGCCCGCACGGCCGTCTCGTGGGGACTTACCATCACTCTTATCATCTTCTGGACCATTCCTGTGTCGATTGTCGGTGCCATCTCCAACGTCGACTCGCTCTCGCAGCGCAGTGCCTTCAAATGGATCCAAAAGATCCCCGAGGTCCCTCTTGGTATCATCAAGGCTGTGTTGCCCTCGGCTGCCCTTGCCGTTCTCATGATGATGCTCCCCATAGTTCTCAGGCTCTGGGTCAAGCTTCAGGGCGAGATCCGCAAATCCGAGGTAGAGCTTAAGCTCTTCACCCGCTACTGGCTCTTCTGGATCATCCACGGTTTCCTTATCGTCACGCTTTCGTCAGGCATCATGGGTGCCCTCGGCGGTGCAGGTGACACCCTTAACAATGTCCCCACTCTTCTTGCCGACAAGCTCCCCAGCGCCAACATCTTCTTCCTCGTCTTCATCCTGACCGCGACTTGGTCGGCTGCCGCCAAGACTCTGGCGCGTGTTGTCCCCTGGGTCATGTGGCAGCTCCGCGGCATCCTCGCTGGCGGCACTCCGCGCAAGGCCTTTGCCCAAAAGTACAAAATGGACTCGTTCAGCTGGGCTACCACCATGCCCAACACCTGTCTCATTGTCGCCGTCGTGATCATCTACTCTGTCATCCAACCGCTGATCACTATCATTGGTGTCATCGGTGTGGGCCTCTTCTACGCCGCGTACAAGTACCAGCTCCTGTGGACCTCGGACCAGCCTGAGGAGATGGAGACCGGCGGCCTCTACTACCGCAAGATGCTGCGCACTGTCTTCGTCGCGCTCTACTTCGAGGTCGTGTGCATGGCTGCCCTCTTCTTCCTCATGAACAGCATCGTTGGCTACATCGGTGGTGCCTGCGTCGCCGCTTGCGGTGCGGTCACAGCCCTCCTCCAGATCTACATCGACTGGTTCCGGTACAAGAACGACGTCGTCTACTACGGCTGGACCCACCTGTACTCGTCGAGCCAGACGCACCTCAACCCCGTTGACGGTGAGAAGCTTGGTGAGAAGCAGACCCCGATCGTCGACGACGCTGCCAACCTCAGGGGCCAGGACGCCGTGGACGTTCGCTGCGAGTTTGACCACCCGGCCATGTACAAGAAGCAGCCGGTCATCTGGATCGCCAACGACCCCCTCGGACTCGGCAACTACGAGGCTGACAGGATCAACGCGGCCGGAGTCGAGGCCTCGACCCAGTTCGCCTTCATGGACGAGAAGGGCAAGGTCGATGTCGAGCGCGGACCGCCCGACGAGGAATGGGAGGGCGGTGTCGTCTAATCGCGTCCACCCTGTGTCTCGCCTGTATACCACCCTATCATCTAATACACGCTCATACACCCATACTAGATTTCACGACAAAACACGTAGATAATTCCGGCTGCTCGACGTGGCCGCGTGACGAGATGCAGCAAGTATAGTTTACACCATGCAGTAGTATCTCCTTCCTCTCAATAGTTCGCTCTGCTCGCCAAGTAAGGCTGCGCTTGGGAATGAGGGCGGCAGCTCGCACTCGGCTACGCCATGATGGAGACGGGCCAGGCGTCCCCGTCGTGAGGGAAAAGGCCGGCCGGCATTTGATCGTCAGCTTGACAACAGCGTGCCGAGGCACCCAATTCGGCCCTGTTGTTAGTTATGTCGTTGTCTGATCGTCATGTTTCACAATAAACGCGTGGCTCCCACCGCGTGCCGCATGCGGCTGAGCTGGCCACAGAGTTGCGTGCAGCCCAGACAAAGTTGCCGTACGCCACGCAGGACGCGACGTTGTCAACAAACTCAAGATAAACTTGTAGGTTAGAGTGCCCGGCAGCATACAGACCAGACCATGTCCCCTCATGTCTCGTACTCCAACCCAGCTGCCTCGGGTGAATAGAGATGTTGCATTCTACGTACAAACACGAGTGATCTCCGAGCTCTAAGCTCTAGCCAGACCTGATTTCCGCTTCATCTATGGGCTGCGCACATCCTCCATCGGCTCGCCCTCCGAGCCCGACTCGCTTCCCGATCCCTCCGATCCGGAGTCGGACATGTCCTCCTCCCCGCCAAGCTGGGGCAGCTCGTGCCGCTCCGTCTCAAATCCGAGCTCCTTGAAACCGGCCTCGACCTCGTCGGCCTTGCCCGAATTGACCGCGACAGCGCCAATCGAGGTCGCAGAGTCGAAAAGCGGGACGAAGTATTTGCCAATGGCGGCACGGATGTCGTCGGTGGTCACGGCAGGAATGGCGGCCAGCATCTTCTGGCTGTGGTCTTTGCCGACGCCCTTGAGCACTTCGTCGAGGTATGCAGACGAGGCCTGGGGTCAGCGAAGGAATTTGGGAGAGTCGATCAGATACCCCGCGGCAAAGAAGCTGCTGTGCTCATTGCCACCGGCGCCGCGTTCCGGCGCCCCTAACAAGCCACACCAAACAGGCACACTTACAGCCAGTCCAACAGTCTCCGACTTTTGCGCATACCCGAACACCATGCTCGACTTCGCCGCCTCGACAATGTTCTCGTCGAGCTCCTTCTGCCCGTTAGCCAATGCTCCTGTTACTGTGACTCACTGTCCCGTCGGCGAGGGAGCGCATAATCTTGCCCGCTTCCCTGTATGCGGTCATGGCGTTCGGCGAACGGTAGACATAAAACCCGACGTGGCCCGACTCATTGTCAATCATCACATTGGCGCCGTACGCGAGACCGGCGCCGCGGATCGACTTCCAGAGGTACGACTCCAGGGCGTTGAGAACCGACATGGCGACATTGAGAGCCGGCAGGTCTGGGTGGTTCCAACCGAGCGGGCCCTTGGCTGCATGGCGCGAGTACGAGCCCTCGATCGCGGCCATGGGGACAACCACAAGCTAACGTTAGCTGCTTCAGACATATGGGCTCACCTTCTTAGCGGGGGCCTTACCGAGCTCGGTGAGCGTGGCGGCCGAGGTGGTGAGGGGCTCGAGAGGGACAGGCTCCTTGATGGGGAGGAACGACTTGGCGAGGGTCGAGCGCGGCTCGGGCAGGTTCTTGATATCGCCGTAGACGGACAGGCGCATCGTGCTGGGGTCGACGAGTGTCTTAAGCAACGTCTCCATCGCCGTGACAACCTTCTCGGGCGACTCCTTGAGCTCCTCCGAGATACGGGGGATGAACTCGAGCTGGTTGAGGAGGGACGCCGCCTCGGACGTCGACTTGTTCAGGTCAAAGCTGAGGCGGTTGCACCACTCGAGCGCGACAGCGCTGCCCCGACGCTTCTGCGCAGGCAGGTTCTGAAGTTCCTTAGCGACGATGACCTCGAGGCGCTCCTTGGTGAAGATTGAGCCAGTGAGAACGTCGCGCAGCCACTTCACGGCCTCGGCGTATTGCGACTTCTCGACCCGGATGAACACTGTGAATGACTCGGAGAAGCAGGACTGGAAGTTGAATCGGGAGCCGGAAGTAACAGTGAGGTCGTTGAGCTGGTTGATGACCTCCTCATGCGTGAGCTCGGTCCCATCAGCGCGCTTGACACCGAGCTTGAACAGGCACGACATGAGCACGTTCATGTAGGGCATGAGCTCCACGGGAAGTTTGGCCGTGTCGAAGATGGCGGTGATGGTGACAAAGTTGGAGCTGATATCCGCAAAGTGAGCCTCGTAAGGAAGAGCAGCCCCGTCGGCGTCAAGGTGGCGCTGGACAGCACCATTGTCGCTCTTGACATTGCCGTTCTTGGCATTGTTGATGGCTGTCTCAACAGGGATCCAGTTGAGCTCGGACGGCTGGGGTTAGCTGACCCACTGGGGTACGGGCTCACCTTGACAGGAGGGAAGATGGTGAGCATCTCTGGGGGAATGGGCTTGTTGCTTTCCTTCTGGGCCCAGTCCAGCTTCTCCTGGAGCTTTTTGAGGCCCTCCTCACCGAGGCTCTCCTTCTGCTCCGCGATGCGCTTCTTGTCCGACTCCTCGATCTGGCGCGCCAGGGCAGCGGACGGCTTGCCAATCATGGTAATTGACGGTGCGGAGGCGTACCACTTGTCGAGGAGGGCAATCCACTGGTCCGCCGTCCACTCCTCGAGGATGGCGAAGTCCTTAAGCTCGTCAAACGCCTCCGGAAGGTCTTTTCCGTCCTTGTCACCGTAGAGGAAGTCTGCCGTCAGGCTGGGCAATACACGCATACTCACCCTCAATAACGACGTCGGCGAGCACACTCGAGACGGCGCTCTCCATGCGGTTGAGCATGGCGCGCTTCTCACGGCGCAGGACCGACGCCATGCGGGTCATGTCGATGCCCTCCTCGTTGACAATCTTCTTAAGCTTGTCAAAGAAGAGCTGCGGAAGAACGTTCAGGTGCTTGGTGGGTACGTCGCCGAACACGGCAACATTCTCGCCCTTGTTGACGCGGCTCTGGCCGTAGAACGACACGTGGGTGGCGTAAGGCTCGACGATCTCGATGAACTCCTTCTGCAGCGGCGAGACCGCGGAGTGCGTCAGGTAGCGGGCAAGGATGTCGAGCGCGGTGCTCTCGAGGAAATCGGTCGGCTTGGGGCCGAGGTACGTGATGGACAGCTCGCCCATCGACTCGTCCTCCTCCATGAACTCGACGGTCTTGACGACGGACTCAGGGATGGAGATCGACTCCGATGTCGTCGACTCCATGAACGGACGCTTCCACCCTGCTGGGGGCTCGAACGTTCCGTTCGCCGCGTCGCCCTTGCCTTCGAGGATCATGGGCTCGACCGTCTCGTTGAGCACCTTGAACAGCGCCTCGACATCAACCGCGCCATCGATGTGGAGATTGAGCTGCGGTTAGCTTCTCACGAGCTCTAGACAAAACTCACGTTGTGGGGCACGTAGTACTTTCCGTGGTACTCGCGAACTGCTGTCAGGAGCATTTCGGCGGCGAGACTTACTCTGTTCAGCAGTGAGCACACGGAGCATCTTCAGCAGACCTCCCGTCTCGCTGCGGTACGCGGAGGTGGTGGGATAAAGTGTGCGCTGGAGCCTGCGGTCAGGTACGATCCATAAAGGCCCTACTCACTCAAGAGCCATGCGGTCGTACGCGTTGTTTTCCCGCCCCTGCATCTCCGAGTACACGACACCGGCGTCTTCGCCTTCGCCATTGATGTGGTGGATCTCGGTCACGAACCCGGCGTCGGTCATCGTCGCGTGGAGGATGTGGTCAACATAGACGGGGAGGACGTTCAGGAAGCCGGTCGAGCCGGCAGTGTTGATCGTGTAAGCCGTGTGGTCGTTGGCCGTCCACGCGTTGGTGCCGTCCGAGCCCGCACGATTGGCCAGGCTGTCAAGGACACCCTTGTATGGGTATCGCTGGGATCCGAGGAAAACAAGGCTGGCGTCAGTGGCGGGCGGACCTCATGAGCTCACTGTTCGAGGGTATGGGGTCTTCCGGTGTCGTCAAAGATCTCAGAAGCGATCACAAAGTATCCGTTGGTGATGGGCGACGAGTGGTTGCCAAGAGTCACGGTCAAGCCCGTCTTCTCGCTACGCCACTTGGAGATGGTAATGGGGGCATACTTGAGGTCGAGGGACTGGAGGAGCTTGAAGTTGCCATAGTCACGGGCGTGGGGTGAAGCCGACACCATAGTGTTTGGGGTAAAGTCTATCGGGATTGGAGTAGTGGTCGCGGCGTGGGTCGCAAAGTGGCGGAAAGGTGATGCTTGGGGCGTCGCCAGAGTCAAGGTCGTTGGCCTCGGAGTAGGCTTTGACGACTTGCGAAGAGGAGAGATGGAGGAGAGCTGGCGAGTGGGCGCCTTGAAGAGTGGCCGCGGAACTGTCAGCCTCCGATATGTGCGGAGGGCTGGTAGCATGTACACTGGTGTGGGAGCGTGAGAAGCAGCAGAGAGGAGGTTCGTGCTGCTGCTGTCGTCGCTGTTGCGTTGGTGCTGTGCTGTGCGTGCTGTTGTGGAGGTTGTGGAGGTTGTGGAGGTTGCGACGTGCGATTTGCGGCAATTGTGAGTTACTACTTCTGACCGAGATGGCTTAATTACAAAAATCAGCGCGTAAGCGGCCGTAGTCTGACCAGGTGGTAGTGGAGATTGATCCAATGTCCGTTCATTTTCTAATCCTTCCAACAGCTTCTATCTAATCCATGTGGCTGAATTACATTTAAAAAGCTATGTCTACTTAAAGTTTATCCGAAGTTTTCCCAGGGCCACCAACAATAACAACAACTTGTGGCAGCAAGATGGTGGCCTGCGTGGCCTGATTAATGTTCAATACAGATATCCGATACAGATACCTACTACTAAGTATTTTACACACATATACAACAAGTATCAAGTCTCTACCTATATATTAGGCTCTGTATTCGTGAGTTCCGGAAACCCAGACGCGGTGACCGCATCCACGCCATCGGTCGTAAACGGCAGGGAGAAGAGATCGAATTCGGCTTCTATCAGCGGCCTTCTCACACCGCACGCAGTACTCACAGAAATCAAACTGTGGCGTAGTACCCGAGCGACCCGCCGCCCCGTCAGTTCCCTGCTTGTCGCGCGCACCGACGACGTCAGGCTGCGAGACGTACGGTGCAAGCTGCTCCTGTGCCGCGAGCAGGTCGATGTCGTTGCGGGGGATGCCCGTCATGCGGTGGGTAAGCGCACCCAGGATCCAGCTGATGCCGGACCAGTATGTCGTCATTCGCTCAAGACCTTGTTGGAGGGTCGCGACGGACGTGATCGCTGCAGAGTTGAGGAGGCCGCGGAACAGCTCGGCTTGGTGCTTCCCCAGTCCCGGCGCCGCTGTGGGGTTGTCATTGCCCATCGGCGACAGTGACGAGGCGGGTGAGTACCGCTCAAGATCTGTCGTCAGTGCCTGGACCGCTTTACAGCTACCAACCCTTCATGTAGCAGCAGCCGGCGACGTAGAACGCCTGGTTGACGTACGGGACGGCGATGTACGCGAGGGGATCGATTACGTCGGAGAGGACAAGTATGTCGCCGATCGTGCGGACCGAGTTCCGCCACACGTCTGGCGCTTGGGTCGCGGACGCACCCGAGACCGGACGGGAGAGGTAGTCATTGGAGATCATTGCGTGCATCCAGAGATGAAGTTGGAGGAAGATACCGCTCTGGCTTGCGAGCCTGTGGCGCTGGAGGTTGCCCGCGTTCCACACCATGTAGGGCGGAAGCTGGTGGTAGATCTCGACCGCGGCCGCGGTCGCGCGTTGGAGCCGCTGAGCCTTGTCGAGGTGGTCGGGACCGTTGAGGAGATTGATGATGGGCCCCAGGGCAAGCATCTGCCGCTCAGCATAGGGAAATGGAGATGGCGTCGTCGGGGCCACACCCGACGTCGATGGCATCAGAGGCCTCACGTCCTCCTCGGTGGGTATGCGCTGATATATGTCGTCCAGGTCGAATGTCGTCCGCCGGCCCGTGCCAAACGACAGAGAAAAGTCCACCAGCACCACAGGCCAGAATGTAAGCCTGTCCAGTCGCCGATCTTCGGCGGTCATATCCTCAGCCGCCTGATCGAGATGCAGTCCGAGATCGAGGGCCATGCGTACCGCCATGCCGGTGTACATCCACATATGGGACTCGGATGCATTCGAGAGCCCGAGATGGGCAAGGAGAACGAGTGCAGACACAGTCTCCCGCGTCGGCACGGCCAGACTGGACGCGAGCAAACTCTCAGCCCTCACTTGAAAAGGCTGGCCGTACTCGTGAGGGTGGAGTTCCGGGCGAGCGATTACTTCGTTCCGACTAAACCGCGCCGCCATGGCTGCGACACAGTTGAGGAGGAACGCGTTTCCACCTCGCTCCCTTGCGCCCTCCAGTGCCGAACGTGAGAGTGCCGGAAACTGGCATTCAAAGTGCTGCGCGAAAATGTCCATCAAGTGCTCGAGGATGCTGGGGTGCGGCAGTCCCGCCTCGTCGAACAGGTCCTCGGGGCGAGATGGGTCGATGACAGAACCGAGGGACACGCCGGTCGTGACAGTCGGACTGGGCCTGTCGCGCTCTGGGGCGTCGAGGCGGACCTTGATCGTCACGCGTTTCAGCCCGGGCACGATGGCTGTGGGCCCGTGGGGCCGCCACCAAGTCAATCGAACACTGCGCTGCGGTCTGCCATGCTCGTGTGTCTCGCGGCGGGGAACCATGGCTGTGGGCGAGTCCTCCTGCGTCTCGACGGTTGGCAGCTGCGACGAAAGGGCGAGGATGTACTGCGTCGCATCGACGAGGGGGAGGATGTCGGAGGACTGGGCGAACAGCGCCTCGAGCGAGCCGGGCGGCGGGGCCTGCGTGCCCAACGCTGGCGCCACGATCTCATTGACTGCGTCAGTGGAGGTGGGAGGACAGACGCACTGGTCGGTTTACCACTCTCTCCTTCACGCCGCTTCCTCGGGGCTCGCAACTGAGCCCGCCGTGCCGCCGACGACCGCCCATCATGCACTGGCCAAGCGCATTCCACGCCGTGATCGATACACTGGGGACACGGCGCAGGTGGCGCTCCGAGGCATCTGCACTTTCGCGACCGGCACTGATGTCAGCCTGGGGGTGGCGGCCAAATCGACGGGACTGACCGGCACACACGCTCGCGTTGCGCGCTGTGTATCCCCGCGTGCGCGTTTGCGCTTCTTGCCTCCGTCAGCGCCGCTGTGTCCTGCAGGGCTCGCGATGTTCGAGGGGCTCGATGACCCCCCCTCGGCAGTCTCCGATTGTGAGGGAGACCACACTGCCGACATTGTCTTTGCTCGTACCACTCGAGATACCGAAATTGGGAGATCTGTGTTATCAATCGGTATTGATCTGAGATCAGATCAGCCACGAGGCGGCGGTGGGCATCGATTGCTGAGCTGCCATCAGCCGGAGTTGCTAACTTGCCGCACCTCAGGCACGACTACCGGGCCGATCCTACCCACGCCAATGGCTCCCTCTGGACGCATTGTTCGGAGATGTTCTGAAGATCGACCAGGGATGGAAATGCCACACGTCCATGCACGGTCGCAGAGAGAAGCGCAAACAGAACTGCGAAAGAGGGGCAGAGACTACGAACAAGGCGGCCAGGCAAATGGACGGCAACCAGTCCTGAATATCCCCACCGCCAACGTCACCAAATGCCACCCTCGAGTCTCGGACATACAAGCATACTATGCGCCACTAGGGGATCACTGGGCTGACTCGCGACTCGGCAACGATCGCGGATAGATTAGCATCTTACACCATCGAATTTCCCCCAACCAATACAGCGACTGAGCAACTGAGTACAAGCACATGCAGAAAGACTATTACAAAACCTATACAAAACCCTAATGCGCCGTGTGGCCTCCATCCACGAGGATATCAGCGCCGGTCATGAACGAGCTCGCCTCGGAAAGGAGGAAAATGGCGGGGCCACGAAACTCATCAGCCGTCGACAGGCGTCCAAGAAGCGACCCTTGGGTGAACAGCTCGGGAAGGTGGGGGCGTGCGTCGAACAGCCCCTGCGTCATGGCCGTGACGATGTAGCCTTGCTTGAGCGACTCCGAGCAGACTTTTTAGCTTACCTGGCGATATGGTATTGACGCGAATCCCCTTCTTGCCCCACTCGTAAGCGAGGTTTCGGGTGAGCTGCAGTACGCCGCCCTTGCTGGCGTTGTAGACTGCGTTCTCGAGACCAAAGTTTGCTACGTGGCCTGACATGCTGGCGATCAACACGACCGAGGCGGTCTGGGAGGCAACGACGAGGGGGTTGGCTTTGATCCACTCAACTGCGAACGCTCTGGACATGACAAACGACCCCGTAAGATTTACGTCAATAACGCGGCGCCATTCGGCTGCCGAGACCTCCAGGGCCTCCTTGAGCAGCTGGATTCCGGCACAGTGAAGCAGGCCACGCACCGCGCGCCCGGGACGGGCAGCAGCGAACGCCTCGGCGACGGCGGTGTTAACAGCCGCCTCGTCGGTCACATCGAGGCCTTTGTAGGAGATTGTTGTCCGGGTCTTCTTGCAAGCGGCGAGGGCCAGCGCCCATTCGTCCTCGGCAGGGGCGGGGAGGACGTCGAAGCCGACCACGTCCGCGCCGCTCTCAAGGAGGGCGATGGCGATGGTGAGGCCGAGACCGCGCGCGGCCCCCGTCACGATGACGGTGCGCGCGCCGAGAGCAAAGAGGTCTGGGGCCACGAGAGAGGCGAGCGAGGCTAGGAATCAGCAGGGCAGTCGGTCACCGTACCTTGGAGAGGAAGTTCTGTGACCATGTTCGGATGATGAAAGCAGCTGCGAGTGGGGAGAGTTTCAGACGGGTCTTGGCTTTCACAGTATTATCTCTTCGACCCAGCTTGCGTTTGCATCGCTCGCTCCGTTAACGACAGCTCGTTCTCGTTGCACTTCCCAGGGACACATCCGGGCTGGTATGGCATTGCAAAGTTAGCATTTCCGGATGCCAGTTTATGGAAGCCATGCCCGCCCCTAATCTCACATGTAATCTAACATCGGACCGATTGGGGCCGCCGGAGTTGCTAACTCAGGCACCGGCTTCTACTCAGATATGGAGGTGCTGGAAGTGCTCCACACCACCTCCGGTGTTGTTGTCGTTATTGTTCCGGTACAACATGATTACATGATGTGGGAAGAATGGGTAGGGCAGCGCTCACCATCGCCGGGTGTGGTAAAAACCACTCATCATTCACTCACTCGCGAACGGAAGTGCCGTTGGATGCCCCACACAGGATATAAGGACTGCTGCTGATCGCCAAGTGGATTTCCATCACCAAGCTGCTCAACTCGGTCCTTCTCAAGAACAGCAAAGATAAACATGGGTCGCCTGACCAAGACTCTCCACGGAAAGGCCTGCCAATGGGCCATTACGGCCTGCTGCGGCGCCTCCTTCCTCCTCTTCGGTTATGGTGAGCGCGTCTGGACATCAACAATGCTAACGACCAGACCAGGGTGTCATGAGCGGCCTTCTCACTGGTTCGGCGTTCACCTCCCAGTTCCCAGAGATCGATACCACTCCCGATGGAAACGGCTCGGCCAAGCTCCAAGGTACTGTCGTTGCCATCTACGAAATCGGGTGCCTCTTCGGCTCGCTTTTCACGTTCTTCGCCGGCGAGTACCTCGGCCGTCGCCGCACCATCATGCTCGGCTGCTCGGTCCTCATCGTCGGCGCCACGCTCCAGACGACCAGCTTTGGCATCCCCCAAATGATCGTCGGCCGAATTGTCACTGGTCTCGGTAACGGTGTCAACACGTCCACAGTGCCCGTGTGGCACTCGGAAACGACCGAGGCCAGATCCCGCGGAAAGGCGTTGGCCATCGAGCTCGCCGTCAACATCTTCGGCGTCATGACGGCCTACTGGATCGACTACGGCTTTTCCTTCATTCACTCGCCGGCCCAGTTCCGGACCCCGCTCGCCCTGCAGATCGTCTTTGCGCTTGCCACACTCGCCATCATCCAGTTCTGTCCCGAGTCTCCGCGCTGGCTCCTCAAGCACGGCCACGAGGACGAGTCCATGGGCGTCATCGCCCAGCTCTCGGCCAACAACACTGAGACTCGTGAGAAAGAAATCGAGCACGAGTTTGCCCTCATCAAGGAAGCACTGGCCGAGGAAGAGGCCGCCGCAATCAAGGACAAGAACGGAAACCCCATGACTCCGATGCGGGCCTGCTTCACCATGGGCCGCGACCGCTACTTCCACCGTGTCATGCTCGGCGTCGGGTCCCAATTCATGCAGCAGCTCAGCGGTATCAACCTTATCACTTATTGTTAGTCTGGATTCGCACTGGTTCTCAGAAATATGCTAATGTTCAGACGCTCCGGTAATCTTCGAGCAGAGCGTTGGAATGACTCACAAGCTCTCCTTGCTGCTCTCCGGGTTCAACGGCATCGCGTATTTCCTTTCCTCCCTCATTCCCATCTGGGTCATTGACCGCATCGGCCGCCGCAAGCTCATGCTCTTTGCAGTCACTGGACAAGCCTGCTGCATGGCCGTCCTCGCCGGCACGACCAGCATCTCTGCCGCCGCTCCCGGGATCGTCGCCGCAGTCATGCTCTTCGCGTTCAACTTCTTCTTCGCAGTCGGCCTACTTGCCATCCCCGTGAGTCGTTGATCCCAGCTGGCTATTTGCAGAAACCAAGCTGACGTCAGTGGCTCCTCCCATCTGAGTACTCTCCTCTCCCGATCCGTGCTTCCGCTGCCGCTCTCGCCTCCGCCTCCAACTGGATCTTCACCTTCCTCGTCGTTGAAATCACCCCAATCAGCATCGGCACTATTGGCTACAAGACATACATCTACTTTGCCATCTTTAACGCCTGCTTCATTCCAATTATCTACTTCTTCTACCCTGAGACCGCGCGCTTGGCGCTCGAGGACATCGACCTGCTCTTCAGTGGTCCCAAGGTGCTGTTGCACCTGCCTGAGACCCTGCGCCAGCAGCGCCACGAGGAGGTCGGCAACATGGTAGCGGCGGGGTCAGTCGAGACTCCCTTGGACGAGAAGAAGGCCGTTGAAGCTCCCAAGCACGTCGAGTAGTCGGGATATGACCAAATGGGATGGCCGGCGTGACCAAGGGCAGTGAGACTTGTGGTTGGGACAGTCAGATAGTGTAGTATGTTGTTTAGAATATGGAGTGTGCCTTCGTTAATGATGTATGGCGGTGAGAGACTTTGGTGAGCGCTAGGGAGAGGCCAGTTCAGCCTTTTGCTTGATTTTCTGCTGACACTGAAGGCATTCTGAACAACGCCAACACCGAATCTCTAGCTGTACAGATGTGCAGAGCATGAGCCATCAATAGAATCGTTGATTCTGTTGTGAATGGTGATTGCATAAGACGACGATACGGACGATGGCAAAGTTGAAGGACGGACTGCGCCCGGGGTGAGTCACGTGACCGGATGCAGCGACAACAGATTCTGCAATTCTGTTGTCGCTAAACACCTCACTTGGAGGACAAGATAAAGGCGACCTTCTTTCTCTCTTGCATCACTTTTCTACAGTGCACCACGGGACACCCAGGCATCCTTCTCCTGTTCTCGTCGAACGCGGCGAAACAGAGCATTCTCCGCAAGAGAAGCTCCACATCCTAGATTCCTTCTTGTTCTGCAACGGGTTCCAATCAATCGGGTTCCAATCAACCACCACCGCCCTGAGCTCGTCTTTCGGCACCTCGGCAGACAACGCCAACGTCGGCATCATCCCCGTTCCCAATCTCAGACGACACGCGCTGAAGGCAACGCAGGTCCCACAGGCCCAATCAGCTGGGCCCACATGAGCGGCCCCACCTGCCCCGCGTGCCGTGATTTGCCGCGAACTCAATTTGACCGACCGATTTGACCGAGTTCTCGAGTCAATGACAGACGGACGCTCAATTAGGCCGCCGGTAACCTCTCACCGGTCAACACCGACACTACTGACTCGGACGAGCTGGAGGCCGCGGCTGAGATGACCTCGCCTGCTGACTGACTAGCGCAGAATGTCAAGTGCCTTACCCACTGCCCACTGACTGGCGCTGGTAGCTGCCCGCGAATCCTGCCCGCTTCTCACTGCTCGCTGCCGTTGTGTTGTGATGTCTTGCGTTGTGCTGAACTCCTCAGGTCGTGGAAGAAAAGCTTGCAAGGTTACCTTGTTTACCTACGAAGTGTTTACCTACGAAACGAAAGCATGGACGCCGAAAGCTACTCCGCCGACGTGAAGAAGGACATCAACCTCCACGACGATGTGTGGGTGGATCCCAAGGCCGAGCGCCGCCTCCTGTGGAAGATGGACCTGCATCTCGTCGTGAGTCCCACGTCCCCGTTCTTGCCTGACAGCAGCCCATCCTCTGGGTCATGTGGACGTTCAGCAACCTCGACAGATCCAACATCGGCAACGCCTACGCCGGCGGCATGAAGAAGACCCTCAGCATGAGCTCGACAGACTACTCCGTCGCCTTACTCGTCTTCTTCATAGGTTATGTGGCCTTCGAGATCCCCTCGAACATGATTCTGGTACATCTCCGCCCATCGATCTATCTTCCTGCCATCATGTTCCTGTGGGGTGCGGTTGCGATCGCCCTTGCGGGGTGCAAGAATACCCCTGCCCTGGCTGGCGTGCGCGTCGTCCTGGGTCTTGCGGAGTCTGGTTTTGCTCCGGGTGTACTGTATCTCCTCTCGACGTGGTACAAGAAGAAGGAGCTCGCCCGCCGATACACCCTGTTCTGGCTGGGCACGCCCGTGTCGGGCATGATTGGCGGCATTCTGGCTGGCGCAATCATCGAGCGTATGGACGGCGTCACTGGCCTCCACGGCTGGCAGTGGCTCTTCGTGGTGAGCATAAGACGGGAGCATGGCTGTCGGCGACCGCACGCTCGACCTATATTGCTGATATACAGATTGAGGGACTGGCCACTTGCGTTGTGGCAGTTATTTCCGTGTTCCTTCTCCCAGACTATCCCACCACAACGCGCTGGCTGTCTGAGGAGGAGAAGGAGCTGATCGTGCGCCGCCTCAGCGCGGAGAATCTCAACACGACCGGCGAGCATCTCGGCCACAAGGAGAGTCTTCGGCTTGCCTTCAGCGACTGGCGCACCTACGTACGTGCCCTTCACTCTCTTAACGTCTGACGACCAGATTTTCCTCTTCCTCTACGCAATGGCTACCGGCGCCATGACCATCAGTGAGCTAGTTATCTGCGAATGAAACTCATCCCAGCCTACTTCATTCCTACTCTCGTTGGCGGGCTCGGCTACAAGGGCAGCATGATCCAGTATATGACCGCACCCATCTATGCCGTCGGCATCGTCATCGTCCTCATCGTATGCTTTACATCCGACTGGTTGGGCGAGCGTGGCTTCTACGTCGTCGGTGCGGGCCTAATTGGCGCAGGGTGCTTCGCCGTCATCATGGGCGTCACCAACAGGATTGTGCAATACGTCTTCCTATGCTTTGGCCTCGCGTCGATCTTTTCGTCCGTGCCCACCCTGTTGGTCTGGGCTTCGAACGAGATATCCCATCCTCGTGAGAAGCGCGCCATCATCCAGGCGGCCATGAACGTCGCTGGAAACCTTGCCTCGATTTACGGCTCGTTCCTCTGGCCCTCGTCTGATGCGCCCCGATACTTTACCGGATGGGGCTGCACCCTCGCCTTCGTGTTCACCATGTCCGTCGTCGCCTTCGTGGGACGCACCCTGTTTAAGAGGAACCCTTATCCGGAGGCTTAGAGAAGTACTGCAAAATAGTTATGAGCGCGAAAGGGGTTAGTTGAGGGGGAGATTATTGGAGACAGGCAGTTGCGATGCAGACATTCGTTCCCGGGCTCTCTGTTAAGCCGCCATGGCAGCCCTTGCAGTGTTTCTGGTTCCACCACACTTAATAAATCCCAGAGAAAGAGACCAAGCATGCCATATAACGGCCGCATGTATGACACCCAAGTATTGCACGTCAACGTTGTGAAGTATTTTGTGGATCGCATGAAACGCTATGAGGACATGAGGACAACGCGGCTATGTAGAAACAAGCCGGCTCGCCGATCACCGAGATTTGCCCACCGGATGAGTTGAGCGGCCAAGGCGTCCAACCGATACGCCGACTGCAATACATCATCGGCGTTTCCAGTCCTGCTTTAAGGCTTGGCTCACGCCTCTTGTCGTCGAGCACAACTGATACGATGAGCCCCAACCTGAAAGAGACACTGACTGTGAAGTTTGTTTATGCTGTGAGCTGACCCCAGGCGCTCAACATCGACGAGCTTGACGCCACGGAGAAAGTCCTGGCCTCCGGTGGATCGGTAGGGCCACAGCTCATCCCCTCTGACACTAGTTACGCCAACTCGAGCATCCTCAGGTCGTTCTGGTGGGCACGCCGACAGTTGAGGCGATTACACATGTGGCCGCTGCGAATCCTCAGACGGCAATCGGGCTGATCGTGCCCCTCAAACCGGATCGGGAGAACGAGCACCGCGCCGCAGCGTCGGGCGCGTTCACTCCCACCGCGCGTGACGTGCTCGAGAAGAGCGGCGTCGTGTTCCTCGGGACCAAGGTGTCATCAGCAGCTGCGTACAAGGTTTTGGAGGAGGCCGTGTGGGGAGCGTGCACCATCATTGCAAGGTTTGGCCAGAGGCAGCATCCGGAGCTGACGGCAGGGAGACATACATGCTGGGCTCGAAGACTGGGGTCGACCTCAATATCCTCTACGAGTCTCTAGCAAACGGCGCCGGCGGATCTCAGTGAGCCGCGATATGGCGCGAGCTGACTTCAGGGCGTTCCGGACCTTATGGCCGTCGCTACTCAGCGGCAACGCGTTCGAGGCAGATAACCTGATAACGGAGTCGCAAGAGGCGCTCCGCACCGGACTCGCTCTGGCAGGTAGCGAGGTGTTCTACGCCCCACTCATGGGAATTGCGAGACAGGAGGCGGTAGTTCCAATCGGGGAGTTGAGACCAGCCGTAGCTGGGAAGGGGGAGCTGCCGGAAATCAAGCCCGAGGAGCCGAGTAAGGTTGGCTTCGTCGGACTCGGCGCAATGGGCACGCCTATGTCTCTCGGTAAGTCCAACTGAATCCTCGATGCTGACACCAGTGCTCCACAACGCCGGGCTCAATGTGTCAGGCTACGATGTGTGGGAGGGCGCGCGGGAGGCTTATGCCAAGGCTGGCGGCCAGGTCGCCGAGGACGTGCTCGACTGTGCCAAGGACAGCGACGTGTTCGTACTCATCGTTGTGAACATTGCGCAAGTCGAAGACATTCTCTTCGCCCAGGGCGCGCTGACAGGTGAGTTGGCGTCTGAACCCTTGTATGTATCACCAGCTGACCTCAGCTCTCGCACAGGACGCTACTGTCCTTGTGATGGCTACATGCCCCGGGGGAGAGGTACGCCGTTTAGCGGACCGCATCACGTCCATTCGCCCCGATGTCTCACTGGTCGACTGCCCCGTCTCCGGCGCAACCCCGCGCGCAGCGACAGGCGACCTCATGGTCTTCTGCGGTGGGCTGGAAGACGCGCGGTCCCAGGGCAAGCCGTATCGCGTACTCCGGCTCCTCTCCTCCTCACAGGGTAACAATCACCACCTTGTGCGCGTGCCCGGAGGCATCGGGAAGGGATCAGCAGTCAAGCTCTGTAACCAGATTCTGGCGGGTTCACACATCTCAATCACGGCCGAGGCCATGGCGTTCGCGACCAAGCTCGGCATGCACCCCCGCGCTACCCTCAAGCTGCTGGCGAGTGGGCCCGCGTGGTGCTGGCTGCTTGGGCACCGGGGAGTGAGCATGGTTAACGGGCTCATCCAGCCGCCGACATCGGCAGTAAACATCTTTGTCAAAGACATGGCAATCGTCGTGGCTGAGGCCGATGCCATGAAAGTGCCGGTTCCGATCGCGGCGCTCGTGCAGCAGCAGTATGTGTTTGCAAAGAGTTTGGGCTGGGGCGGTGATGACGATTCTGGGCTGGTGAGGGTATGGAGGTTTGCAGACATAGACGTAGCTGCTGCTGCAGCTGAGTAGCGTGAGCAGATGGTAGTACGCAGAGTAGTGATGTGAACATCATGTGTACACAAATCTCCCAAGGTGGTTGTGCAGGCGTGGTATTTTGCCATTATGATCAAAAGCTAATAAAGAAGGCTCGATTAGGATAGACCAACTGAGACTCATTAGTCGGCGTTTGTGCCTTAACATGTCCGATAGAATAAAAATCGTGAAAGCGGGATCAAATTCAGCTGGTTGTCAATTTGGACTGGGAGTGCCAGGGTGTGGTTGAGTGTCGAGGTCGTCGTCCAATTCTGGTCTCCTTCCTGTCCAGCAACAAAAAAACAGTCGAGATGGTGAGCACAGGCGACGACGATGATGGAGGCCGACACGGTGCTGACGGTGACAGGTTCGTTACGCCTCCGCCCACCTCGTCAACTCGAACCCCGAGAAGTGTACGTCGCCGGATTGCGCGGATGTTGGGAGATTTGCGGAGTGGATGAGGGAACTTGGATGTGGTGGACACTGGGAGAGGCGGACGAGTGATCGGGATGCGCGCTGGGCATGGCATGGGGATGTCGTGGGGAACGTGTCTGACAGCAGTTGCCAAGGCTCGGGGCGAGTACGTGCGCACGCACTTCAAGAACACTCGCGAGGTTGCCGCCGCCATCTCGGGCATGAAGCTCTCGAAGGCCTACGCTTACCTCGGTGACGTTCAGGAGCACAAGCAGTGCATCCCCTTCCGCAGGTTCGACGGCTCGATGGGCCGCACCGGCCAGGCCAAGGCCTTCAAGACCACCAAGGGTCGCTGGCCCGTCAAGTCGGTCGGCTTCGTTCTCCGTCTCCTTAAGAACGCCGAGTCCAACGCCGACGCCAAGGACCTTGCTTCGGACGAGCTCTTCATCAAGAACATCGTCGTCCAGCAGGCCCCCAAGACCCGCCGCCGCACTTACCGTGCCCACGGTCGCATGTGAGCATCGCGCAGTTGCGTGGCGAGAACCGCTGCGTGGCAAATGAATCGCACGCGAGTGACACATACTGACTTGTAGCAACCCCTACCAGGGCCACCCCTGCCACATCGAGATCATCCTCTCGACTCCCCAGTCCGAGGTTGCGCGCTCGAAGGACCTCGACGCCGTCAAGACCGGCAAGACCGTCGCCGCCATCGAGGCATGATCAGGTTTAGCATTGGGACGGACACTGCGGTGTCGTGTATGATGGATCATATCCTTTACGGGGTTCGGTGTAGCGCGTTCCAGGAGTGTTTGCGTGCAGCGCAGGAGTGCGGGGGAGTACGAAAAGAGCGAGCAGGCGTGCATGTGGGCTGGGTACCAGACGAGGGGTGACAGACGGCTGCGGTGTGAGCTTGGGTGGCTGGTAGGGTTTGGAGTGGGGCAGGGTGCCACTTGGCTGTCAGATCTCAGACTCACTATTTTTTCCTCCGTTCCGGGCTCACGTGGAAATGCTTCCGCTCTCGGCATCCATCATGTTGATGCATTCGGTAGATGGCACCTCCACCCGAGGAACCCCCCTCCACTCTCGATCCTCATCCCGTCCTCGACCAGACATATCCAGCAACAGGATACAGTATGAGCCAGACAGGCCCATCCGCGGACGCCAAACAGGCCCAAGCCGCCGCGCTTGCCGAGCTCGAGGCTGCGCAGCGTAAGAAGCGCGCCATCGACACCACTCTGGTGCGTCAGAGTGGAGGCGTCGGAGTGGGGCACGTGTTGGAGTGTTGCCGTGCACCACCTCTCCGACTGGGCTGGTTAAGCCCAGCCGGTGGCTGGAGGCTTGTGGTATTGCTGATGGGCTGAGGCTATGATGTCTAGACAGCTACACGTACACGCACGTGCCGGTGTTCGGCTGCCGCTGCGGCATTGTTGGACGCGTCGTACAACACGTGTGAATCCGCTGACAACAGGCCAACCTCGAGACGTCGATCTGGGCGTTTGAGGGATCGTATCTCGACGAGACGGCTGCGTCGGGCGGTAACATTATAAAGGTAGGCGGAAACGGGCGAAGCGCTGTGAATGAACCAGCTCCGTGTGCCAATGTTATGACATCAGCATGGTTCGATGGGCATGTCCGATATCTACCCAACGGCGACTTGATAACTTGAAGCAGAATGTTGACACATAGGGATTTGATAACTACCTGAAACCGCCGGCTTCTGGAACTAAGAAGAAGAACGACGCGTCCGAGGTCGACAGGCTCTTCTCAACGTCTAGCGTGACGTTCCAGCAGGTACGGTGTGGCGCGTGAAGCCAAGTTGCTAATAAGCAGTCAATGCCCAAGTAAACACTCTCCCTGTGCGCGTCTTGCCAATTTCATCGTCTTAAGTCCATCCCGAT
Source organism: Cutaneotrichosporon sp. PL3408A (assembly GCA_023629975.1). NCBI lineage: Eukaryota > Fungi > Basidiomycota > Tremellomycetes > Trichosporonales > Trichosporonaceae > Cutaneotrichosporon > Cutaneotrichosporon sp. PL3408A. The sequence continues at coordinate 2,862,891 of JAMAMB010000001.1, forward strand.
CTCGACGCGTGGGTGGTTAGTGACCTTCTGTCCGCCTTCCGTCCCTACCACGCGCAGGTATTCGACCCCCTGATTCATCGTCCCTCCCCTTGAGGAATTATGCCTTGCCGGTACATATACCAGTTGTAACGATTCATTCAATGTACAGTAGTCTAGTCGAGGACTCTTCTACCAGGTATAAAGCCGATACGGAGTTGCAAGGTTCAGAAGGTTGTGCGTTGCATGACTTGTGACGAAGCTGAAGCGGTGACATGATGTTGTGTGGCAAATTGCGAAGTGAAGGGCTACGCTTTGCGTAGGATGAAACAAATGTGAAAGGTGAGACTACCGGTCCTCTGTAACGTGGGGAACGCCGTCTTCCTCAGGTAGACGAACTCCACCCTCGGGCTTGAAGAAGGCGGGCTCAAGGAGACCATTGAACACAAAGGTGCCATACACGAGCATGGCGAAACCAGCAACCTGGAGGAGCGAGTACGGCCAGACGAGGATCTCCCACCCGATAAGGAGAGACACGATCCAGATACCGAGGGTACGGCACGTGTCGATGGTGGAGCGGGTGGTGGCGCTGACGCGCGAGGTGACGCTTAGTCCGAAGAAGTTGAAGGCTCCGATGGAGAGAGCGATCATAATACTGGCGTAAATGACGGGCGGGTTGTCGACGATCTGACGCCATCCCCTGGGCATATCGAAGTAGGTGCTCCTCTTGGAGAAGAGGGCGTGCAGGACCGGCATGGCGGCCAAGGTCGTGAGACCACCCCAGGTGCCCTCAAGGGTCACGGCGGCGAGGGGGTCGATAGTGTAGTACGTCATAATCTTCTCTTCGACAACGTACTGGGACGCAGTGAAGATCTGAGCGAAGAGAATAAGTGAAACACCGAGGGCGACCTTGGCCGGGTCGTCGTCAGCGCGGTTCGCGACCTCAACGAGAGCATTAACGACGTCAGTGAGGCCGGGGCGGTCCGCCAACGTCGCCTGCTTGATGAGGGTACCGGCGAGACCGACGAGCATGACGCCGAGAGTCACAATCAAGAGCGCGGTCCATTGATACAGGAACAGGTGGCGACGGAGGAAGATAACTGAGAGGACACCAACCCACAGCACGAGGGCGCCCCGAGACATCTGGTAGATTGAAACGGGTGTGAGGATCAGGCCGACATTCATGAGCGTGGTACCGCAAACTGGGTCTTAGTACTTTCCAGCGGAATCTTTAGCACACCAAAGCCCGGTAAGGGACCACGGCCGAACACAGGACAGCCGGTCGCTGTGTGACATTGCACACAGACAGGTGATCTCGGGAAGTCCCCACCTCATTATCTGCCCTGCCGCCCAAGCCATCCCTGTCCGTGCCCACATCCCCGACTCACTGTCAAAGAATGCTGGGATCCACATCCAGCACACGGCCCACCCGCGCATTTGAATTACGTCTGAGTACTCCGAGTCAACATCAGACCCGGCAGCGTCCTCGTCGGTGGAAATAGCGCCATACCCTGGGGGCGCGTTCTTCAGCAGGCGGTCGAGGTACGACGCGTTACCCTTCCGGGCCGTTGCGAACCAGTTCCACAGCAGTGGGATCACGCAGAGGAACTCGCCAATGAACATGCTGCGTGTTAGCAACCGACAACGCGGGATACATGAGTGGAATGGGGACATGGGACGGAGGGACCGAGCATACACCGCTGGTAGCGCTGAGCGGGACCTTCACAGCACACCTCCGGATGTTTATGACTGCGAGTGGTCCTTGTGCATCATGCACGATTCTTCATGCAGTGTTTGGCACGCGCGGGATGCCTTGAGGATGGCCACAACGCGTCACGTTCGCTCCGGGTTGACTCGATCGGTGGCGGCCACGCGTCGGGTGACCCATCTCGGCGACTCCGCGTTGAAGCCAGCATTTTGCCACCGACGCAAAAGCATGCCCGAGCACTCTCGAACAGCTGACCAGACTAGAGGCCACCGCGGCCACAGCCGCAAGTATCACCTGCCACCTGCAAAGAAAATTGCAGTTGGCAGGTTGCGCACGAGCCTCCTACGCGCCGTCGCGACCCGAGCTCGAGAAGGATTTCTTCGCTTAGGCTTCCGGTCTATTTTATGTGCCCTACACCATTCGCGCACCGGGTACGCGTGGGCAGTCACTCTCTCTCTATTCTCGATGACGGGCGCACTCACTTGAGAGTCTGGTACACTGGCTGTTCGAAGTCGACGCGTGGACCTTTGCCGTCGCAGTTCTCGACACAAAGCTTATCTTGGTACTTTGTGCTTGGGCGTCAGCTGAGCAACAGGGAGTTGGGGAGATGGGGCTACGTACAGGAGGGAATTTGCACATCCTGTTAGGAACATGCCCGCAACGAGCGTGCTAACCCCCGTGTCTGACATTGTGTAGAGGTTGGTGAATGATGTTGTTAAGGGTTGTGGCAAGAGAGTGTGGATATGGGTGTAGAGTAGTTGGATGATGTTGGATGGATGGATGATGTTGACAGATAGGCGCTATAGGGCTATAGGCCGCAGGCTGACGCGGGTGTCCGCCCACACATACACTGTCCGACAACGTGGGTGGGGCCTGGCTGAGGCCTTGAGGCCTTGAGGCATGAGGGGGGGGAGCCGAGAAAGGGAGGCCGCGTGAGCCGTGCAGCTTGGCTGTGAGCCCCCGGTGAGAGCGGCTTTGGGTGGCGATTTCGGTGACGATTTGGGTGACGTGTTGAGACGCCACTTATCCATCGGTCACTGGAGCGGGATCAAATTGTATCAGAAAGGCGTCATACAGTAAGTAGCAGTAAAACGACATTATTCAGGGACAAAATCACCGCGATCCAGGCACAATCCCATCTCGACTGCATCGCAATCACAATCACAATCATAGTCATCGTCGCAATCAATCGCATCGCCTCCTGTAGCAGCAGTGCAAAGCCTACTCAAGAGCATCGTAGATCGCTCGCTCCATAGCCTCTTTGAATCCTCTCGTCGGCGGCCCAGATGCAGGAAGAAGCTGCGTCGTAAACACGGCCTGAGGTCAGCGTGGCTCTTGCTACTGGATCATCGGCCAGCAAAGACTCACGGCGATACCCGAATCCTCATCAATCCAATACTCTGTCCCAGCGGCTCCGCCCCATCCCACCGTCCCCGCGTGCCGACCGCATCCCCGGAGGCGGCGCCCATCTTTAGGTGCATACAGACCCATCGCCGTCGTCCAATTACCCTCTCCCAGCTGGAACTTCTCCTCCGGGCCGAAACCGAAGCCGAACATCTTGATGACCCCCTCAGTGTTCGCTTCCGACAAGGTCCCCGTGAAGAGAGAGTTGACAGATTCGTCGGAGAGGAGGGTTGTCTTGGGGCGTCGTGCGCGGCCAGAAAGGGAGAGGCGATGCTGCAAAACATGCTGTAGGACGAGAATGTAGTCAGACGAAGTCGAGTATATACCCCCGCCGCCGGAGGGGTACTCGATGTCTTTGCGGCTCGGCGTCAGCATAGTCGGACATGAGACTCACCTCCTGGGGAGGGTTAGAAGTGGCAACTGGTCCTTGAGTTCCTCAAACCCCTTGTCTGCCTTGAAACGGAGCGGAGTGAGACGGTCCTTCCATTCCGGGTGGTCGGGGTAAAACGACGTGTTTTGCATGCCTAGTGGCTGCAGAAGATGTTTCTGAAAGTAGTCCTCCGTCGACATGCCCGCGAAGATCGGAAGCATCAGACTTAGCCATTCAGCCGAGTTGCCATACTCCCATGACGACCCAGGAGCGAAGCACAGTGGGGTGTGGATGATATTGTCCTGGGGTCAGCAAAGATAGCAAAGTGTGGGTAGCTCACTATCTTACACGAGTTGACAAACCCGCTTCCCTTGTACTCCTTCCACTTCGGCACCTTGTCTCCAAACTCCATGCCGAAGCCACTTGTCTGATTCAGCAGCTGTAGGAGGGTGATGGGCGCGTCATTCTCCTCCATAATAGGCCGTCCGTCTTTATCAAAGTCTTTAATGATCTGCGAGCCTGCGGTATCGAGCGCGGGAAATGCTTTGCGCATGTCCGTGTCGAGCGTGAGCTTGCCTTGATCCACGAGTTGGAGATAACCTGGGGTCAGTACCGAGCAGGGGCAGGCTGGCAACTGCTGGCAACTGGCATCTCACAGATGGACGTGAGCAGCTTCGTTGTGCTTGCGAACCACATGATATCGTCACGATCGACTATCCGCGTCGTTTCGGGACGTAGAGGGTCGAACGGCCCAGCCTGGCACTCAAGGAACACTCCCTCCGCGTCCGCCAGCGCGAGAGTTGCAGGGGCGCCGAGGTCCTTTGATGCGGCTGTTAGTGCAGATTGGATCGTAACGAAGCCATCGAGTTTAAGTCGCAGAGAGCGTTTGGAGGCAACGTCTATGGGCATCGTGTAGTCTTTGATGGGGTGGAAGAAGTTGAGACAGGAGTGGACAGAGAATGCTTATCAGATTGTTCTCCCTCAGTGTTGCCAACCTCGAATGACGCAAGGTTGACTGTACCTGTGGAAGCGTGTGCGCGCGTTCCGATGCGGAATCGGCCAGGACCGACCCGCAGCTCCGGAGATTCTCCGAGATACGGACGCGTTTAAAACACCGGTACGTTTGACAAGTCCTAATCGTTCTCGATTGGTATGTTTCTCGTACCGCAGCGTCCGTGACAACATTGAGGCCGATTTCTAGAGCTTGCTTCTCAGCACTAGCTTATCAGGGCTGCTGGGAGTGACCTTGGGTGTACAGTAAAGTTCCCACTTCAGCGGGGAGTACGCATGTACCTGGTGGCGTCGGTGCAGACATGTACGGCAAAGTCTCTAAAGGATACGTTCTCTGTCGTATTCGCCCTCTATTATCTGTTTTCTGCGCTTACGTATCTTGAAACAGGCTCTACTGTGGCTACGGCTTTTCTTTCAAACTTTACCAAACACTCGAGGTGGCCCTTTCGGTTCCACCCACCACTTCCATTGCCCTAGTGCTGGCCGCAGAGGAGGAAGTCAAGGCCCCGAGACGCGGTACAGCACCAAGACAGGCCCCGTTTGCTGATACAGGGAAAGGATCCTCCGAGCCGCAGTGGTGATAAAACCGCCAGTTGTGGCCTTTCATCCGTCTCCGAATGCAAGGGAGGAAATGATCTGTGGCTCCATGTCAAATGGCGAAGCTAGCCCGCAAGCTGCTACTGCTTGTCTGAGCTTCATTAGAGACGGGGAGGGGGATAATGGTGCATCCTTCCTGATCGAAATTCGCTGGTCACTTCCTTTACGGGCGGTCAATATTAGTGTCGATGTGGTTGGACTGTGCAAGCCCCTCGAACTCAATTTGCAACCGGTACTCGCTGTACACCTCCAAGCCTCGCAGTGGCATCCAATGCGCTCCTATGGGCCGTCCTGCACATCCTTGATCATTTGATCATCTGATTCGCGCTCCATTGCAATCTACCGACAAGAACTTCAGGACCGGCCTCACGTTTGATGAGTGCTGCTGCCCTTCGCCTTACGAAAGATGCTGACGACATTGTCCTTGCGCTTCATCGAGAAGAACATCGCTGGAGACTGGCAATGTAACGTGTTCCAGTGTACTAGCTAACGCAGATGGGCCTGCAGACGAGCTCCAGTGCGGTAATGCCGAGATTTGCACCAAAGACAACCTTGCTGTTGATGTCGATCACCTCAATTGGCCCAGAAGGGATCGACGGTCGGGTAATTATTTCTGTGAATAATATGATATCGTCGGAGGATGGCAATCCGAAGGTGAATTGGCCCAGTGTGCACCTGCACATTTCCCATTGAAGGGGGTCTGACTGTAAGGGTGAAAGATGAATAGGACGAGGAGCCACGGTGTGGAGGGGTGTGAATGGACGAGTTGTCGAGTGAAGGTTGACAGAATTGGGAGACAGACAGCGTCATCGCGTGCCAGAGGCCGTCGATCCGCCGAGGCTACACAAAGTTACTCAAGCATGTCTTGGCGCATCGATCGTTGTCCCCTCCTCCTTCCCCCCTTGCGTCACAGGGTGTGTTGGACTTTTATTTACGTAACTCTGGACCACGTGGGCTCAAGGACCGCGTTGACCGCGCAGCTGCGCCACCCATGGCCACCCAGGAGCCAGGAGGCCCTGTAAACCATTCCACGGGCCTTTTCTGAGGGAGCGTTACAATCTCGATCTCCCTCTCCAGCTCTCCACGGGCTCCACATCTCTTCTGCATCCCTTGCTTTGACTTTGTTATTACCCTCATCACGACCAACGGCCACGACGACACAGCATTCCGACACTTGACATCTCATCATCATCCCTCTTTGCCAAACAATTAATATCAAAGTCACTCACTCCACTCTCTGTCATGACATTCACCTGTCAAAGATGACCCAAACTCCTCCATCCCCCGCATTCGACCCAGATCCAGACTCCTCCCCCCTCGGCGATTACCTGGCCGGTACGTCCTCGCTCCACGCGGTGCTCGTGCCATGCAGTTACCCTTCAAGCCTCCCAAACCACCCCACCAACCCCTTCCTCACCCCTTTTCAATCCACCAACAATCCACTAACATCCCCAGAGGCCGAACGGTCGTTCGACGTCCTTGGATCCCCATTAACCATGAGTGACACAACAATAAGACGGAAACGACCACACTCTGGCGACGCGTCTCCTTCCAGCGCCACCGACCGTCGACGATCACCAAAACCACCACTCATGACGACCAGCTTGGACGCGCCGAGCACACCTGAAGCGAGCTCCAGCCGCCTAGAGTTAGCTCCACTGGCGCGTACACCATCACCACATCGAGACGAGTTCGCCGAGCGATTCAGATATCTTGTCGCGTCGAGTGGGCTTTTGGAGAAGACACAGCTTGCAAGTGTGGGAAGTGCATTCGCGGACATCGACGTTACATCTGCTTCTCACACTGATGCACCATCACACAGCGAAGCTTCGCCTGATCTTGCTTCGACAGAAGGAGCGGGCGGCGCCCTGCTGCGATGGGACATTATTAGCGCAGGCGCTGTGCTGTTGGTCGCCTTGGCGTACATCTTAGGCCCTACAGCAAGCATTGTTCCAATCGCAGCTTTCGCTACGGGGCTCGCTTTATACCTGAGGAGAACGGCAAGTCCCTCCGGCTCTGCGTGCGCGGGACTAACGCCGCAGTCCGAGTCGCCCGAGCCGTCTGATTCTCACCTACAGACGCGAGAAGGGGAGGAAAGCGAGAGGCCAGATCCGGAAAGCAATGATGCCGAAGTTTCATCTGAGCGGCACGGCGATGACTCAACCGGCCGTGCACGCGTTATGCGTGGCCTGGAGTCCTTCCTGGGCGAGTCCAAGACTTTGGACCAGGCGATTTTGTCCGCGCTGCAGATACTCGCACCCCGGCCAGATGACACCGAGCACGCTCACGAACTGCGGATCGCTCTGCACAGGCTATTTGAGGATATGACCGACAGTCTGGCGAGCGCGACGTCGTCCCTCACCGCCATGTGCGACAGGAACGAGCTGGCGGTCTTGGGTGACATGTACGACGTGCAACTCACCGGCAGCCAACGACGGCGCTGCGAGTCAAGCAGTGACGATGAAGTGCCGAGTCCGTCACTACCTTCAAAACCGATGCGTCCCCGCTCCTCCTCGGCAACAGGAACGTCGCCTGAGACTCTCCCACGCACGCTATTGTCGCCTCTGTCGCCGCGCGAGCGGGCTCTTGCAACGACGCCGATCCGTGGACTTGCGCCATCTCCACTAGATGCCAACGACAGGTTCACGAAGCTACCAAACCGCGCGTCGTCGAGGCACAGCCGGGCCAGCGCGAGCTGGAGCCCGGCATGGAATGCGCGCTCGCGACAGCGGCCCGAAACAGACGTGCGATCGGTGGAGGGCGATGAAGTGAGCGACAGCGTCATGTCAGCGACCTCGACGGAGAGCAGCAGCGTGCCTGCCTCCATTCCGGACGACAGGTCGCTTGTCGGCGCGCTGTCGCCTCCCCTGATGTTGAAGGGGCAACCCTTCACGCCCAAGCGCGCTTCGCCTCTGAATCAGACGCTTGCACGGTTAGAGATGCCGGAGTGGTCGCGAAACCCACCCACCCCTCCCTTTCCGGTCATGAATGTCCGGGCCAGCCAATCACCCTTCCGCCGGTCATTGCAAGATATCCGTTACATCCCGTCCCCACCTGTGTCCAGCCACGAGAAGGCCCACAACCTTGCCGTTGCGCGCGCCACGACCTCCATGTCCAGTGACAAGCGCCGGTCGTTGCAGACACCGTTCAACGGCAATCCCGTCATTGACTTCACAGGCGAGGACATTGCGCTGGCCGCTAGCAGTAATCTCACCCGCGCTCGCTCGCTTCCTCACTCCGATAAGGCAAGAATCCAATCGGGTGTCTCATCTGGTGTCTCATCTCGACGCACGTCTCCTGGGAGTAACACTGCTCGCCCTGAGAGCCCGGGCGGACTGAAGCGTGTGTCCCTGCTATCTGACAAGGCTCGTTCGAGCGCAACAGGTTCAAAGCGGACGTCGTTACTCTTTCCAGACGCGGCGGCGCGTGACGCGGCGTCGATTGGGTACGGTCGTTCGCCGCTCCGCCCGACATTGCCGTCGCGTGTCCCCTCCGTCTCGCCTCTCACGCTTGGTGGTCTCAAGGCGTCGTGCCTCGGCGTCCACCTAAAGCGGAGGCGCCTAGCATGCTGCCTGCTTGGCGTCCGATTCGGGGAGACAGAGGAGAGCGGATATTGGGAGCAGGTCGACTTCATTTTACGTTCTGTGACCGACGCAATGTCCGAGGCGCTCTCGCGACTGGAGGTTTTACGTGCGGAGGCTGAGCGGGAGAACGCCGCGATGCAGGCCGTCGCTAGTGCTGCATCGGAAGGGTTTACGCCGTCTCCTCTGCCCACGCGTACCGGCGTTCCGTCCTTAGTCCGCGGTAACGACTTTGCTCCCCGTGACAGCACTGAGCAGTCCCTGCTTTCAAGCATGGACGATCTGCAACGGCTGCTGGCACGAGTGTGGGCCCGCTCGGATGAGGTGCGTGCCCTCGTCCAGGACGGCGAAACCGACCTCACCATGGTCTGGGCCGACATGCGGAACGACATTGGTAACATGCTCCGTCACGTCGATCGGAACCGACTACGCCTCGAAGCTGACGAGGACGAACGTGAGCGCGAGGAGACACCAGTCCCGTCGCGGTTACCAAACTTTGTCCGCGCTTGGAACGAGCCGGAGCCGGGACCTGGGCCTGAGGAGATTGAGCGACTGGTTGAGGAGGACAGCGAGGAGAAGCCTGGCGACGATGTTCTCCCACCACCTGGGACTGACGAGGTATTCGAGGCAACGATGCCTGCTTCGTCCGCGCCGCGCCAGCGCTCAGCCCTCAGTCGGGCGGAGCGTATCCAGCTGTCGCGTGAGGCGCGAGCGCGGGGGATGACTATGGCGCAGCTCGAGGGATCAAAAGACCCAAGTCGGGCGGCCGAGATTCAGCAGCAGTTGGAGGCCGAGCGTATGAGGGCTGTGTCGGGGGAGATGGTACAGGAGTTGCAGGGCATGTTTGGGGCTATCCGTCGACGGAAGGGCATGGACGAGGAGGAGGAAGCTACTCCGGTCTAGACTAGTCTACAGTACAGAACAATCCTACAGAACAATACACACCCATACATCCAGACATATACTACTTTGTGCAAATAGACATGGTTACCTTGCATGCAACAACAATCTGTGACTGGTGGGAATGTCAATGGAGTAGTGTGGTTTAACCGGAGTGACCCAAGCGCGGCGGATGAGTAGTTGGAACATGATCGGAGGGGGTCTTGAGGGTAGCTCGGTGATGAGCGGTGGTATGGTGGGAGTTTCAGTCGGTGTGTAGGGTTCGGCCGGCCGAGTTGGCCGAGTTGGCCGAGGGAATGAATAAGGCGAAATGACGCATTAGCGGGATCAAATGGGGAATCCTGTTGATGTAATGGGAATCGGTTGGAGGTTTAGTCCGGTCAGCCGGTGATTAGGAATGCCTGGACGACAACGGGGGATGAGGTGAGAGTGCGATGCCCAGGAAATGACGCGACTGGACTGGACGAGCCTCTCCTTCTTCGGCCTTCCACCTGGCCCCCTCTTCCCCCCTCCTTCCTCCCCGGCTCGCGGCTGTTACGTGCCAGTGGTCACCCCCGAGTCACCTACTCAACTCAACCCCCCCCCCCCTCCTCTTTCCCTCTTTAGACTCTTTCCCACCTCTTCATCTCTCTCCAAACTACTCACTACTCTTCTCCTTTCGCTCACTACCTCTTCGACTCTCAACACTACAATCTCCAAAATGGTCAAGGTACGTACGACCACTCATCCTCTCGCCCACCTCTCTGTTCTCGCTCGCTCCGTCTCCCGAAACCATTTGATACCCCTGGTCCCAGGCCCCGACGAGTCGCTGACGCCATTTACCCACAAATGCCGCAACCCATACACTATATGCCGCTCTCCCACCATACCAACGCCGCTACCCATCCATCCACATGAGCAGGCTATCGCTGTTCTCAAGGGTGACTCCAAGGTCAAGGGCACCGTCACCTTCACCCAGGACGACAAGGGCGGACCCGTCACCGTCACCGGCCAGGTAAGTTGAGCCGTCGAGGTCCTGCCAGGTCGACACCGGACACCGGCGTTTCTCCCAAGGTCGTCACGGGTGGACTAGCACACACCACTGGAGACCTTGGGGCCCTGTCGCACTCTCCGTTTAGTTTTGGTTAGAGAATGCCACAGGCGACGTTCCCAACCGGTGATCGACTGGAGTCATCTCGGCTAATCCAAATCTCGTCGGACAGCAGCTCACCCCCAGATTGAGGGCCTCGACGCCAACGCCGAGCGCGGCTTCCAGTAAGTACATGTCCTGTAGATGAGCGCCGCGGTGTGCATGCGGGATGGGTCTGGACAGCAGCTTTGCGCGTTGTCTGCGAAACTCCTTCCGGGGTCCGTGTTGTCCGCCTCGAGTTCATCACTCGAGCCTTCGTTGGCTGGATGTCCAAACCCAGCGCGAGGTGCTAGTGCGGCCGCATTGCGATGTGACTGTCGCCGATTCTGGCTGTGGCTTCATCGCTCTGTGCTACCGTCGTCGTCCTACCCGGATCTATCTGGTCCCCTCTCGCTGACGTGCAGCATCCACCAGTTTGGTGACCTTTCGAACGGCTGCACCTCTGCCGGCGCTCACTTCAACCCCCACGGCAAGAACCACGGTGGCCCCAAGGACTCCGAGCGCCACGTCGGTGACCTTGGCAACGTCAAGACCGACGGCTCGGGCAACGTCAACGTCAACATCCAGGACAGCGAGATCTCCCTTGTTGGCCCCTACTCCATTCTCGGCCGTTCGCTCGTGTAAGTCTGCCAAGTTTGCCCAGTTCATGCGATCTGACGACAGTGTCCACGAGGGCACCGATGATCTCGGCAAGGGCGGCCACGCCGACTCGCTCAAGACTGGTAACGCCGGTGGCCGTGCTGCCTGTGGTGTCATGTGAGTTTCCATGGTGTTTCACTGTAACTGACGCTCAGCGGCATCTCCAACTAAGCGTCTGGCCAGCCGCCTCCCTTGCATCAGTAGCTGAGAAGGAAAGAGATGCAGATTATTGAAGTGACTGGGTTGTGTTGCTGTTCATGGTTCGTGGTGCAGCTTTGTAGGGCTGTGAAGTCTACCCACTAACGACGACTTCCGAGGAGATGGGAGATACTGAGAGACGGGAGATTCTGCCTCGTCTTCTGGCATTGAGCTACTCCCGAGTCTCAAGCAGACGTTGCTTCCACCTCCATTGCCTCTCCACTCCAATCTCCGCCTTTCGTCGAGTCAATGGGTATGCATGAGTGGATGGATGATGTCCCGCGCCTCTAATCTACTTCGTCCCCGTCTCGCGCCATGTCGTGAGCACATTGCCCATAACATTGGACGGCGCCTCGCCGGGATAAATCCTGAGGCGCTCTAGCCGGCGGTCGCGGAACGTGTTCTTCGGCAACATGCCCGACACGGCACGGCGGATGATCTGGCGTAAGCTTTGGTAGGATGATCGCAGAACACTCACTTCCTCTGGGTGGCGTTCACGCATGCGCGTGATAGGGACCTCCTTGAGGCCACCGATGAAACCCGAGTGGTGGAAGTAGGACTTGTCTGTCGACTTGTTTCCTGTCAGGCGGACGCCGAGGGCATTAGAAACCACGACGTAGTCTCCGGCGTCGACTGCCGTTAGCTAGAGAAACGCATAGTAGTAGACAAAGAGCCCGAGGAAGGGACACGAAAGTGGAAGGGCCAAAACCAGGACACGAGACAAGGGGACGAGGACGAGGTGGTTAGGCGCCGAAGGAGGAGCTCTCAGCAACTGATTGACCAGGAGTTGTCTTCTCGATCCTATCCCCAATCCTCAGCCCATGGCAACAAGGCCGTCACTCTCCTCAATCTCCAGCCCGAAGCCCGATGCCTACTCACCGGCAGGGTCATACGTCGGCTTATGCTTGCCCATAAGCACCCACGCGATCCGGGTCGCGAGGTTACCCAGCACACGGTCCTGGGCGTTGGTGTGATGCCACACGCGAGAGAGCGCGAGCGCGGTCTGGTGTCAGTCTGCTCTGTAGATGCCACGGAGAGGCGAAAGAGAAGGGGAGAGCGAGGGGTTTTGCAAGGCGAGAGTACAGGATGCGGTCAAGGGCAGCAGAGCAACGCTTTTGTTCGATCTCGTAGGGTGCCGACTGCAGGACCGCCTTCCAGCTGGCGGCAAATCGGGGCCTCGACAATGATCGCCTGTAAAGAAAGTGCGAGTTGCGACCAAGGGCGGGATCTTCAACCCATCCCTTTGCTCGCGAATGTCCATGAGGAAATAATGTCGCCCGAGATCCTTGTTGTCGCCCCTCACTCCCCGTGCGGGCCGATTCCGTGTACCAATCCCGCCCCGCGTCCCTCGCTCGGCCGCCCGAATGCGTCGTACCAACCTTTCCTCGTGTTGCGGACATGTCGTTGGGTGATGAATCGATAGCACAACCGATGTCGAAGTTGGAAGTTGAGTTCGAGCGGAGCGGAAGCAAATGGAAAAATCGGGTCGACGGGTTTGGCCCGGTGGAGGTCGTGTTCCTCACCCCCGAGACCAAAGAACTTGGAGGGGGGGGAGGGGTGTGGTTGAAGCAGGTGTAAAGCTGTCTGCATATGCATTGCACCGCGCATAGGTGGTGTCTATGTACATGTGCATGGCATGAAGAAAAGCAGATCAGCTGGGTTCTGTATTTGTATTATGGGCCCATTGACCAAGGTGTTCTGATGGGGAAGTCGGGACAGAGGAGCGAGTGAACTGATCATACCCTCTCGCTCTGCTTCTGGACCTGCTCCGTTGGATACCCTCCGAGTGCGCCTGAAGTTTTGCGATCACGACCTGGTCAGTTGAATCCTCATACCCAGCTTAGTGTGAGACTGCTCCGTTAGTCGCCATGCCGTAGTGTAAATTAGTCTCCAGCGACGCCCACCGCTGGACGCGCCCTCGCATCACCAACACACAGATAGCCCGATACATGCCCCGCAATTGAGCTCTTCATCTTGCCTGGGCGTCTACATCCGCTCATGTCCCTGTGTTTACTGCGCTCGGTATCGGTCTCCCCTGATATCGATCTGCGCTGATATCGGTCTGCGCTCGCCGACGTCTCGCCCGAAGTTAGAAGTTGACCTCGGGTAGCGGGTCAGCCTTGATCTCCGAGTAGTCGACCGTGGCGTCCTTGTCCTCGTCGACTTCTCCCACGCATGCGCTGCTATCAGCCGGTATCCAAACACACGCAGTTGAAGGAGAGAAGGGGCAGACGTGCGCCGAAAGGCCAATACACATCTGCAGTGCCGTTGCCACCATCATCCGCCCATACAAGGCGCCCCGCCGCAGTGCCCACTTACATGTTATCTCCTTTGATCATGTACAGGCCGAGAGGGACCATCTCGACGCCGCGGTCGGAGGCGTATTCGCGCTCAACGCTGTCCGAGAGGATGATATTGCAGTAGTTGTCGCTACCCTTGAGCTTGCCCTGGGGTTAGTGATTCTGCAACGGTCGAAGCATCAGGATGGAAGAAAGCTCAAGGCAAAAGAGGCGCCATGTGTTGGAGGACGAGATACTCCAAGGAGGCTACGCATCGCCCAACGGTGGAACCCTCGACAACCGTTGCCTCAATACACCTCCCGGCTCACGACTCACGACAATAACGCGCCCATCGTAAAGGATGACCTGGACGAGCTCTGCGGATCAGCTACTATTCATGCACACCGCTGAGACGAGCGAGGAAAGCAAGAATGCGTGGTCTCGCAAGGCAGCTACACTCACGATCACGGAAGCCGTCGAGAGCCGACATGGCGCCAACAGCCGATGGAGCCGATGACGGGCGCAGTCAGCGGATCGCGATCGCGGAGTCGCTGAAGATGTCGAGGAGGCAGGAGGTTTTTTTGCCGCAAAGTAGGGAGCGATGGTTTGTTGTTAGCAGTTGTGATCGCTGACGTCGAGGAAATGGGCCAACTTCACTCTGAGCGGAAGCAAATTTCGCTGACGCGCCTGACTTCACAATTCCACCTGTGCAGACTATCCACTCCCGTTGACGGGGGCGACGCCGGCGCATACAGGATGATCCAAAGCAGACGAGCATTGTGCTCTCACCCCTAGACAGCTATTATCAATCGGAATGCCATAATGCTAAATGAACAACATCCATGTCGTCCTGCGACCTCACGGACTCGATCTCTCCCCAACCAGACCAAGAAACACCACACACCCCTGCGCCGCTGCGCACTACAGCACAAGACACTTCTTCTTGTGGTTGGTAACCATGCGCGACACACCCTTTTTCAGGCTCTCCCGGATGGCTGCGTCGAACACCTCCTTCACGCCCGTACCTTGCTTGGCCGAGCACTCGAGGTAGCGCCGCGCGCCAATCTCCTTGGCCACCCTTTCGCCCTCGGCCGGCGTAACTGGTGTGACGCCCTGTGCGGCCATGAGGCTCTTGGTCGTCGGGTCATTGCGCAGGTCGGTCTTGGTGCACACGAGTATGAGTGGAACTCCTTCGCAGAAGTGCGACATCTCCGGAAACCACTGGGCGTGAGCTCTCTACCCCGGCATACCGGAGTGATCAAGGGGGATGGTGCCACGACCGCGACGAGCGACAGCAGCTGGTATAGCTGGAACACCGCGTTGCCAGGATGACATTGCTGGGTAAACCTCTCGCACGCCTGCTCGCTCCTTCCGTGCGCCGCCCCTCTCCGCGGCTCCGCAATGGATACGCACCTTGTCATGCACATTCTCCAGACTTGGTCGGTGGTTGCACGCGAACACGATCAGAATGACATCTGTGTCGTTGTACGACAGCGGACGGAGGCGGTCAAAGTCCTCCTGGCCCGCAGTGTCCCACAGCGCCATCTCGATCGTCTTCCCGGCATCAGTGGGATGCGGCACAACAGTTACGAGATTCTCAAACACCGTCGGCACATATTCCTGCGAGTCAGCTAGCCCCTCATCCCAAGGGCAGCGCGTACCTCCGGGAAGCGGTTCTCGGCGTACACCGTGAGAAGACACGTCTTGCCGCATCCTGAGGTCAGCTGAAATCGGGTAGGGGAGGACTCACCGCCGTCGCCGACAACGACGAGCTTGCGCTTCAAATCAGGGCGGCGCGTGTTGTCGAACTGCTGTGCATGAGCAAGTGTGATGCGGCGCGGTGCGGTGGCGCGTGACAGCCGGGTGCCAAACGAGGGACGGGGACAAAACAGGTAAACATGGG
The DNA here is from genome assembly GCA_023629975.1 of Cutaneotrichosporon sp. PL3408A. Taxonomy (NCBI): domain Eukaryota; kingdom Fungi; phylum Basidiomycota; class Tremellomycetes; order Trichosporonales; family Trichosporonaceae; genus Cutaneotrichosporon; species Cutaneotrichosporon sp. PL3408A. The sequence continues at coordinate 2,878,586 of JAMAMB010000001.1, forward strand.
CCTACTCACCGACATCGCACCGTGAGGAGAGTGGTCGTTGTCGAGGGGAAGCTGAGTTGAGGATATGGGCGGAGTCGGATACGAGGCTCGTCACTGTGGAGGCGTAGAGACGTGATGCGAACGATATCGTGTGAATGTTGTGAATGCGAGCGATGGCAGAGTGACAGATGTAAGAAGGTTGTTGATCTCGTTGGATGGGCCGCCCCGTCGCCCAAAGCCCTGTCGCACCGCGATTTTAATTCCGCGCATCTGGCGTGTCATGACCCCAAAAGCAGTCGCCAATGCAACCCTCTGTACCCAACCCCTTCGGATGCCTTGTACCTCATCCGCAGGCAAACTCAAACTCATCGCGTCCAGCTACAGCTCAAGAGTCTGTACTGTACATTGCAACCGGCGCGGAAATGGGTGGGCGTAAGGCAGGATAGGCTGCCAGCGTAGGCTCCGACGCGGGCAGCGCGTCATACTGCCCTGCTCTTGTCATGTACTGGGACACAACATCAATGGCCCTCTTGCCCCGGTATCAAGGTACACAGCGCTATCCCCACTGCGCTGCTGCTGGGAATGGTCGGAAGCTGGACGCGAGCTGTTTGGTAGGAAGCAAGCATTCGAGATCTGGGAAAGACAGTCGATCTTAATCCTCCACCTACCGAGCTCCCACCTTCCCACAGCACTACAACAACTCCCGCATCACATTATCCACTTGCTTGTTTTCTCTCTCTCCCACTCTTGAAGTCTGTCATACTCTGTCCATCCAGCCTTGCTTCGTCCATCCTCCCCACCGCCAACCATTTAAAGCGATGGTGACGCTCCTTCAACCGTCAACACCAACACCTCCTTCTGATCCACTCCTCACAGTCCGCTCTCGCCCTTTTCTGTCTGCCCAAACAATTGCACCCCTACGCCGGCCCTCCCATGCGTCTCTACACTCACGACAGATGCCGACAGCAAGTAACAAAAGCCAAACGCCGGTCATTCGATTTTTCCGGACTATGCATAAAAGGAACTACCCCTGGAGAATTCTGGCGCCGATCGTGCCGATAATCGCCTCGCTAGCTCAGTCGGTTTAGAGCTTCGGTCTTTTAGAAAACCTCACTTCGGGGAAAATGAAGAACCGACGGTCGCGGGTTCGACCCCCGCGCGAGGCTTTCCTTTTGTCAATGTCGTAACTCCATCCTGCATGCATGCTTCGGTGCGAAGTTCCTTCATCACACTCTTGTCACAATGTTGTTTGGTGGCGAGGTCAGAACGTACATGCATGCTCCCGCGCGTACATCTCCCGCATCTCAGTACCTATACACACCTCTCAACCGGACTATCGCTCCACGGGCCTTGGGTTCACCTTGTTCTGTATTCCCAGCATGCCACAGAACGCCTCAGTCTGGGGGTTGGTGTACCATTGCCGTGGCTCTCCTCCGGGGTGCGGCGGCGCCGTCGGCCAGAACTGCTGTACCCTGCCGACCTCGATATCGCTCGCGTCCTCCCACACAAGCGGTGCGAAACGAGGCAATTCCTCGTCTCTGGTGCCCGACTCGGACGATGGTGGTGGCTCAGTCCTCTCCTTTGCTCCGTTGGCTGGTTCTCCCACGATCTCTGCCGTCTCCTCCCCATTTCCCGCCGCTTTGCCTTTCCCCTTGGCCCCGCCACCGCCATCGTCCCGGCTCTGCCGCCTCGCTTCCGCCTCCAGCTCCGCATCCATCTCCGCCAAAAGAGCATCCTCCATCAGATCGTTGGGCTCGAGCGCTTGGGGCACGAGCACGCCCTCTTCCCGGATCCGGACCAGCTCGTCGGCGACCATCGCTTCCTGCTCCACGCGTGGGGGAAGGGACGAATAGTTGCTGAGCGAGAGGTAGGGATGCAGTGCGCGTGTGATGGCGAGCCAGAGCGGGTCGTAAGTCAACCGCGGGGGAGACTGGGCAAGCGGAGCCGGAATGTCGAGGAACTGGAGTCAGCACGCTCGGCAAGAATCAGCTCACCTGGATGAAGTCCTTGCCGGGGCCGCACTTGTCCAGGGCGAGGAAGCGCGTGACTTTTGCTTCTTGTTCTGATGTAGATGGACCAGAGGCAGGTGCTCCTGTTGGGCCGGATGCTGAACGCTCTGGCGCAGATGTAGAGGCTTGTGGTTCTGATGGCTCTCCTGTGGCCGAGCCGCCCACCGCCGCGTCTACCTCATCGTCCGAGATGGCAATCTCGTCCGGATTCGCTTCATCCGTAACGTCAATTTCGTCCACGTTCGTTGCTTTGGCAGCGGCGATGTCCTCGTCGTCTGAAATAACGATCTCGTCGGGATTCCCCGCAATCGGGTTCTCCGCAGATTTCTCCGCTGCAGACTCATCTGCTGAACTTAAGCGCATCGCCGCCCGTTTCGCCGCAGCCTGGGCATCGGCACCCGAATCCTTCCCGTGCTCAAACATCGCTGCAAACTTGACGTGCAGGTGCGCGGCGAACCAGTACTCGGGCTGCAATTTGTGTAGGAGCTCAAGCAGCGGTGGCGAGCCCAGGGTGTCATTTTCCACCTGCTGTCAGTAGATACTGGGAAGGAGGGCTCACCTCGCTGCGGAAGAACGGCTTGCGCTGGAGCAAGGAACGGGTGTTGCCATGGTGCGCGATGCCAATCGGCCAGTCGTGGCTGAGAAACACGGTCGGTTGGTCCGCGGGCAGGTGGCTGAGCTTGGTCACGTCGTACTCGCGGATATGATAGATGCTACGCAATGTCGATGGAGTATACGGGACTGTCTCGAAGTGGCCTGGGTAGTGAGCGCGGCTAACGGCATGCCCATCACAGTCTGCTCACCCTTGTCATAGTCGTGCGGTTTGTAGATACCACTCGCGCCCGCGATCCTGAGCCCATTTACCAAAACACTCCCCGCGCAGCCCAGGTAGTAGATGTTCGGCGCAAGCCAGCCTCCGTGGTATAGCTCCCACATGTAGTTGCTCGCTTCGTGATTACCGCCAATAACAATGGTGAGTACCGGCGCGACCCGCTCTCCCGAGTAGTATTGGTAGAATGTGCCCAGTTGCTGATACTTTTGTGGGACTGCCAAGCTCGCAAAGTCGTGCTTATTCCTCAAGGCCTGGAAGTCGCCACACAGGAGTAGGAGGTCGACCTTCTTCCCCCTGCGCCGCTCATATTCGCCCACAGTGTCGTAAATGGCTGAAAGGCTCCCGTGGGAACATCCCTGTACAGCGACCTGAGTTTAGTCAAGATACAGCGAGTCGACTTACATGCATGGCTCTTGCAATGCTGCGTGTGATCTTCCTGGCGGGACATGTACAGTTTCGTCTTCGAGAAGTCAACAAATGCATCTTGGATCGAAGTGTTCGGGGTGGAGGGCGGAATCAAATTGACACGTGGTGGAGATCACGATCACAACTCCGGACGCCTCGACGGAAAAGTCCAACTTCTCAATCCAGAGCAGCTTCAACACCACTCGTCATCCCGTCACCATGCTCGCCGCCCTCCGCCGTGCACCAGCGCCGCGCGCACTCGCATCTTTCTCAACATCCGCTCTCCGCGCTTCGACACCACCTCCCCCAAAAGCCCCGAAGGGAAAAGCCGGTGAGTCCCGTCCTGGCGTGAACAACCTACTTGTGCTCTATATCGCCTGGATGTAGCTTCCTTCATTCAGAGCTGACCCCAGTCGCGTCGGCGTTGCGGGCTGGTGCTAAGATGGATGGTCTGTCGGTGCTCAAGGATGTGCCAGACCCGGTTGCTTTGCCCGAGGACCAATACCCCGCGTGGTTGTGGACGCTGCTGGACCAGCCCAAGGGCATTCCAGTGGCGAAGGAGGGCGAGAGGAACTTTATGGCGGAGCGTAAGGCTATGCGCGACAAGTGAGTGGACGTGGGCGCTAGTGAGGCATGAGAAAGCAGACAAGCTGGAGGTCGTGGTGGTGTTGGTGGTGGGGGAACTGTGTATTGTTGCAACCAGCCAGTCCCCCGCTCATGGCGGGCGCATGAGACGTCGTTAACACGCAGGAACCGGGCAAGCATCAAGGCGACCAACTTCATGAAGACCACATAATCACTGCATGCATCCATCACGACTCGCTGTCCATCTCCATTGCGCGCAATTCGAGTGGTTTCAGAGTTGTGAAACGAGGCCAGCCTTTCGGAACCAGCCCATGGTCGATTGAAGAGGGAAGGGGAATAGAGTCGACCGGAGGCGGATAAAGACTGCCCGCTGCGCCGGCACGGCTTGAGGTCAAACTTGCCTTCTGCGAGAAACTCAATCCCAGGTGGAGAACAGGCTGAGCCTAGGAAGAGGGGTATTTCAAGGGCTGGTTCACCGTGTTGCATTACCTGCAGCTTAATCTGTGGAACTGGGCTAGAATGTGCCGAAGAGCCATACTGAGTTAGAAACACAAGCATAACGTTCCCTACCTTCAGAGCTCACCTAAAACTGCGTTTTCTAAGGCTGATATCCCTCTTAAAAGTGCTGTTTCTGCAGGACCGAACGTTCTGCGTACCATCAGCAGTGGAAATTCTGTAGACAGAGCGCTCTCTACATTGGGGTTGTAGACGCATCAGCGCGCCATGGCCCCAGCTGTGTCTGAACCATGAGAGCAGGTGTCAAGTACGGCTGTGACAGACTGCTCGGCACAAATCGTCTGAAGTTCACGGAGCAAGGCTTTCGCATCGCTGCGGTCAGGTCGAACAGTAAGACATCGGCATGTAGAAGAGAAAGAGTCTAAGCCTCCTCAGCGACAGTCCTATGTACCGATCCGAAGCCCAGCGGAAAGGGAACCATTCTGCAGCCGTCAGCGACCTCCGAGTCGAGGCACAGATGACCGCGGAAAGTGAACGAGTCACCATGCGTATCGGCCAGCGCCGAACATCGGCCCGATGTGCCAGATCTGCTCCACATGCTCGTTAATTTCCAAACGCAGCGATGTAAATATATGCCCAGCGATGCAGCGATACATGCCCACCGTCCCAACATGACCATCACTCAGGCGGCAGCAGACTACGTCGTCTCCGACCGTGGAGGCATCGTCGAGAACCGCCACTCACTCCACGCGGCCATCGCGACGCCCCGTGGCCTTCTGTACGCCGTCGGCGACCCCGGCCGGCTTACGCTAATCCGCTCAGCTGCAAAGCCGGCGCAGAGCGTCGCCGTCCTGGAGGCGCTCGCGTCGCCATCTCCCTCCTCGACCCTCCCGGAGGGGTTCAGTCTGTCAGATGCCGACGTCGCGCTCATGTCCGCCTCCCACTCCAGCGAGCCCCGGCATCTCGAGCTGGCCGCAGACATCCTCGAGCGCGGGGGAAACACGCCATCGGATCTGCGGTGTGGCGGCCACCCCGCGATCTCCGCCGCAGTCAACGACGCGTGGATTCGGGAAGGGGTCACACCGGAGGGCCTGCACAATAACTGCAGCGGGAAACATGCAGGCATGCTTGCTGCGGCCAAGGCTCTCGGCGCCGATCCGGGGACATACCACCTTCCCGACCATCCGCTTCAACAACGTGTCAAGGGAGTCGTAGACGACCTGGTGGGCGGCCTGGGAGAGGTCAAGTGGGCCGTTGACGGGTGTAACCTTCCGGCACCGGCTATGCCCCTCTCGAGCTTGGCTGCAATGTACGCGGCCTTCGCTGAGGCTGCCGACGCGATAGAAGCCGCCAACGAAGAAACAGAACTTTCTAACACCAGCAAGATGGACGACCACTCCCGCACGAGAAGCATGGCCCGCGTCTTCACGTCCATGTCAAGCCATCCAGAACTGGTATCTGGAAAGGGCAGATTCTGCGCGGCCGTCGCGACGTCCTTCCCATGCATGGCGGTCGGCAAGATCGGCGCGGACGCATGCTACGGCGTCGCGGTACGTGCTGATCGCGCTTCGGGACGCCCTGCGCTGGGCATTGCGGCCAAGGTCGAGGACGGGAATCGGGAGATTCTAGAAGCGGCAGTGTCGGAGATCATCGAGCGGCTGGGGATCGGAAGCGCCGAGCAGCGGAGGGGGCTGGATCGGTTTCATCTCGTCGAGAGACGGAATACCGCTGGCATCAAGATAGGCGAGGTGTCGTTCCCTTTCGTCCTTCGTGAAGTTGCGTAGGAAGACGCGGGGCTAGCTGCACGGCGAAGTTGTACTGCGTCATGCCGTCGTCGTCTGTATCTTAGGGAGGGATAAAATATGATGTACGATGTAGGCGCATGATTGAGAGGGTACGTGCATGCAGTCTGGTCGACCAGGACGGCATCGATTAGCCAAAGGCCACAGAGACAAGTTGGAAAGCGTTGGACGGCCTCCACCACGCCAGGAGATCCGCCCCTTCCAGTCACGGAACCAAATCCGGCCAAGGATTTCAGAGTCTCCCTCATTCCATCAACACCTCCGCCACTTCCTTAACATCATCATCGCAAACACATCAACGAAGATACCACGATAATGTCCCTAGTACTCCCCGGAACCCAGGTTCCGCTCCCATCCTCCTCCAAAGTAACCCTCGGCCCCGGCATCGCCCCCGCGCCAAGCCGAGCGTCCGACCAAGGCCCAGACTCGGAGCCGGTGTACGCGGCCACGCGCGTCGGCCTTCTCTCCTCCGCGGCGAAGGGCAAGGCGGCAGACCGGGGACAGAGCCTCTGGGTAGAGGGCGTGAGCAAGCGCTACGTTCCTGCGCAGCGGGATATTGTGCTTGGCACCATTGTGAACCGGCACGCGGAGGGATACAGGGTCGATGTTGGCGCTGCACACTCGGCGGCTCTCGATGCGCTCGCGTTCGAGGGGGCGACTAAGCGGAGCAAGCCAAATCTCAAGGTGGGTGGAGATGGTTGCTGGCAGGGAGTGTGCCGGGGTCAGAGTAGCGGGGCGGTCACGATCAGCCGATTCGCCAGATACGGCCGGAGGATCAAAGCTCCAACGCCGCGGTGAACCACGCGCCGCCCCCACGATCATAGATGCTGACATCAGGTCGGGACCCTGGTCTACGCCCGCGTGTCGCTGGCGAACCGCGATATGGAGCCCGAGCTCGAGTGTGTGGATCCTGCAACCGGGCGCGCAGAAGGCTTCGGCGAGCTGAAGGGCGGTCTGATGGTGACCTGTTCTTTGCAGCTGTGTCGCAAGTGAGTTGATACTGATCAGATTTGCGTATCTGCAGGGCATTGGCATGCCAGTGACGCGGTGGGCGAGCTAGCACCCTTCGTCGTGCCAAGCTGACCACAGGCTTCTGAGCCCAAAGTTCCCCCTCCTCCAGCTACTCGCTGCGCACATTCCCTTCGAAACGGCCATCGGGCTGAATGGACGAGTGTGGTTTAAGGCAGCCACTGCAGAAGGCACAATTGCACTGGGGCGGGTCATTGAGGCTGTTGACTCTGGCCACCTCGACGCTACCGATAAGGTGGCGGTCGACAAGGCCGTGAAACGTTTCCTGTCGTGATGAGTTGGTGATGAGGCTGCAGAAGGCACAATTGCACTGGGGCGGGTCATTGAGGCTGTTGACTCTGGCCACCTCGACGCTACCGATAAGGTGGCGGTCGACAAGGCCGTGAAACGTTTCCTGTCGTGATGAGTTGGTGATGAGGCGGCGACTAGGCGGTCAGTGGCTTCCTGCCAGGAACGTTGAGATACAAGTCATAGAGACCTCATCCACGCCAGCGGAATGACGACAGCAAACATACAGCTGTATATGACCTGTAGTGTTAAGAGTTCGCACCCTGTAGGATTATGTAGCATTGAGTCCGGCGATCCGGCGACTTGAATTTCGGAATTATCCAAACCTAGGTACCTGAAAAGCTCTTCGTAATGATTGCCGAACTCATCACGCCACGGGATGACGATTTCGGAAGCTTCTTGGGAATGCTGTCACATCATCAGTCCTTGTTTGCAGCTACTCCAGATCTATCAAGCTGTGTAGCCAAGCCACAGTGGGCTAAACGGAATCACGCAAGCATGCACAGGCGTTCTTACGGCCCCATCTCTTGTCGACGTGGGAGGAATATCTACAAAGCAAGACGTGATTGATAAAGGATATGGCACGATCCCAGCTTGACGACGGCGACAGGCGACTCATGGCAGCCACCGTCCCGTTCACATGTTCACAAGTGTAGCAAAATACATGGCTGTTCTACAGTGAGGCCAGCGCCGCGCGGTGTCTAGAGCGGGCGATGGCACTCCGAAAAGGATGCGGCAGATGATATATGCGGATGTATATGAACGAAGAATGGCGTGACCGGTTCTCAACTAGTCCTCGCCGTTGTCGATACCCTCCTCCTCGCACCACTCGAGCCACGAGCCGACGTAGTTGCGAGTGTTGAGATATCCGTGGCGGTTGGCAACCTCGCACGCGGTGGCCGACCGCTTACCCGAGCGGCAGAAGAAGATAATGTTCTGCGCGTTGACGGGCTTGGCGAATGCGAACTCCTGCTGGAACGATCCGGGGTTGAAATTGACAGCCAGGGCGTCGTCGATGCGCGAGAGCGGAAGGTTGACGGCGGATGGGATCGTGCCGAGCGCGACCTCGTCTGGCTCACGGACGTCGACCAGGAGAATGTTCTGCATGTCAGCGGTGATCTTTGCACCGATCCGTCCGCGATCAACGCGACTTACATCGCTTGGCTGCTGAGAGAGCTTCTTCACGTCCTCGTAGCTGATGATCGGGTCCTGTGCCCACGCGTCGCGCTGCTCCTTGAAGAGAGGGGGAGACGGGGCGATAGGGTTGTGCGAGAGCAGAGTGGCGGCCGCCATGTTTGGACGAGACGATGAGAGGACTGGGGAGAAGGTGGAGAAACGAGAACGAGATGAAGCCAGGATTGGGGAAGATACAACGCGTCCACAGCAGCCGCCGCCATTAGAGGCGCGGAGAGCTGTGCGGCGGAGGAGGGAGTTGGCGGCGCGGAACGACGACATTGCTGCTGGGTACGTAGGGAGGGTTCGGTATTGGGAAGTTTAGGTGGGCCGATGAAGCTAGCGTGGCTTGGCTGCTGCTGTGGTGCTGAACTGCTTGGCGACGGGGAGGATGCCTATCTGGTAGCGCGGAGAGGGGTTTGGGCGATGACCAGAGGTGGAAAGAGGTGAGGGAGGTGGGGAGAAATGAGAAATGTGATCAAGGATGATGTTGGGTTTTGTGCGATGCCGCAAGATGGTCCAAGTCGAGGCAAGGAAGGTGCATCAGACCCAAGGAATTCAACCAACTTGATGATGATTGAATTTCAATCGTTTGCTCACTAATGGCGTGCTCATCCACCACCGTTAATAAGCCATATCAGGGCATGGTGGTCACGTGCAACGGGCCTGGACAGCATGCCAGGTGAAATCCTCGTGGGTATCGCGTGGATGTCACGTGTTGGAAAGAGCGTCCAGCCATGGTGCATGGTGCTTGGTGCATGGTGTAATGCTAGCCATGCTATTGCCTCACACTCTTGTTGACAGGACCATGCCAAAGGAGAACAATCTCATGTCACTATGTGCATACGAGTGACCTACCCCAATCCCACGCAAGTGACGGTCACCCAGGTCGAGTACTGCGGGTGCTTCTATTCTGGAGGACTGTGGTACACCAAAAATGCACCACCGGCCATGATCAGCACCTCACGTCAGCCACCCCCATTTGCGCTGCAACGCTTGCATTATCAATCAAATGTGGTCAGCGGCGGAGCTGATCTGGAGATGCTTCTTGAACAGCTTGAATTGTCTATTTTCCTCCCAGGTCCAAGAGCCCATGAGACTGACGTCCCCATCTCATGTTTTCTTGGCTCGCTAACTGCTTCGGCTATCAGTTACAATCAGCTGTCAATTGAAATCCCCGAATCTCAATCGCAGCCCACCTCTTGCCAGACAACAACGACCACAAAGGTGGGCATGAGATTGTCTGACGTGAGTTCCAGATTGCCTGAGATCCACACGTCATGTGGCGACCTCTCGTAAGCAGCTACGTACTTGGTGACTAAATAGATGAGCCTGGCCACCTCCTCGTCACACACCATCGTCAGTAACTCCGCCGTTCAAGCTCCATATCGCTCTGGTCGCTCGGAAGGCCAGTTCACTGATGCTTGCAGAGCTGCCCCATCGTGGGTAATCTACCATCTTCTCTTGAGCTCTAGCTGTCTAGTCTGGGGATAGTGGGAAACGAGCACATATGTTGGGGGCAAGCCAATCTATGAAGGTGTTACCCATGCCCTCCTTGCTCGTGTGCCAACGCCGGCATGCGCCGGCACAACGCGGTCTGTCTCTTCGGTTGTCTCTTCGGTGTCCTCGGAACATGGCTATCACGATTACAGAGGATGGGCCTGTTTCAAACCAAATACACCAAAGTGTGCCGTTGCCAGGTACACGGCCGTGTACCTCTTGAAGATCTGTGGAGCACAGGTTCATCGGAACGCGTCCCGATGATAAATCATTCAGCGTCGTCGTACAAAGGCACCCGACTGGATCGTCCGCGCAAGACTGTTGTGGGGAGGGAACTCACCCACTTCGGATGCCAACCTGAACGCGACGCAAACTCCACTGAGCCGTTGACTCAGCGGTCCGCATTCTCCGCCGACGCGTACCTGTTTCTCAACGTTTCAAGGCTGGCCTGTTAGTACTGGTCGTACCTGGCATCCCACTCTTTGAGAAGTAACCCACTATTCAACACACAGGGACGGCATCCCGGCCGAGTGTTCACAAACTAAGTAGTCGAGTGAGACAGCCTGGAGATCCCCCCTCGACGTCACGAGTGTTCGCCCGGTGGTCCTCGTTAGTTTATCTCCAAAACGGACTCAGTGGAGAGGGCCTGACTTAGGGCGCCGCTGACGACGGAGGACGAGCGGGCTGACGGTCCGACGAGGGAATACATACTATCATTCAAGGTCCGACGACCGCTGTGAAGGCATCTCACGGTAGTTGTTAGTCAATTAGCAGTTGCCATAAGCTTGTTTGAACCCTATGGTCATGGCCATGTGAGCGTTGCCGGGGCGCGATGAGTGGCGAACATGCCATACACGGAACGCCAAGACTTGGTGCCCTGGACTGCTGCTGATGCATGAAGGGGAGGAACCGCAGCAGAAGCGCTTAAAGCTGGTCATAACAACTGTCCGGTTAGTGGCGGGAGCTGCGGGCAACGGGCATTGAGATCAATAAGCAACAAGTGCGCAGCTGCGGTCGCAAGGCGGCGAGAAATGATACCAAACCGCCGGCTACGGTTGCCCGTCTTGCAGTGCAGATCTGCACCCGATCACCTGCGGGATGGGGCAGGATGACATTCAGGCAGAATGCAAAATGGCTGTTCCTAGTGCCAGGCTCCGTCTCCGCACCCCACCCCGCAGGTTCCGCTCAACTGCCCGTCCCTAGGGCCACATCCTTGCCAACGCTTATTGAGAATTACTGATTTGACGGCCTCGAAACGAGATCTGTTTGGTTTTCTGGAAATGCTCCCACCGTTGTCTGCGGTTACGCATAGGTACATCCTCGGAAGGCTTTAGGGATCGTCGAAACTTTGATGAAGCCACTTGGCTTGGCACTATTGTCGTGATGGCAGCGGGCAAGGCGGACCGGAGGGTCTATGCGCAGCATACCTGAGGAACAAGGTAAGCAAGGACGCGCCTTGCACTCTTTCGGAGCTGCGATCAGCGGACTAACGGTGCGGGGCGGCGGGTGCCATTTCGTTGTGTTGGTTTCGTGTCTGGCATGTGTAGGGCAACGAGATAGGTCGGCAATCAAATCAAGTATGAGAGCCGGTTTTCCGCTGGGCAGCGGAGCTAGCGGAGGGCAGTTGCATCAGAGTGGTATAGCGTGCCAGTCGCGTGGGATGTTGTTGAGTGAAAGAAATGCGCGAACTGGAAGATTGACACGGTTCAGCCTAAGAGCCGTGTCATTTCCTTATAAACTCGGTCATTTCCGCCCAGACTGCCACTCATCACCCAACATTTGCATCTCTGCACCTCTCCAATTGTCATTCTCCCTGGAAACCTTTTCAGAACGACTCGAACGCATCAGAGAAACAACGACCTTGGAAACACTCTTTCAACGTCTACTTCCCATCCTCCGAGCTATGGCTTTCGACCAGATATCCCAGCTCAACAAACCAGTTCCACCACGCTCTCGCTAAATTCGTTAGTCGATAGAGCGATCATCTCAGCTTCCAAAGACCGAGTCGGCTTTTCATTCCACACTCGACTTCCTGACATCTCCAACACTTCCCACCATCCCCCACACAATGCCGCCAGCCCGTTCCACATTCGACTTCTCCCCCGTGGGCAACCCCGTCGCGCTCGGCGACATCACTGCGTCACTCTCAGCGCTCAACTCTGTATCGACCTCACGCTCTACCACCTCTGCTCCGGTGGCACCGGTAAGCGAGGAAGTGCCCGCCGTTGAGGGTCCAAGACCCCGCAGGCGCTGGACACAAGACGAAGACGCCAAGCTCATCGCCGCTGTCAACAAGTACGGCAGCCAGCGCGGACCTGGTTCACAATGGTCCAAGATCTCCTCAGGCCTCCCTGGCAGGACGAACAAGGTGCGTGTGCATGCAAGCGAGCATGAAGTCGCCAGATGGATGCCGTGAGCCACGCGAACATGTGCCTCAACTGGGCCCGTGCGTGGCGCCACATTCATTGCCGACCGTGCCGTTGTCCGTGTTGTCCGTGTCGGAGACCATTGTCACCATTTCCTTTCTCGTCGTCGATGTGAAAGAAGTGGTAGCCGTAGCTTTGAATGCGGGGCGCTTCCGATGGCCGATGGCCGATCCTGCTTTTGCGGAACGTGCACTTCATCGGCAGCGTGTAACGATCCCGTTCCCCCCCCCCCATCTGTAATCCCCGAACGTCACTAACCGCTCAGGACTGCCGGAAACGCTGGTTTCACAGCCTCGATCCTCGCGTCCGGAAAGGGCGCTGGTCATCAGACGAGGACGAGCTTTTGCGCAAGCTATACGCCGAGTTGGGTCCGCAATGGAAGGCCATTGGTGCGTATCTCTCTTCCGATCCAGACCCTGTCTGCGGACAGACCTCGTCTCACCCGATCATGACCTCGCTTGGACGACTGTGCTGACACCATTCCGTTTTGTTCTACGTGCATGCCATCATCGAATCGCTAATCGCCGCCTCTGTTGCCCGCTTTCCATCTCCATTCCACAGCCCTCCGCATCCCAGGACGCAAGGACGACCAAGTGTCGAAGCGGTGGCGCGACGTGCTGGCCCCCGAGCTCACATCCAAGAAGCCGTGGAGCGACGAGGAGGACGCTCTGCTGCTTGCCCTGCTTGAGGAGAAGGGTCCCAAATGGACCGCCATTGCCGAGCAGCTGCCTGGCCGCAGCCCCATCGCATGCCGCAACCGGAGCAGGAAATACCGCAAACAGCCGGCACCTGGAACGGCGAAATCGGAGTCTTCGACCCCTGCTGAACGCTCAGACTCGAGCGGGCAACGTTCATCGCCCGAACAGGAGACTGAGCGCGACGCGTGGGACGACGTTGACATGCTGCTTGCCCATCACACCGCCATGCACTCCCAGCAGCAGGAGCAGCAACAGCACCATGCGAACGTCCACCCACACCGGGGCAACGAATGGCACCTTCCAGACCTCACTATGCCGTCGGTTGGGGGACTCGACCTTGCATTCAACTTCCAGGTGGACAACAACCCATTGTCGGCCGCTCTAGGCGCTCCCGCTGTGACTGGTGAGTCGAAGTGTTCGACATGGACATCTGCGATCGTTTGCTGACTCGTCAGGCTCCGAGGCCTCTGAAGCCGGGCTCCTCGCGGGCTGGCTCGCGAGTGTCAGCGGCGTCCAAACCTCTACGAGCGGCACGTCGTCAGCTTCGAGTGCCACTGCAACGAGCCGAGCACTTCCAAATGTGCCGAGCCCAGACAGTCTCGCGACCTTGTCTGCCAACGACAAGCCCCTGCAGGTGCTCTACGGCCACTCTGAAGCACCGGTGAACAACATGTGGTCGCTCCTTCTTGCGCTTGACCGCGGAGAACAGAGCGTCAATGTCAATTCCCAATTGCTGCGGCAACTTCTGACGGTCGCCAATGGATCGGACAAGCTCAAGCAGCAGAGCATGAGCATGGAGCTGTCATGATCGAGGGAGGCATTCCGATTTACCCTGCATCCCCACACGCACGACCAGTCCCAATACATGCAAGCAGACACATCTAATCGAGGCTCAACACTGCACTCTTGCAATTACTATAGTGGTCCATTCCCATTCAACTAGGACAGTAACTGTATTGTACTACCATCTGTATGAATTACGTCTCATCGAGTCGAGTCGGAAACTGGGTGGAATGCTGCGCTCAGGGGGAAGAGACAATGAATCAGCCTCGCGGGTCGAGTATTTCCTTATCCCTGCCGTGTTCGCCGGCGGAGTTTATTGTAGCTCGTGCCAGCTCATGCCGGCCTTGCCGCCGGTGCCAAGAGCGGGCAGCGGCCAGGGGCGCAGAGCATGCCAAATCGGGATCCCGGCCATGTCGTCACGTGTCGGGAACCTGCGGTCCGATGCCGAAGCCTAAAACTCCACCCGACTTACCTCGGCTGCGCAATGTGACTTCTGCAGCTCCGCAGGGTGAATTTGGCTTGCGGCACGTCGTTTGGTATTCAAGCAATTTCGTTTGATTTAGCGTCAGTCCGTGTGCGCCGTCGACGGGCAACGCCGGTAACCCTGCAAGCTGTACCGAAACACTCGCCCGTGTGTACTCCAGCAGCTCCAGCAGCTCCAGACAGGCCATAAGACAGGCCAGACAACAGGCCCCGCAGTTCGCACAGTCTTGGAGCCCGTTAGCAGAAGCGGGCATGGCCTCGATGACCGCTACGCAGCGTCGCAGCAATGCAGCAATCGGAATCATGACGCGTCTGCCTCCATCATCCTCGCTCCCGATAGAGTGCGTGTCGTGACATGCAGTGTGGGAGCGGGACATGGCTTCGGGTGCTGTGGTGTGAAACTGGAGGGAAGTGGAGGGAGGCGTTCGGAGTTTACCGCGCCACGGTTCCGACACTGCGTTGCTCGTGGGAGACCAGGTGATACGGGAGTCCAGGGAATGGCTGCTGCGCGGGCGCCGGAGTCGGCACGGCTACTTCCACTGTCCCCCTCCAATCCTCAAAGTGCCGCCGTTTCCGAAGCCATTCGGAGAACGGGTGGAATGGAGTAGGATGGCTGGTATGTCCGATGGCAACGACTCGAAACGAGGCGATCGACCGTGCCTGATTCAAACGCGAAAGATAAACAAATAAACGGGCTTGGGTGACAATTTTTCATACTTTGCTAGGCTGTTTCCGATGCCCGACGCACCAGACCCGATGAATGTCCCGTAATGCGCACCCCAATCCGTAGACACTTGCACAACTGCATGCCGCGGCTATGAAAGTATGGCGGTACTTAGGCAAAGCGCGGCGCTGAAACGCCGTCGCCATCGCCATCGAGCGACTACCCGGTGACATCCTCGCACACCTTTTACTCCATGGACTCGGTCTCGTCGATGAGCTCCTCGAAAACCTCCTCGACCTTCTCGGCGGCACCCTCCTTCTCCCAGGGGCGGACGATGGTCTTGCCGCGAGCCTCGCGCTCGGCGCGGAGACGCTGGTTGTTGCGGGCACGCCATGCGTCCCACTCGGCAATGGCGCGCTGGCGGGCAGCAAGCACCTCGGCAGTACCGGCGTTGATGGCGGCCATGTCCTCCTCCTCGAAGACGCGCGAGAACTCCTTGAGGTCCTTGCGGATCTTGCGGCGCTCCGCCTTGGAGAGGAGCGTAGGGGGACGAGGGCGCCAGAGGAACTGCTTGAACTTGTCCTGGCCCTGGTGGCCAAGGTTCTGGCCCTTGAAGTCCCACAGCATGAAGCCGGGCTCGGGGGTCTGGTTCCAGCTGGAAGCCCACGACGCGAGGTAGCGTCCAGACGGGTCCCAGGCAATGTCGGTGATACCGTAGTGCTCGCCAGTCGAAAGGGACTGGACGTTGTCGCCACGGTTCTCAGTGTCGCGCTGCTTGCCTGGTGTGTCATCGAGGGTGAAGTCGACGTCGAGGAACTCGATGTCAAACTTGCTGGGCGACCCAACGGTCGCGAGGACGACGTTGCGTCCGCGGGGCGACCAGATGAGGGTGTTGCACACCTTGCCCTCGAGCACCTTGAAGGGCGTAAAGTCGCCCTTCTTCGGGTCGGGCTCGTAGAACGACACGTTGTACTTGATGATGACACCGGGAATGTTCTGGCCAAAGTTGGGGTCAGAGGTCGAGACAATGGCGAAGCGCTGTCCATTGGGCTCCCATGCAAACGACGTCACATATTCCTTGTGCTCGATAACCTCGACGGGGAAGTCCTTCTCGCGAAGACGGAAGAGCTCAAGGTTGCAGAAGGTGGCCTTCTTGTTCTTGGCCTTGCGCGCGTGGCGGTCGACCTTGACGCACAGGTAGTCGCCCTGGTTCTGGAATGCAAACTTGCAGTCGGTGACGTTGAAGAGGTTCTTGGAACGGAGAACCTTGCGGCTGGGGATGGCCATAAGGTTGACGCGCGCCGGCTGGTTCTGGGCCTCAGGCGTCCAGTAGGCAAGCATGCACTCGCGCTTGGGCTGCTTGTTGGCCTTGCGGTCCTCCCAGTCCTTGTCGCTCATGGGGCACCACTCAAAGTCCTGCACGCCCTCAATCTTGATCGACTTGCGGTCGAGCAGACCCATCCCGGGAAGCTCGTACACCTGGATCGACTCGTTGGGGACACAGCGCGCGACGTACTCGTCATCCGGCGACCACTTGAACACGGGCCACTTGCGCTCGCGCGGGCCGTTCTCGTCTGGCTTCTCGCCGGCAAAGGTACGCAGCATGCGTGCGGTCTTGACGTCCCAGATGACGAACTGCGAGCCCTCGTCCTCGGGGCCGAAGGTGTCGCGTACAGCCTTCTCAACCTTGGGCGAGGGGTTTGCGACGTTGAGCGGCTCCGGCGACCAGGTCACGAGGTAGTTCTCGCAAGGCGAGAACTGGATAAGACGGACGTCGGGGTGGGTCACACGCAACATGTTGTCGAGCTTGGGGCCCGACCAAAGCGCGACACCGGGAAGGTGGATGGAGGCGAGGTACGTGCCCAGCGGCGACCACTGGACGTAGTACTGGCCCCACAGAGGGTTGGTGAGGTTCTTGCCGTCTGGGAGCTTGACCTGCTCCTCCTGGAAGTTGCGGCCGTTCCAGTACATGCTGACAAGGTTGTCGCGGAAGGTGAGGTACTGGTCGCGACCCTGCGGGTCGCCGAGCCAGGCGCGTGCGTGGTCCTTCTCGGTGAATGGGCGCTCCTTCCAGCCAGCCGGCAGCTCCTCGTCGCCAATCGACATGCTCGCGTACCGCTCAATGTCGCCGAAGCGGTTCACGTAGAGCGTGTTCTTACCGAACTTGGAGCCGTCGAGCGCAGCGAGGGCGTTCTCGGCCTGCTGGGCATCGGGGTACGACATGAAAATGAAGCCCTTGGAAGTGGCGGCCTTGTCGTCCCATGGCATGTTGAGACGGTCCTCCTCGATCGGAGCGCCTGCCTTCTGGAAGAGCTGGCAGAGACGGAGCATCAGCTTTTCGCGCTTCGCCTCGTCGACGATGGGGACGTTGTCGACGACGAGCACGTTCTCGAATCCCTTCTGGGTGTCGACGGCATATCTGGAGTCAGCGTACCGCTCCGGCTTGGTCCACTCACTGTTGTTCAATGTCGGTGTAGCCCTCGTTGAGCTCAGCCTCGATCTCGTAGCGCTCCTCGTCGCTAAATCCTGACAGATCCAAGTCTGCGGTCATGGTAGTGGTGATGTGGTAGGGATGTGGTGGAGATGTCGAAGATGCGTGTCAGCTCAAGGACAAAGTGAAAAGTGAGCCTCGATAATTGGATTCCGCCACACCCGGAGATTTGCGGCGTTAGATAAACGTGGTTGGAGGAGATTAGGATAAGATCTGTGATGGCAACTTGTAATGCACAAGAGTGTCCACAGCACGCTCACTTCTACAGTACTGTACACGATGTTATACACGATGTTATGGCCATGCATAAGACATGCAGCGACATCCTAAACAAGTACAGACAACTGCTGCTCAATCCATCTCCTCGACATACTCGTCCTCCCCCTGCGCATCCTCTTCTCCTTCAGCATCCTCTTCTCCCTCCGCGTCCTCCGCCCACTCGTCGTCGCTCTCAATCACTCTCCGCCGCGACGGCATACCTCGCACCTTCCGCGGCGATTGACTGTTCCTCACATCGCTTCCTCTCAGACTCCGCCGTCGCCCGTTGGCCGGACTCGCCGAGATACTGCTGCGCAGAGCTTTGGCGGGATGTTCAGGGCTCTGGTTGGCACTCGTGGTGATTGAGCGCTTGCGCAAAGACCGCCCAGGAGTCGCCGTGAGCGCGGCGATGAGCTGCAGCGTCGCCTTGTCCTCCCCCGCCGCGATCTTGTCTGGCGTATCCTCCGTCTCGCTGGGATCGGCCGGCGTCGAGATGATCTCCTTGTTCGATGACACGGCCGACTCCTCGTCATCGCAGTCAGGCTCGACAGCATGAGTGGTTTTGGCCGGGAGATTGCCCCGCCCGGTTTCGCGCGTCGTCAGGAAGGGTGTGTACTTGAGCCGGTCGGGGCGCAGCTTCAAATACCCCTTGGCTTCGAATTTGCGTAGGGCAGACTCAATGACCTCTTGATTGGGGACAATTTCGTACCGCTTTGGCAGCACAACATTGTTCTCTTTCCCATCGTACTGCGGCTGCTCGGCTGGCTTGGCATAACGGGTGTTCTTTGGCGGGCGCCCTCTTCCGCGTCTCGGCCGGGACACAGATGCCTGTGAAGCATGCTCAGTGACGTTGATCATGTTGTTCATTTGCAACGTCACATAGATATCGGCGAGCGTCATAGACGTCCCCGCTGCGATGTCTGACTGTCAGCAGGAGCTCCACAGAGACACTCACCCTTCAGGCGAATACGGCCAGTAGCTGTGCGGAGATACTGAAACACCGTGTTGCGCCAGTAGCTCTGGTAACTAAGCAGTCCGAGCCCAGACAGTGGACGCTCCGGTGATCCCAAACGGCCCTCCTTCTTCGACAACAGGTAGCCTGATGTCAGCTGACTTTAGGAGCTCACTAGCGGACGTACTGAAATCAATGAGGAGTTGTCCCCAGCCTTTGCGCTGGCGCACCGGCAGCGTCATGATACAGCTCACGTTGTTGTCGGGGCTGCGCTTCTCCTTAGAGAAGTATCCGACGAACCGGGCACCCAAGTCATCCACCTCGGTCATCACGTAGAACAGAAACGGCTCGACATCGTAGTACAGCGTCTTGTGGTCCAGGAACATCTTCGCGAGCAAGCACAAGTTCTGGCAGTAGATCTGTGAATGTTAGACGGGGGACAAGCGCAAACCCTACCTTGTTCTTGCGCCCGTCGACCTCGAAGACGGAAACGTTGCCTTCGCGGTAAATCTCGTCGCCTGGAGGATGCCGCGCTTTGCATTTCATCTGCGGTCAACTCGGGCAGACAGGATAAAGCTCACCCTATGCCGACCAGCCACGAAACCACTCTTCATGTACTTGAGGCAGAATTCGCAGAGCCAGAGTCGTCCATCTGGCACCTGGGCGTATTCTTCGGGATAAGGTGCCTGGTACCAGGTGTCGATGTCGTAGATACCGAAGCGGATCTTGTTGATTTTCTGGGGCTGCCCACTGGCTGCAACGGCGCTGCTGGGCACACCCAGCGTGGTCGCCGTAGGTA
Source organism: Cutaneotrichosporon sp. PL3408A (assembly GCA_023629975.1). Taxonomy (NCBI): domain Eukaryota; kingdom Fungi; phylum Basidiomycota; class Tremellomycetes; order Trichosporonales; family Trichosporonaceae; genus Cutaneotrichosporon; species Cutaneotrichosporon sp. PL3408A. Next base: position 2,898,198 of record JAMAMB010000001.1, read on the forward strand.
CGTTGGTCATAGATGCACTCTGCTGGAGTAACACGCGGTCGCGTAATGGTCGGGAGAACGACGAAGGCGTAGGAGTCGCGAATCCAGGTGTGGAGAGCGTCGGGGTGCCTGGAGTCTCCTTGCCGAAGCCCTTGCTGAACGACTTGGTTGGTCCTGGCGTTGATGGCCGCGATGGGCCCGGCGAGGTGGTCAGAGATGACTGCGGGTCCCACAGTGGTGGTGGAGGACCGCCAAGGCGCGTCTCCGCCGCCTTGCGGCTCTTCTCAAACAATGCCTTGTCCGCTTCCAGGATGGACGTCCGCGACGTGTTGGCGTCGTCCCCTTCGATCACACCTCCGAACGGTACCTGCTCCTCTGGCTCCTCCTCGACCTCGACATCGCGACGCGCGGCGCTGGGTACACGTAGCTTGAGCACCAGCCCCGATGGCGACGTCGCAGACACGGCGGGGGTCTCCGATATGGACGAATCCCGGGGCAGTCGGCGTTTGTCCCGTTCCTTCGGGTGACCGTTCGCCTTAAGCCGGATCTTGGGCGGCGGCTCGCTGAGGGGGGTAGCGTCTCTAGATTTCGACGTCTCCACGCGGCGTTTCCGGTCGCGGGGAGTCGGTGCCAACAGCTCGAGCGAAGGGGAATCGACTGCGCGCCCCTTGCCTTTCTTCGAAGAGCTTGGTGGTTTGGCAGGAGTTGAGGCTTTCGCAATAGCGGGATTCTTGGTTAGGCTGGTGCTCTTGGAGGGTGTGGGGGTAGAGGTGGAGGCCGTGTTGTGGGGTTCGTCGTTGAAGTCGACGGCGCAAGTGTCGCAGTACCACTTGCCTTTGGGCGGTCCTGCCAATGGCCTGATCGTCAGCACCCAACGACAACCTCATACGCACGGTTGGAGGCAGTAACTGTGCCACCCCCGGTCGCAGCCGTCACAGAATAACAGTCGGTTCTGAGTGTCAATTGAAATCCTGCACTTCAACTCACATCGTCGCCCTGAAGCCGACACGTCTCGCACGGCTTGCACTCGAGGCAGCACCATGGGTAGCTCATGATCGTCTTCTTGATCTGGGGGTTGGTGAATCCAAGGCATATGGGGTGACCGCTTCGCCCGCACATTGCGCAGCTGACGAGCTTCTCCTTCGGTCCAGCCTCGTTCATAAAGTCGGCCTTCTGGCAGAACCCGCACACCTCCTCGCGAAGAACAACGGGTTTGCCATTAGGCGCCTTTCCCACAGCCTTGCCATTTGCCTTGGGCTTGGCTTTGGGCGTGAGGCGTGGGAGGTCACCATTGGGGACGGCTACTGCTTCGAGGGTCTTTCGTGGTCTGCCTCTCTTGCGCTTCACAGGAAGAGTGCCGTTACCGGCGCCCGCGGACATGGTCGACAGGGGTGATGCCGCTGCGGGATGTGGTGAGCCAATGTCGAACTCAGCCGGCGGCATCGACAGACGCGTCGGTGCTGAGGCGAGATGGAGGTCGAGAAACGGCGACGCGTACGGCCCATTGTTCTCGACAGCGGGTGGCGCGCTCGTACTAGGATGAGGGGGCTGGTTGGGATCGGCAACAGGAGGGTAGTAGTATCCGTCGGCCTGGTGACAGTCAGAACATTGCAACTTGTAACAGATGTGGAGATGAAGCGGCGACTCACAGGGAAATAGTACCCTACACCATCGTCCACCTCCCCTTCTGCGTCAATGTCGTCCTGAAACGAAGCCTCTTCGTCCATTAGGGCCGGGTCGATGGCGAAGTCATCTGCTCTGCGGGGTGTCGGAGTTCCCTGGACGCGACTTGTGCCGGCGCGATTTGGAGTCTTGTTGCTACGGACGGAGCGGGCCGAAGATGGGGCCGAGCGTGACGCGGCTCGTCGCGTGGGGGTGGGTGTGGGCGTGGGCGTGGCCATGTTTCACGCTGCGCCGGAGAGGCGGGGAGCCGGCGTACGCGATCTGATGATGGGTGGCCACGTCCGGCCGCGATGCGACTGGGTGAAAGGAAAGAGGGGATTCGATGTTGATTGAAGATATTATTATTTATTGATTGAGTGATATGAGAGGAGGAGGCCGAGTTCGAGGTAGAAGGTAGAGGAGGTGGTGATGAGGGGTCAGGCGCGGGGAGGTTGTTTGGTGAGGGGGGAGGAAAGGAGGAGCGGAGGGAGCTGAGGGAGCGGAGGGAGGACGTCGCCGCTGAAGGAGGACTGAGCGGGGGTCATGACAGAGGGAGGGAAGGCGACTCTCACCACCCAAACACAATCCCATTTTGATTCCGTTAACCGCAACTGCTTCTGAATATCTTATTTGACATCCCCATTTAATTTTCTGGCATGTGCAAGTTCACCACCACAATGTCTTGCTCCTTCGTCGTTTATACTAACCCACTCGTCATCTCAAGCACCGCCGCATCTATTACCCCATCCTCCATCGCAGGCGCCTCAATCAGCATTTCTGGCAGTCTACGAACGCACCTTTGACCGACGGCGCCCGTGTCCTCGACGACATTTTTGAGCCTTTTGCCGAGTCCACTCTCCCCCCCTCCCTCCTTCCTTCCTTCCCCGCCATCATGTCCGTCCCCAAATCCCCTCCACCTCCCGGTCCTGGTTCAGCAGTAGCGAAGCGCGCGCGCGTAGAGGATGACGACGAGGAGAACACCATGACGCTGACCGTCGCGTCATCCGGCGAGGGACAGAGGAAGAACGCATTGGTCCGCACCATCAAGCGGACGAGTGGGCTGGAAGCGCCAATCGTGTCTTTGGCGGGGGCCCATGGGGTGAGTAATGAGGGAGCAGTAATGGGATGTCGACATCTGGCTTGTCTGAGATTCGTGGCCTCCTCTGGCGGTTATTGACGCACAGGGCGAGATCACGGCGTGCAAGTTCGACCCATCAGGACAAACACTCGCCGCGTGCTCCATCGACCGATCCATCTGTATGTGGCCAACATCACCTTCCCCGGCCCCAGTACTGATTCTCAGCCCTGTGGAAGACTTACCCCCCACACGACAACTATGGCCTCATCCCGAACGTGCACAAACAGGCTGTCCTCGACATCGCCTTCTCCCTTGACTCGGAAGTGCTCTACTCGGGCGGCGCAGACGGGAACCTGATCGCGACGGATTTGACGAACGGCGAGCGTGTGGCCAAGTACGCGGCACACTTTGGCCCGCTCAACTCTATCGCTGTGGCGATCTCGGGTGGACGTGAGCTCGTGTTGACCGGTGGCGATGATGGGATTGCGCGTGTCTGGGATCTGTCCCTCGGCACCAAGGACCCAGTGGCGGAGTTTGACGATGAGCGCGACTGCCCCGTGACGGCCGTTGCGTGGAGTGCGGACGGGAACCAATGTTTTGTGGGCGGTGTCGACAATGAGATTAAAGTGAGGTGTGCTGCCGGTTGCGGGCTGACGATAGGTGTGGGATCTGCGGACAGAGAAGATGCTCTACTCATTGAAAGGACACACGGACACTGTGAGCTGAACTCCCCCCTGCCGCTAACGCCAGATCACGTCTTTGGCTCTCTCACCTAACGGGCACTACCTCGCGACATACTCCCTCGACTCTGCGCTGATTATCTACGATGTGCGCCCCTTCTCGTCGGACCCTATGCGCGTGTACCGCAGTCTGACTGGTGCGCCGTCGGGCTTTGAGCAGACGCTCATCCGGTGCGCGTGGTCCAAGCACGACGGCGGACAACGGATAGCGGCAGGCGGAGGCGATCGGACAGTGACAGTTTGGGATGTGGAGTCGGGCAAAATCCTCTACAAGCTCCCAGGCCACAAGGGCTCTGTGACTGGTGTGGACCTCCATCCTAGGTACGTCTATTAGCTGAGGGGCATGCAGATGGCACCGCTGACACCCAGGGAACCCATCATCCTCACAGGGTCCAAGGACTCGAACATGCTCCTTGGCGAGCTGGACGCGCAGGACTTTTCCTAGTTGGGTGTGAGCTGTGGAGTGTGGGGGACATCGTGATGCATGAGCATTCTGCTGGTTGCTGGTGGTTGTTGGCTGGGTGTGCCTTCTGTGTATGGGGACCCTTGACAGAGTGGGGCAGTTGCGGTCTGTGACCTGTGCTCATTTCCGGGCCGGACAACCCGAACCGGCGGCATCTCTCTCGCATTGACCTTGCGTTGACCTTGCGTTGACCTTGCGTTGACCTCACCCACGACTCCCATGACTCTCACCATTCGACTACACCCACATTCTCAACCTCTCCCCAATCAGACCGCAATCACTACCTCCGGCCCAGGTGCATGCAATTCCGCGTACCCCGATATCCTCTTCGCCCCATCCTCTCCCGCTCCCATCCCTCGCCGCTCCTGAACCTCACCGCACGCTTGGCGACGTTCCCAATGACAACAGACGAGATAGTGGCCAAGCTCTACGGCCGGCCCCTGCCGCCCCTCGAGCCCAAGTCACCCTGGTCGCCCGACCTCAAGGCCCAAATCGCCAAACTCAACGAACACCGCTTCGTGATCGCAGCTCTCCACCTCGCCAATGACGACATCTACGCGTGCCACGATATCGTACAGGCCAGCGAGGGGGATCCGACCGCGGACCTCATGCACGCGACCCTGCATCGCAGAGAGGGAGATTACTGGAACTCGAAGTAGTGAGTAGCGGGTGTGTCAGAATCGGACAGTCTAAAAGGTGTCGAGAGTAGAATGCGGGACTGTTGGTCGTTGAAAGGGCACTAATTTCAGCTGGTTCAACCGTCTTGGACGACACCCACTGTGTCCCTCGCCGCGCGAAGCCAAGACGTTTGTAGATAAGTGCGAGGCGGGCGAGACCGAGGCTTCGAAGGCGAAGCAGTGGGAGGAGATGAAGGCGTTAGTGGACTGGACGAGGGGAAACTGCAGGTAGAGCGATGGCCAAGCATAAGCAGCTGTTCACGGCATGTCACCTCCCCGCTCCCCGGCTGCCACTCGCCATTTCAGTCAATGGCAGCCGCCCAGCCTCTACGAGCTCACCATCGACCAAGATCGACCGCCTCAAAGAGTTCCCACCTAGCTGGCCTTCATATCACCTCAGCTCAGGAGACAAGATAGTAACAATGCATTGTACAGATTCAAAAAGGGTACTTGGTTCCCGAGTGCCCGGAACGTTGCTGCGTCAGCCCTACAACGGCCGACCGTCTTCGACCTCGGTGTCAAAGTCGTAGTCGTCATGGCAGGCCCGAGCGTGGTTCGTCTCCCCAATAAGCGTGTGCATGGACGACACGAATGTCTCGATATCACAGAGACCGTCTGCGTCCTTCTTGCAGCCCCTAATGCCGGTTAGGGGTACAGGCGCATCGTTGAGGATGAGCCGGACATAGCGGCGCTTGGCATCGGTCTTCGGCTTATCTGGCTCGGATTCGGAATCCGAGTCCGAGTCTGAGTCTGAGTCTGAGTCCGAGTCAGACTCGTCGTCGTCGTCGTCATCGTCGTCACGCTTGCGATCGAAACGCTCTTCGTCCGTTTGCTCTTCGCCGTGGGAGAACGGCCACCACGACGAATCGCTGTCGTCCTCCTTCTTCGAGGTACGTTCACCGCATGACAGTACCTGCACCTGGAGGTTTGTAGCGAACGGGGCAAAGTTGGATGAGATGAACGGCCAGTCCTTCGGGATGTGGTCGAGGGGAGGCGGCCCCGCAGCAGCGAACGTCGTCAGATTGAGTGTAGGCAGGACTGATGTTAGCTGAAGAAGGAACTCGTCAACTTACGCTGTGCAAACGTCGTGTCGTGCGTAAAGTCGACGTAGAGTGGCTCGTTGACTGGGAAGTGGATGTCGTTGTGCAGGGTCGAGTTCGTCGAGGAGTTGAACTGCCTCAAAGGCGTGTGAGTGAGTCGCGCGGTGAGCTCCTGCATCCAACCGAGACCCTCTGCACGCGCAACAGGGCTACCGAACGACGCGGCGTACCACCAGTAGATGTTGTTACGATACTGGTACCCCTTCCACTCCTTGTCGGTGAAGAGGGTGCAGAACGCCGAGTGGCCCAGCGCGACCGTCTCGTATGGGCACAAGTCCATCTGTGCGGGTCAGATCGAAAGTGGAAAAGCAACTCACCATGTTGACGACGTCGTGCAACGTCAGCTCGTAGCCCTGCAGGTCCTTCTGGAGGCGCTTCCTTGCCTTCTTGAGGAAGACAGCGTCCCACTTCGCCAGCTTCTCGCGGGTGTAGGGATACACTTTGAGGTCATTCGGGCATGAGTGGTACGGCGCGAGCGAGCAGTTGAAGCCCGGCCACTCGACCATGACCTCAAGATTGTACTGGTCCTCAGCGGGGATCCCAAAGAAGCCTAAAGTCAGCTCGGCTAGGGGGTGATAGCTTACCGGCGGCAAAGTTCTGGGCCGAGCGCAGCATCCGGTCCTGGCTCTCTGTGCGGAATACTGGCAGGCGGTCCTTCATCTTCTCGAGAAGGAAGCCATACTTGACACGAGCCGCTACACCGAGGTTGTCTGCTGTCAGTTACGCTCCTAGTGTAAGAGGAGACTCACATAGCTGGCTCCGCCCGAACGGCGTGAGCAGCTCCGCGCCAAGCTTGTAGTCCCAGTCATTGAGGAAGGACAGCTCGCCCGATGCAGTAAAGTTACCCGATTCTCTTAGGCGCTCGGCGAGGCCAGCAGGGCCTAGGGGGTTGGAGGTCGGGTACCGCGCACCGTGGCGCTGGAGCCAGTGCATCTCCTCAACCTCGCAATTGTCCGGGATGGCCTGGCTCGACTCCTTGAGCCCATGGCTCTTGACCGAGTGATACGGACTGAGGTTGCCCCAGTAGTGCATCATGTTGAAACTTTCCTTCTCTGACTTGGGTGGCACGAGCGGCGACACACCAGTGTACAGCGGGAATGCTGGCGCGGTGGCAACAAGTGCCGCCCTGAGACCGTCAGCCACAAAGCTAAGCCACGCATGACGCGTCCGGTCGACGCGGTCCTTTGAATACTCACTCGGATCCCGTAGGCGTTGGCCCCGCGTATCCAATGCTGCATTGTCAGCCCTGTCCGCAATGAAGCGTCGGGCAGCTTACTCTGTAGGGAAGTTGGGGTCATCCCGGAAGCCGCCCTCGTCGCCGAGGATCTTGTCCGCCCACGACTTGACGGGAGCAGGGATGTTATCTTCGATCGCGCTCAAGTCGCCGCCGTTCTTCTTGTAGTACACAGCACTGCCGCAGGAGAGGAGGAAGATGAAACCGATAGAGACACCGAGGCATAACCACGGGAAACGCCGACGGCGCTGCTCGCGGTTCTTGATTGCCACCAATGACGGCGATGGCGAGCGGCGTCGGCGGTCGCTCTCCTCATAGCTTGGAAGGAGGGGTTCCTCGTCCGCATTGGAGCGCGGGTCAAGCTCGTACTCTTCTGCTGCTGCGACGTCTTCTGGCTTGTCACGGAACGACATGGCGACAACGAACGTTGGATGGGCAATGCCAAGAGCGGGAGTGCCGCAAGGGCTAAGTGAGGGAAGAGATGGTCCGATAAAAGGAGTGGGGCAGGACTTGGCCTGTCGGGGATCAGTTTCATCTCCGCGACTCGTTCTTGGTCGTCCAATACTATGACGGCACTTTTGAACCACCTTCGGACATGACAACTCAAAGCAACAGCTAAAGAACGACTGCTCGCTCGGATACCTCTTATCATCTCCCACTCGGTAACCATGTTCCGCAGGCTCCCCGGGACACTTCCACGCCCCCTCTCGGCTCCCCTGCGTGCTGTTCCCCGCGCCCGCGTCGTACCATCCCCCGGTACTCGCGCGTATGGGACGGGCACAAACTACCCCGGACGATGGATTGCAACCAGTCTCGTAGTCGGCACACTTGGCCTGGTCGCCTCGGTGTACTACTACGACACGCGCTCCATTGCACACGAGCACATCATTATGCCGGTACTGCGTGCCGTCGCCGACCCGGAACAGGGTCATAAGCTCGCGGTCAGCATCCTCTCGGCGCCGAGCTGGCTGCGGCCCAAGGACATGGGGACAGACAAGCCGGACCTGAAGGCCGAGGTCTTTGGCATGCCCCTCGTCAACCCCATAGGCATTGCGGCCGGGTTTGACAAGGATGCGCAGTGCATTGACGGCCTCTTCGACATTGGCTTCGCGTATGTCGAAGTCGGAAGTGTCACTCCGCAACCGCAGGCTGGCAACGCGCAGCCCCGGTTCTTCCGCCTGGAGGAGGACGACGCCGCAATCAACCGGTACGGCTTCAACTCGCAGGGACATGGGCAAGCTCTGGGACAGCTGAAGAAGCGTCTTGTCGAGTTCTCCAGGGCCAACCCAAGCCTCTTCCCCTCTCCCCTGCCGGCGAGCCCACTCCCGCCAGCTGGTCTCCCGCGCTCCCTTCGCCCGGGGCACATTCTGGCTGTCAACCTTGGCAAGAACAAGACAAGCCCCGCTAATTCCGACGAGGACTACATTCGTGGGGTGAGGGCCCTTGGTCCCTACGCCGACGTTGTCGTTATCAACATCTCCTCGCCCAACACACCAGGCCTTCGCGCCCTCCAGAGCCGCGAGCCGCTCGAGCGCCTGCTTTCTAGCGTGGTAGCCGAACGCAACAAGATTGCCGTAGATGGCCTCCCCAAGGTCGCCGTCAAGGTCACCTGCGACTTGAGCGAGGAGGAGCTCGAGGACGTCGCAAGTGCGGTGCGCAAGACCGGCATTGACGGCGTCATCGTCTCCAACACAACCATTCGTCGCGAGGGACTGGGTCTTGAGTCGGAGAACGCCGCCGAGATGGGAGGCCTCTCTGGGCGCCCCCTCTTCCCATACGCCATGGACGCTCTCAAAACTCTCCGCCCGCTCCTGCCGCCAAACGTGCCCATCATTGGCGCCGGCGGCATCTGGGACGGAGCAGACGCCCTCGCCATGTGCCGCGCTGGCGCGTCCGTCGTCCAAGTCTACACTGCGTTCGGATACCGCGGTGTCGGCACGCCCCGCTTGCTCAAGGATGAGATCGACTCTCTCCTCGTTCCAGGGGCGTCGTGGGAGAAGCAGGTCGGCTCGGACTACGCCGACATCAACATGGGCTGGAACGAGAGCCGTGTCGCATCCGAGGGTGCGCGACTGCGCGCCGAGGCCGAGGAGCTGGGCAGCGTGCTCGCAGAGATCAAGGACAAGATGGAGGGGGGTCTGAAGGAGCTCGCGGGCGAGGCGGACGAGGCCATTGCACATCTCGCGGCGATGAATGCGGCGACTCTCAGTGCGGACGGAACAGGCATCGGAGCTGAGGCTGTTCGGGATCTCGTTGGTGCTTCTGCGGTCGTTGTTGAGAAGCCCGATGGACAACTCGACCTTATCGAGGCCGGTTCAGCTGAGGCTGCCGCGCCCGCTGCGCCGGGTTCCGCCCCGGCCGAGGTCGGCATTGTGGTCGTCGCAGGCGAGACCCCACCGCCCGCGACTGTTGTCCAGACCAAGGTTGTGCCCGCCTCCAAACCCGAGTCCAAGGACAGTTTCGCCGAACAGGTGCACTCGGGCAACCGCCGCTTGGTGTAGGGTATAGAGTATCAAAAGCATCTCATGCATGCGGTTTTGTAGCGGCCACAGATGCTGAGCGGACAGCCAGCTGACTCCTCTCTTTGACCCCTCTCTCCCCTCTGGACTAATGATGAGCTGAGTTGCATGGTAATACAAATGCTGTGTATGTATGCCATAATGGTGTTTCCCTGTGGGATGCTAATTGCCTATTCCAACGACCTCAAGAACCGCGCCTTGGGCTTACTCTTCCTGTCATCCTGCCTCCCGGTTCCCTCGTCAACGATCTTCCCCCAAATCCGCACCACCCGCGCCGCATCCCGCCGCATCGCCTCGTGGCGCGGCACATCCTCCTGGCTGCGCGGCAACTCGATAAGCCGCTCAGCGACCAGCTCGAGGTCTCTAGCCAGATCGACCGCAGCTGCCATGGCCGCGTACTCCCGCCGGCCGAGGTCCCAGCGCTTCGCCTCGCCGACGTTCATGTCCACGTCGCCGGCGGCAGTGCGGATAGTGAAGAATGTGCTGGGGCCATACCACTCGTAGATGTCCGTCGCCTGGCGGAGGGGCTTGATGCCTGTGCCCTTAAGTGCCGCCAGACCAGCCTTGAAGAGAAGGTCCATTGTCTGTGGTGAGGCGCGGTACGGGCGGGGCTCGACCCATTTCTGGCCCCTGCAATCTTCCTTCTGCCCATTTGGCGGTGTCCACCTGTACGATCCGCGGTCCTGGCCGTCCTCAACGCCAGGTGGCAGGGCGACCATCCGCCGGAAGGTGGACAGGGCAATGTCCCAGTCGGCAGACCACCGAGCAGCACCCATGATGCCTAGGTACACGTCTGCCGGCCACCCGTCGGCACCAGTAGGGGGCTGGAACATGTCGATGACTGACTGTGCGCCGTCCGCGTCGCCCGCAAAGGCAAAGTTGTGCGCCACGACACGGAGGAATGCGAGATCCGCTTTGTCCCGGAGCGCCGTGTCGTCCATGAACAGCCTGGTATAGTGGGCCACGAGAGACTTGTTCCCCATCCGCCGCAGCGTGGAGAGGAGTGTCGTGGCGGTCCGCATGTTGTTGGGCAGCGTGGGCAGGACGTCCGTCCAGGCCTTGGGAAGGAGGCCGTAGGTCGCCTTGGCGCCGTGCGCCGACGCCGGCTGCCCCGGCGCAGCCAGGTTCCAGAGTCGTGGGATGAGATCCTCCGCTGTGCGCTGGTCACTCGGACTGCCTGCTGCGAAGCACTGAATTGCCGCGAGTGCGAGGCCGTTGTCGATCCCCTCCTTTCCAGGACCGCACAGCTGGCGCACTGCCTGATCCCAGTAGAAGCGGCCCACTGCGCCCACGTCCAGCTCTGGCAGTTCGACCTTGTTCTCCCCGCCTGCGCGCTGGTAGTGGTTGATATCGTTTGCCGTCGAAAGCATGATGTAGTAGGTGATATGGTCCGGTGCGAGCGCGCCCTCGCGGTCCATCCCCAGGAAGACAGCTTCCATCTCTTGCCACATCCCGTACCGACCCAGAAACTTAAGGTATGCGTTGGTCGCAAATACGCTGACCTCCCCGTCCTTGTCCTGCTGCGCTGCTTCGTCTTCCTCCTCCATCTCGCCCTCTTCCAGCTCGGGGTACGCGATGCCCAGCTCGTCCCTGCTCCGGCTCTTCTCACGGGACAGGACCTGCCGGATATGCGCCTGCGACAAGTCGTAAATCCTTCGCACGCGCTCCAAGGTGAGATTTTCGGGTTTGTGGGCCGGTGCAAAGGCGTCGTTCACCATCCCGCTGTGCGTGACACCAGCGTATGCGTTCAGCATGACAGTGAATGTGCGGGACGACGCCCTCGTCCCCCGCTTCTTCATCTTCGTGTGAGCTGATTCCGCGGCACCGCCAGACACTTACTGCGTTGAAAGCCTTCCACATAGCCTTGTAGTACCCATCCCGCCCCACACGCGATAGGACGAGATTCCACACCGGCGCAGTTGACTGCTCGACGGCCGCGCTCGACACCATAGCCACGAGTTCGTCGACCTGCGGCCGTGTCAGGCGGTCCGGATGCCGCTCGAGGAACTTCTTAATCTTGATACTTAGGGTGTACGGGTTGATACTGGTTGCCGGGTCCCGCGAGCCCCGGTCAGCCCAGCCGTCTCCTCGCCGGTGGGATATGCGATCCCGCTTCCGCGCCGCGAGGGCAGCGTTGAACGCCGCTGCACCGCGGCTCGTATCTTGAGCCATGGGCATGCGGTAGTCGTCTCGTTTCCTTGGAGGTCCACCGTCCTGCTGCCGCCGGTGCCCACGCGAAACCTTGCCCTCCATCATGCTGTCGAGCTGCGACAGTGAGAGGGACTTTGGCCGGCGAGAGCCTCCGCCAACGACGGCGTCGCGCAACACGCGCGCTTTCTCCTTCCGTCCATGAATGGGCCCCGATCCTGTAGAATACCTTGAAGCCAGGATGCCCGGGTGCGCCGCCTGCGTTAGTCGAGTGAGGCGGAACATGATGGATGTTGTAGTATTGTTGTGGCCAAACTGGAACATTTCTGAACTTTTGGTCACCGAGGAAAAATTAGCTCCGCCTCCACCGCACACGTCATATCTAGAATGCCGACGACAGTAGGACGGGGGGCGTTTGTCCAGCGATCGCGAGCGAGGCAGGAACTCAGAGCGAAGTTGGATATTCATGTGTAGTAAAGATCACATTGCGGACAGGAAACCCAACTGAAACGACGAGAGAACTAGCTCTCCCATGCTAACAATACCAATCTATCCGCGTCTCTCTCCTCCCTGTCGGGGCCTCAGCTTGAAGCCGCCCCAGCCGCAGCAGGAGCGGCCACCACCGCCTCGTCCTCAGACTCATCCTCTTCCTCGTCGTCATCATCGTCTTCGTCAAACAGGCGCCCGTTCCGGCCCTCCGTCGTCTTCGTTTCCGCCTCATCGTTCTTCCCATCCCCGCTCTTTCCCTTTTTCCACCGTCCCTTCCAATCCACATCGTCCAGCTCCTCATACTTCTCTGGCCGCTCACGAAGCCACTTCATGCGAGGTCCGCTACGTGCGCGCTCCGAAACCTTGAAGCCGAATATGCGGGGGGCGTACACCTTGTTCAAGGCCGGGCGTTGTCCACCATACTGGTTGGGGTTGACGATGGATTCCGCGATTCTGGATGGAGATGTGTTTGACGAGCGGTTGCTTGGCGTGGAGGTTGAGCTGGTGTTCGAGGGATCGGCCGGGGCGAATGGCGCAGAGAGGAGCTCGGGGTAGGTCTGGAAGAATAGGGGTGCGAAAGACGTTCCGAAGAAGGCACCTGAGGTCAGGGAGTGTATACAGGCAACAAAACTCACCATCAACCTGCGAGTACTTGCTGCTGGGTGGGCTGTAGATGTCGCCGCAGTTGGGGCAGTACAGCTTGACAGTGTCGATGCCAGGCATATCGGACCGGCCGCAAGGAAGAACGTGTGTTGAGTGGCAGAACACGCGTGGACAGAGACCAAAGTCGCCCTGCTCGTACTTTTCCAACTGCTGTTAGTCCACCCTCCAAATAGACAAAAGCACTCACCATCATAGACAGTCCTGGCTTTGTGAGAATGAAGCGCTGGTGTACCAGGCCATACAATAGCTCAGCAGATGACTCGACAATTGACACATCGGGGATCTTGGCCGAGTCCTCCTCTGCATGTCAGCTGGCGAAACAATGAAACCACACAGCAGAACGCACCAGGCTCGACATCCAGGATCATCTCCAAAGCCTCTCGCCAGAATGGAACCTGCGACTGTAGACCTGTTCCGTCAGTTTACTGTGCGGCTGCGCAACCGAGACGCACCAGTGAGGTTGAAATCGTCCTCAATGAAGTCCTCGTGCACCTCGCAGAAGTAGTCGTGGCCTGGGATGTGTGTGGTGAACCACGTCTTGAGGGTTAGTCAATGTTTCCGGTACGGGCGACTCACGATCCAGGCAAGCGAGTCAGTCTCCTCGGAGGAACCTTCTGATTGGGAATCTGAATGTTAGATGGTCCATGGCCATAAGTGGGATGCAAGGGCAACGTACACATGTCGAGCTCGTCCTCTTCGCCCTCTAGGTGCTGGCCCATTGGATCATAGTCGTATATGTTCTGCGCGGGTGGCATCGTGTAGAAAGTGAATGAGAGAATGGGATATGAAGTCGTTTGTTGTTAAGGGGAGGGTGTTAGGCGTGACTGGATGGGTGGTTGTCGTGGTGCAACTCTGTTTGGGAGGGAGTATTTGGCTTCTAGTCGAGTGCGCTTTTGTCTCGTACGCTGAAGCTATCGTTGAGCCGCCGCTCGACTTGCCGTGGTAATAAGACAAGTGAGTGATGTGCTTGTTGACTGATGCTAGAGTAGCAAAGAAATGGGGAGAACGTGTTGGGTGATGGTCACGGTGGTCGTTGGTGGTCGCGGTCGTTGTTGCTCCTCGTTGGTGATCTGGTGATCGGCCGATGCCACACCCACGGCGATATCACAAAACCCTCCGTTAGGCGCGAGTGGATGCATGCGCTGCAATCGCTGCGCTCCCCAATCCCTACCATAGCAAAACCACGTGGTCAGCACATGGCCGGATGGGTGTTACGTGTTACGTAGGGCGTAGTTCGATGGACGGGCAGAGTGGTGGCCCGCGATGCCCGGGTGGCTCATGCCGTGTACCGTGGCGTGCGCGTCAGTTCCACCACCGGTGCCACCGGTGCCACCTCTGCCACCACCCACTACCACCTCGACACTAGACTTCATCTCACTTCTTGACTCTTACTCTTCATCCTCTCTTTTCAATACTAGTCCTCTCCTCATCTTTCATTCTCCCTTCAACTCATTGCCATTCCCCTCGCTCCGTCGCGACGGTCACATCTGCCTCTACATTACTTGCATCCCACTAATCAACATCCTCATCACATCTCATCATGGACGAGGAGTATGACGTGAGTTGACAAGCCCACCTGCTCCCATTCCCCCTCCCTCCGCGCCACTGTGCCACTGTGCCAGCCCAGCACCTTCCACCGTCCCCCCCCCCCGCCCCCCCTCATTCATCTCCGTTGACACCCCGCTAACGCTGCAGGTTATCGTTCTCGTAAGTCTGTCGCCTGCACGTATGACACATAAGGGCTGGTGCTGATTACACGCACAGGGCACTGGCCTGACCGAGTGCATTCTCTCGGGCCTCCTCTCCGTTGACGGCCACAAGGTCCTCCACATGGACCGCAACGACTACTACGGCGGCGAGTGCGCATCTTTGAACCTTAACCAGGTACGTGACGCCGACGTGTTCTCTCAACAACAATGATATTCGAGGCACCGTCTGACACGCCAGCTGTACCAGAAGTTCCGCGGCTCTGCACCTCCCGAGGAGCTCAACCTTGGCAGCTCCCGCTCGTACGCGGTCGACCTGATCCCCAAGTTCATCCTCGCGTCCGGCGAGCTCACCAAGATCCTCATTCACACCGAGGTCACTCCTCGCTACTTTGACGTTACGCAAATCGCCGGCTCCTACGTGTACCGGGATGGCCGCATTGCCAAGGTGCCGTCCAACGAGTCTGAGGCAATCCGCTCCTCTCTCATGGGGCTCTTTGAGAAGAATCGCGCTCGCAAATTCTTTGGATACCTCCAGAGATGGAACCCGGACGACCCGGCCACGCACGAGGGTGAGTTGGGTGTTGCATTGAGGTAACACTGGGTCCGGGCGGTGGACGCGGCTTTGCGCGCTTGACCACGGTGGTAGGATCAGCGCTGACGTTTTCAAGGCTTTGACGCAGACACCCAGTCCATGCAGGAACTCTTTGCCAAGTACGGCCTCGAGCCCGGCACCCAGGACTTCATCGGCCACGCCATGGCTCTGTGGCTTGACGACGAGTAAGGTCCTTGTAGCCGTGGACGAGGCTGACATCAGCTACAAGACCAAGCCGGCCAAGCCTTCCATGGAGCGTATCCGTCTCTATGCCGAGTCGATGGCGCGTCACGGCAAGTCCCCCTACCTCTACCCTCTCTACGGTCTCGGCGAGCTTCCCCAGGCCTTCTCCCGTCTCTCGGCCGTCTATGGTGGCACCTACATGCTCTCGAAGAAGATCGACTCTGTCAACATGGATGACGACGGCAAGTTCGTGAGCGTCACCTCGGACGGCGAGACCGTCAAGGCAAAGCGCGTCATTGGTGACCCCTCGTACTTTGGTGCTGGCGCCGACGAGGGTTCAGGTGGCAAGATCCGTGTTGTCGAGACTGGCAAGGTTGTCCGTGCTATCTGCATTCTCAAGCACCCCATCCCCGGCACAGACAACGCCGACTCGTGCCAGATCATCATTCCTCAGAACCAGGTCGGGCGCAAGAACGGTAAGTCATGATGTGGGGGATTTGCCAGCGCTAATGTACAGACATCTACATTGCTGCCGTGTCGTCGTCGCACAACGTCGCTGCCGAGGGCGTCTACATTGCCATTGTCTCCACCATCGTCGAGACCTCGGTGCCTGAGCGCGAGATTCTCCCTGGTCTCCAGCTCCTCGGCAAGGTCGAGGACAAGTTCGTCTCGATCCTGCCCCTCTACGCCCCCACTGCGGACGGTTCAGCCGACAACGTCTTGTGAGTACACAGTGCCCAAGTCTTCACTAGTCTCCGCTGACAGCAGCATCACCAAGTCCTATGACGCGACCTCGCACTTCGAGACTGTTGTTGGTGAGTGCAGTCTCTGCGACATGGCTGACCTCAGACGACGTGGCCGACGTGTGGCAGCGTATCATGGGCGAGCCTCTCGTGCTCAAGAAGCGCAAGACACAGAATACCGAGGCTGAGGCTGAGGCAGAGGCTTAATACATGGGCGGTCCCGAGTAGGGCTGTTTGGCTGGCTAAGCCAAGCGGCACAAGTGCACGACGTTCATCGACCGTGAGCTACAGGATGACAGTACTTAACGAGACTGTGGGAGACGAGGGAACTCTGCCTACAACAGGCGTGGTATGGGAATGAGCATGCTGGGTTGCAAGGTACGGTTGGAATGTGGTGTGGAACTGAGTGTTGCGTGTGTGTCCGGGCTATTGGCTGATGTGATGTATGCTAACTACGGTTGCGGTCACAACCAGCTGTGTATCTTGGCGTCACTTCACAACTAACGCTTGCTTGGCGCTTCTTGCCAGTCCCAGAAGTAGGAGTGTTCGTTGCGGGGGTTAAACTTGAAAAACTCGGCGCGGTGGCGATCCGGGACCGCGTAGAACGGGGCCGTTGGGTCGTATTCTTTGAGCAAGTCGGCTTGCTCCGACCACTGATTTACGAGGTCCTTGCGCCACATGTTGCTCTCGTCAAAGTGTAGGTCAAGCATGGCGGCTGCATTACCTGCGCGTGTCAATGGCGAGGGAGGGGTTAATAGACTCACAGGCAATCTTGACCGTGTTGACGCAGTGCGAGTTGGCACGCCAGAGGACCGCTTTGGCGGCTGCAAACCCGATCTCGGCGAAGCGCGAGAACTCTTTTGTGCCCAAGCTCCGGTTGACCGAGAACGGTGCCCATGCCGCTGTGCGTGCAATGAGTGCGAAAATCCCGCCGGCGCTGTCGTCAGCTGCGTACCTGACATGTAGCTCACATGTGGGGGGCGATCTTGCACGTGTTCTCCTCACCCGCTTCGGGGAAGTACGGCAGGAGGTACATCCAAGCATTGGCGAACTCTGCAAAGGCGGCGATGTAATCCTTTCGCTTGATATACCTCTTGGTCAGTAGAAAACTACTCTGGCGCCACTTACTCGTTGGCCTTGGCGATTGTGGCGAGAGTGCGCTTGACGCGCTCATTCCAGGGGGGACGGTAGTGGGTGAGCGTCTGGCGGATCATCGCCCACTTGGTCTCCATCTGGTCGCCGTGGCGCACGGCGTAGATGGATCGGACGATCTCGAGGTGCATGCCGCGGTCGAGGTGGAGCTTGGCGATCGTCCACGGGGTCGCGAGGTTCCTGTGCGTCCGGCGGGGTGGGTGGGCTGCCAGTGGCGTGTCGCTGTGGTCAGTGGGACAAGTGCTGGAGGGAAGGTTGCCGCCGGGTAGAGGACTTACAAGCAAACTACGTGTCCATAGAGTTCCTTGTTCTCCCTTCTGTCAGCTTCCTCAAAGAACACAACTTACTGGTAGCTGATGACCTCTATGGGCATGAGGTGAATCCTGGCCTTGTAGATCTGTTCCGGAGTGAGGACCGGCCACGAGCCCCACATCTCCTCCCAGCTGAGGTCGGCCGGTTCGGTACGAGGGGAGCGCTTGATTGCGTAGAAGGGGTACAGGCCTGGCGGTGGGGAGGTGGTGTTGTCGTTCGTGGTTGTGGTCGCAGAATTGTTCGGGATCGTGGTGTACGAGGGAGGATTGGCGTCTTGCTGGTCGTCGAGAACGAGGTCGGCAAGTGCGCCGTAGCCTTCGTGCTCGTCGATCGGTTCGAGGGCCGGCATCAAGAGGCGGCGGGCAGGATGAAGGGAGGAGAGGGCCGAGCAATGAGAGAAAGAGAGAAAGAGAGCAAAAGAGGGAAGGTAAAGGAGATAATAAAGAGACGAGCAGTGAAATGGAAAAGTGGTCGAATGAGTTGTTGATGATTTTGCATCTTTGAAGGGAGTGTTACACTAGAAACAAGGGAGTAACTACGGTAACCACTACGAGCGAAACGATCGTCCGTCAATCCCAACTCTACTCCCAACGACGCAACCATACCCCCACTTATCATGGGTGTTAGCAAGGCTCCATGCACATATGCGTAGTCTACAAATCTATCTAAGAGCAGTCTACGGACCAAGTACACGCCTCTACGCGTCTAGGCCTCTAACCGTCCGTATTCCCGCTCGACCTTGATCCCCCGTCTCCGGCGCCACTTTGCCAATCCCTCCTCCCACGCGGCGCGGCTCGTCCCATCTGTGATAAACTGCATAGTCACGCCGAGCTGCTCCACCTCGAAATTCCGATGCTCATCGTCAAAAAAGAGCTGGCATCAGCTGTCATCTGCGGGCCAAACTCACCATCTGCTCGTACGGGATCCCGGTCTTGCGGTGAATCTCGCGGAAGTGCCGCAACTTCGAGCCTACAGTTAATACCAATGCAGCCTGAGAGAGTATGCACCTGGATAGATCTCCAACTGATATCAGCTTTCATCAATGAGCTCAACTCACGGTGTTGAAGTAGGTCTGCGCGCGCACGGGTTTCCCCTCAACACCGGGAACGATGAGGAGGCTCAGTGCCTCGCGAGCACTGTCTGAGCTCGAATTCAAAACGCCACGGGGCTTACAGATCAGGTGTGTGAGTCCGCGACGCCGCGGCGACGTGTATTCTCCGCCGCTTGAGCTCTGCAAGGATTGAGGGGACCTCACGGTAAAAAGCCAGCGACGAGCCGCGTCTGGTGTCAGGCCGGCCAAAGGCTGACGCACATACCTGTCAGTGAGGTGGTTAATCTCATCACCCTTGCGGCTCAACGGTGGCGTGATGTGTGTCTGCCGTCAGCTCTTCCAACAAAATTGAGCTTACGTCTATCCAGAGGTCCCAGAGAGTGTAGCTAGCGTGAGCGCTGTCCTTCGACCCATGTTCACCCACTCGAGATCGAAGACTACGGCGAGGGGGAACGCTTCGGGGTCGTCCTGGGAGAGGATTCGCCAGCCACCTTCGGGCGACGGTGGTTCTTCGTAGCGTTGCTTTCTCCTTGGCATGGTGTAGAGCCACGTTTGGAGGAGGGAGCTTGGGAGGTGGTGAAGTGTCAAAGAACAAGTGTCAAAAGAACAGCAGAACGTGACCCGGGAAGTGGAGGTGGTTCAGACAGGAGGGAGGGTTTGTCACCAGTTCATCAGTTCCAAGCTTGCAGTGACGCACATTAAACGTAAAGCCACGTGGTAAATGACGTGTGATATCAGAGATAGCCGTAATATCCGTTATCACTCGGTTGTGTTGTGGCGTTTGAGGATTCCGACTCGAAGATAGCGAAGAGCGAGTAAGTCCGGAGCGTTGGGTGATCGGGGGGTGAGAGACTTCTTGGCCGTAATAAAGGTCGGCCCGTCGCTACTCAACTTGACTTGCTCGTTATCCCACTTCGCACAGCAAGCAAGCACCAAGCAACATGGGAGACCAACCAGACTCCCAGGCCAAGCTCCAAAGATGGGCCAAGCGGCTAGGGACAATCCCCAGTCTGGCCCTACCCACCGACTATCCCCGTCCCAGTGAGCAGGCCGTCCAAGCAAGTCACTAACCGCAGCACCTGCGAGGTTGGTCGAGTCGGCGCAGACCGTGTCGCTTCCGCCGTCGCTCGCCCCGGCGCTCATGCACCTCACGTACGAGTTCTCCGAGCTCTTCCCTTCCTCGGCCCTCCCCACCCCTTACCACCTCCTCCTCACGGCCTTCGTCATCCTGCTGTTCCGGTACACTCCGGACCCGTCCATGGTCATCTGCACCTCGGTGCCAGGTACGACGACACCGATTCTGCTCAAGCTGGACATCACGCCCGAGATGACGTTCTTCGACGTCCTCCGCCAGGTCATGGAGCGCGAGGCCGAGGCTGCCGAGGACGTCATCCCCCTCTCCGAGCTCATGGACCACCTCAAGCCCGAGGGCCCGTTGTACCGCGTTCGGTTCTTCGACTCGACCCAGGTCGAGAGTGATCCCACGGCTGGTCTGTCGACCGACATCACCCTCTTCCTTCTTGCCGAGCACACCGATGTCCAGGCGACACGCATGGCTATGCCCAAGCTCTACCTGCGGCTCGTGTACAACCAGCTGTTGTTCACACAGAGCCGTGTGCAAAGCACGATCGACTCCGTGCTGCAGCTGCTCAAGTCGGCGTCGAGCAACGACCCCACACACCCCATTGGCTCCCTACCCCTGCGTACCGCTGCGCAGGCCGACGTCCTTCCTGACCCATCGTCCGACCTCGACTGGTGCGGTTTCGTCGGTGCAATCCCAGACATTTTCTCGGCCAACGCCAAGGCTCACCCCGACCGCACTTGTGTGGTCCAATGCGAACAAGAGGAGGGACAGGACATCAATGACGGACCCTCGAAGGGTAGGAGGAGGTTTACGTACCGCGACATCGACGAGGCGAGCAACGTCCTCGCGCACGCGCTCCTCAAGAATGGCCTGCAGCGCGGCGAGGTCGTCATGGTTTACGCAGCTCGTAGCGTTGAGCTTGTGGTGTGTGTCATGGGTATTCTCAAGGCTGGTGGTGTCTTCTCGGTTGTTGGTGAGTACCATTATGTCACCAGTCTGTCGCCTGCTAATTCCAGACCCGGCCTACCCACCCAATCGCCAGGTCGTCTACCTCCAGGTGTCGCAGCCCCGTGCACTTCTTGTTATTTCCAGTGCCGGCGTTCTTGCACCACTCGTCTCAGACTACATCAAGGAGAAGCTCGACCTACGCATTCAGGTCCCTGCCATCTCCGTCAATGAGAACGGCGTCACGGGCTCCCCTGCCGGGGCGTCTGAGGACATTCTCGCCCCCTTCCAGCAGTATGCCCAGACCCCAGCTGCTGTTGTTCTTGGCCCCGACTCGAATGCCACACTGTCCTTCACATCCGGCTCGACGGGCATCCCCAAGGGTGTTAAGGGAAGGCACTACTCGCTCACTCACTTCTTCCCTTGGATGGCCCAGAAGTTTGGTCTTAGCTCCGAGTCTCGCTACACCATGCTCAGTGGTATCGCGCACGATCCCATCCAGCGTGATATCTTCACTCCTCTCTTCCTCGGTGCATCGCTTTACGTCCCCACCGCGGATGACATCGGTACTCCTGGCCGCCTAGCCGAGTGGATGGACGACAACAAGGTGACCGTCACCCACCTGACCCCCGCCATGGGGCAGCTCCTTTCTGCGCAGGCCACGCGCCAGATCCCCTCGCTCGAGAACGCCTTCTTCGTCGGTGACGTCCTTACCAAGCGCGACTGTCACCGCCTCCAGTCGCTCGCTAAGAACGTCTGCATCATCAACATGTACGGCACGACCGAGACGCAGCGTGCCGTTTCGTACTTTGCCATTCCCTCTGTCAACAAGGACATGACGTTCCTTTCGACGCAGAAGGACCTCATTCCTGCTGGCCAGGGCATGATCGACGTGCAGTTGCTCGTTGTCAACCGCACCGACCGCAACATTCCCTGCGCTGTTGGCGAGATGGGCGAGATCTATGTCCGCTCGGGCGGTCTGTCTGAGGGTTACCTCGACCCTGCGGCGACGGCGGAGAAGTTTGTCACCAACTGGTTCACAGAGGGCGTAGAACGCGAGGACACACTCGTTCAGACCAACCCAGAGGCTGCCAAGTACTGGTTTGGCATCCGCGACCGGATGTACCGCTCAGGCGACCTTGGCCGATACCTGCCGGACGGCAGAGTGGAGTGCACCGGGCGTGCCGACGACCAGATCAAGATCCGTGGCTTCCGTATCGAGCTAGGTGAAATCGACACCCACCTGTCGCGTCACCCGCTTGTGCGCGAGAACGTCACCCTTGTGCGTCGTGACAAGGACGAGGAGAAGGTGCTCGTGTCATACTTTGTTCCAAACGACGTGCCCGAGCTCGCGGGCATGGCGAGCGCCAGCGAGGGCGAGCACAACGAGGACCTCGACCTCAAGTCGGAGATGCTGCGCGGTGTGCGCCGCTACCGCCGACTCATTCGCGACATTCGTGAACATCTCAAGAAGAAGCTTCCGTCCTACGCTGTCCCGGCTGTCTACTTCCCTCTGAGAAAGCTCCCGCTCAACCCCAACGGCAAGATCGACAAGCCGGCGCTCCCCTTCCCCGACACTGCGCTTGTGGCTAAGCCGGCCAAGTCGTCGACGGCCAAGCTCACGCCTACCCAGAAGACGATCCACGACGTGTGGCTCAGGCTTCTCCCGTCGCCTCCGTCCTCTATTGGCATCGAGGAGAACTTCTTCGATCTGGGTGGTCACTCAATCCTCGCAACTCGCCTCATCTTCGAGCTTCGCAAGGCCTTCGTCGTCAACGCACCCCTCGGTCTCGTGTTCGAGAAGCCTACTATCGAGCTGCAGGCCGCCGCCATCGAGGACCTCTCCTTGGGCGGCGTCACTGTCGCCGAGGAGACTCCAGCCAAGGAAGCTACACCCGAGACTCCTTACGCTGAAGACGTGGCCAAGCTCTCGGCCAAGCTTCCTGCCAAGTTCGAGCCACTCCCTGCCGACTTCAGCACCAAGAAGCTCACCGTGTTCCTCACCGGTGCGACTGGCTTCCTCGGTGCATTCATCCTCCGGGACCTACTCTCACGCCGCACCGCCAAGGTTATCTGTTTGGTGCGTGCCAAGACTCCCGAGGAGGGCCTTGCGCGTCTGCGCGACTCAGGCGAGGGCCGTGGAGTGTGGGACGAGAACTGGGTCAAGGAGGGCCGCGTCGAGGCCGTCGTCGGCGACCTCGCGTCGGAACACTTTGGTCTGTCCCAATCGGAGTGGGACCGCGTCGCCGCCGAGGCAGATGCCGTGCTGCACAACGGTGCCGTCGTGCACTGGGTGTACCCATACGCTAAGATGCGCGACGCCAACGTCATCTCGACACTCACATGTCTCGAGCTGTGCGCGCAGACCAAGCCCAAGCTGTTCAGCTTCATTTCGTCGACTGCGACGCTCGACAACGAGCGGTTCGTGCAGAAGAGTGACGAGCTGCTCAGCGCCGGCAAGGCGGGTCTTAGCGAGGACGACGATCTTGAGGACTCCCGTACTGGCCTCGACACTGGCTACGGCCAGTCCAAGTGGGTTGCTGAGAAGCTCATCATGGAGGCTGGCAAGCGCGGCCTGTCCGGCTGGACCCTTCGCCCAGGCTACGTGCTGGGTGACACCGAGTCTGCCGTCACAAACACGGACGACTTCCTGTGGCGTATGGTCAAGGGATGTCTCCAGCTCGGCCTCACCCCGGACATCAACAACACGATCAACATGTGCCCCGTGGACCACGTTGCACTGCTTGCCTCAGTCTCGGCGCAGTCACCTTCGCCGTCGGGCTTCAGCGTCGTCCACGTCACTGGCCACCCGCGCATGCGGTTCAACGACTTCCTCGGCGCTCTCGCGACGTACGGCTACCCCGTCAAGCGGACCGAGTACATCCAGTGGCGCACGAAGCTTGAGCAGCATGTACTCGAGACACAGGACAATGCTCTGTTCCCTCTCCTCCACTTCGTCCTCGATGATCTCCCAACGTCTACCAAGGCTGTCGAGCTCGACGACACCAAGGCCCAGGCACTTGCCAGCGGCGCCGGCGCAGCCCCGACCGCGGGTATCACGGAGGAGCTGTGCGGCCTTTACCTTGCATGGCTGATTCGCGCTGGGTGGATGGAGGCCCCTCCGGCGGGACACGGCAAGCCGCTGCCGGAGCTGCGGGGCGGAGTGTCGCGCGCGATTGGGCGGACTACCGCTGGACAAGTTTAGGCCGTGATAGGCCGAAGCAGGAGCGACGATGAGGAGTCGCGCGCGCGAGTCGTACGTTTCGTCCGGGACGTAGGGCGTGACTGGTGGAGTAGGCAGGCACCGCAGGTCCTCCTCGTCCGTGTGCCTGCAAAATTCTTCTGTACAAGAACTGAGGTTTCTGTGCACGAACTGTCGATACTCCGAATGCATAGGACTAGAGTTGGCTGTGTGAGAGTGGGAAAGTCAAACACAGTGTGGCGTTAGACGGGAATGGCGCGGAGTGGACGGAAGCGATCGTGGGGTGCCGCGGCATTAACGAACTCCCCAATGCCAATGAGCAGAGTCGGAGTGGTAGTGGGAACTTTCACGGCAGTGGGATCTGCGTTCTGCCGCCGACCCCGATCGCTGCTGTTCACTGCTTACGTCTTGAACTGGAACGGGAATCATGGGTAGTCATCGGGACTTCTTCATCAGGAGTTACCACCCAAATCTTGAATTAACCTAGTCAGGATGGTTAGGATTGAATTGGGTAGAACTGATGAATCGGCTGCACCGTTTACACCGCTCCACACGATCGATCGAGGCAGATACCAGTGAGCAGTCACCATGACAGCTGAGTCAGTCACCGCTGCCTGCTGGTCAAACTCAAGCAGTGCATATGGTACTGAGTGTACAACAATAAGCAAACACGTCCAAGGCAGCTCGACCAGCCAGCACTCGCTATAGGCCACCGAGTCTGCGCGTCATCTCGTCAGCGTCGACCGAGTAGTTGAGGTTATCCGACGATCGCCAGGGGGAAGAAACGCTGTCCTCAGCGTTGTCGTAGCTGCTCTCGCGGCCTTCTTCGTCGTCCGCGTCCTCGTCGACACTGCGTCCACGCGAAAGACCTGCAGCTCGCCTTCTCCTCACTTGACCATCTCCCTCGTCGTCGTCCGAGTCGTTGTCGTCAGTGGTGCCCGAGAGACTCTGGCCGGGAAGCGCCTTGCGGTCGGCCTTGGCCCAGCGCTGCCACCATTTGCCAACAACGGCGCGGGTGCGCTCGTCGCATCCCAGATAATGGATGTTGCGGATAAGTCCACGCCATTGGACCTCGCCCGAGTTTAGCTGCGCTTCGAGCTTGGCCACGTCGCCAAAGTAGAACCAATGGACGAGTGCGTCGAATGACTCTGGGTCAGGAAGGGGAACAAAGACGGGCCGCGGGCCGTGCAGACTGGTGAAAGGCAGCAGGCGACATCCCTTGGCCTCAGCGGAGCCATCCTTTAATCCGCCGGTGAGAATGTTGCGGAACAGCGCGCTCTGGGGAACAAGATAGTCACGGTGGAGTGCGTAGAAGCGCACGGGGACCGTGTCGCCCTGCGGGGTTGGTTGCGGCTGCGCTTCGGCGTGGACCTGCGTTTGTACGCCAACGTCCGTTTCCGAGATGCCACCGCCGTTGGGAGTGACCGGCACACTTCCTCGTGTATCAGAAGAGGCCGAGTGTGATTCGGGCGAACGCCGCCGCGAATCTGGAGGCTGTTGCTTGTTGTTCGGTCGGCTGGGGACGACTGTGTGGCGTCAGCCACCATTTCAGGGAGGTCCGCTGCTTGCGTGCTGCAACCCAGCTGGCAACAAAAAACTCGGGGCATGTTCTGGCTGCGTGGTCCGTTTACGACCACTGCAACCATGGGGGAGCAGGCATGCAGACCAATCTGACTCAAAACCTTGGATGTACGTCCTCAGGAGACACCGTGGAGACACTATGCTGCTCGCCACATCCTGCTCCGCACTCACCTATGCGCACGTCGGATGTACGCGGATTCGAAAGTGCCAGCGGGGCATACTCGTGGAGACGCTCGAGCACAAATGCTAGACTAGGCTGGTTGGATTTTGTCCTGGATGCACCGCCGTTACCACCGGCGCTGGATACAGAGCCTGCTCTGTGAGGTGGGGTCGGGCCTCCAGGAGTGTGTGGGCGGACTGGCGTGCGCATCGGACCGTGCGCATGAGATCGGCGTCGATGCGACGCACCAGCCCTTCTGCTGCTGATTCCATTGTTCGTCCCCGGCCCTGCCGCAGTGGCCGTTCCCGGTCCACCCGAGCCAGGCGTTGCGAGTGGTGGCGATAGCGAAGGGGGTCGGTCGTTCATGGCTTCGAGCGCTTGGGCCTGCAAAGCGGCGCTCACGGGCGCATGCCCCACCTGCGATATGTGCGACATGGTGGGGGCCGAATTGCTAGTGTCCCTGGAGCCCGAGCCCGCCGAGGATGCACCTGTTGACGACGTTATGGTGGAGAAGAGAGACGACGTGGTTGACGACGACGACGACGCCGCCGAAAATAAGGTGGATGGATGTGCCGGAGTGAGGATGGGAGTTTGCAAAGGGGTCAAGCTCGAGGCGGATGGTTGGCGCCGGGGTGGGAAGGATGGCGGGGCCTGGCGCGCAGACTGGGAGAGGGAGCCGAGGGTCGCGCGCCCGGGCCACTGTAGATTGGCGTGGGAGTCGGTATAGGCGAGGGCGTGGGCGGGGTTTGTGAAAGGGTGTGCTTGGGAGTCGAATAAGGGGTGGATTGGGTGGATGGCAGATAAAGTGCGAGGTTGAGTGTTGAGAAAGTGGTGTTGGATATTGTGGAGAGGATGAGGGAGGTGGAATTGGTGGTGATGGTGGTGGTGGTGGTGGTGATGCGAAGCTGCGGCGGATGCCGCTGGGGAGGAGGATGAGGAGGATGAGGATGAAGAGGATGAGGACTTTGGAATAGGTGGGATAGTTGGAATAGTGTTGATAGGAGGAATAATAGGAATCGTAGTGGAAGTTGCAGAGGCAGCAGCAGCAGCAGCGGCAGCAGCTGCAGCGTCCCTTTGCTGCTCACTCAAACTCTTGGGCACTGTAGCTGAACTCGTACAGAGCATGTCTGAGACCATACGGTGCAAATGCCTTACACTAACGGTACTGGTGGGTACGGTGGGTGCAATGGGTACGGTGGCGTGTTCCTAGCGGTTTCTCCTCCCGTTTGCTAAATGACACACCACCCAAGCAGCAAATCAGTCAAGTCAGCTAGAAATTAAGAGGACTAGCCAGCTAGACTGGGTTACGCGGGGAGGTAGTCCTCGGGGTATGCAATCTGGCTGGGTTCTGGTGGTAGCCCTGGCTCGCACGCAGTACACACGCAGCAGCTGATGATGGGCAACGGCACCGGAGTGCAGGGGGGCGATGGCCGACGGCGGTAAAGGGAGAAAAGAGACAACTCCCAGGGCGAGGGGATGATCGGATCGAGCAAGGGCCGGGGGGAGAGCAAGGGCCGGGGGGGGAGGCCTAGCGTGCGGCCTGCGTTGGTGGCAGTGGTACAGTAAAGTTTGGGCGGGCCTGGCTGGAAACTTGGGACTGATACAAATTGGCAGTGAGCCGGGTGGGAGGGGGGAGCAGCCGAGGAGGTAGGTTTCGCCGAGTAACAAAGCTGACTGCTGACCTGGCTGTGGCTGGTGGCCTGAGTATGGTACAGTCTAGGTGGGGGGGTCGGATTGGGTGGATTGGGTGGGTGGGTGTTGGTTGAAGCGGGCCTGGGCGGTAAGAGGTGGGGGGGCGAAGGGGGGGAATGAAAAAGGCGGGGCGAATGAGGGAGGGGTGGGTTGGGCTGGATATTCAAAGCCGTGGCCTTCGTCTACAGTCCTCGTCGCTGATTATGAGCCCGACTTGCTGCTGATGTCACTCTGTCGGGTTCCAGCAAGCAAGCCCACTAGCCGTTTCACGCTGCCCAGCGAGAAAGGCGTTTATCAACCGCGGAAGTCGGTCGGCGCGTACTCGACGTCGCGTCGATCAGCGTTCGATCCTCTTATCGATTAGCCGTCGCGATCTAGTCTTCGGATGATCAGAGGGCGAGGTGATTGTCGTGTGTGTTTGTATATGCGTGTGTGTGTGTGTGTGTGTGTGTGTGTGCGATGAGGTGATGCTGATGCTGATGTGATCGTTGGTGTCTGCGTGTGTGTAGTTGCAGCGGTAGAACTAGTTATGATGAATGGATGAATGTTGAGAGGGCCATGACTTTGAGTGGTGTTGCCACTGTCCAGGTGCAAAGTCCCACGCCGTACAACAAAGCGTGTGCGTCTCGGCTGGCCAAGAGTGGCAAAGTGGCGAGACTGGGGCTGGGCTGTCGAGGTCTGAGCCGCGGCCGGGACACAAGGCAATTGTCAAGTGTAGATGACTAGACGAGTGGTGAGTTGATTTGTTAGGGCAAAGCAACAAATAACTAGAACAAGGACAGAAACAAGGATGCCAGTTCATAAAACCTGCTGAGCGCACTGCTTCACACGAACCTGACTGCAACGACAAAGGCTGCGGGCACAAGAACCCCGGCGTTGGTCGCAGCGGAGGCGGCGCAGGGATGGCTGAGAATGGGGTAGAGGGGCCAACTGAGGGACAACGACGCGCAAGAAGGGGGTTTGCGGAGGAAGAGGAGGGGAGGGGATGGGGAGATTGGCTCTGCGACGAGTGAGTCACCATCGTGTTGTGTTGTGTAGGTCCGTTCCTCCTACAGTCTCTCCTGGCTTCTTGGCTTCAACTCCTACACCTCCTGGTCAAATGGCGGAGTTGTCTTCCGCCCTCGCTGAATACCCCAGCCTTGTTGACTCCTCTACTCCTGTTCTCCCGTGCACAAATTGACTTGGTTTGCCTCAGAAACTGCGTAAAACTATCGGCTGCTCTCCCATCCACCCACAGTCGCCGGCGAGTACAATGGTTTACCTGGCGGGCTCCCATTCTTTCTGCTCCTGCACGTTAGTGTCGGATTCCTGCTCTCGCGGCCTGTTGGGCTTGAATCCAGGGACGGTGGAGGGGGTGCGACAGATGCGCCGGAGAACAAAAGGCAAGGTGGTGCTCGAGCATCTCGTGGATCCTGATTGTACCTGGGCCCACGAATCAGCGAACCACTGACCAGCTGCCTGGGCCGTCATATTGACGTTCTGTCGATGGTCGTCGGGCTTGTCGGCAGAATCCTGAGCACGAGCCAAGGACGACCGTTGTGCTGCTATGCATGAGCCTCCAGCTCCCGAGTGTCCAGCGAGTGGTGTCCGCGAGTGGGGGGTACAAGAAGGAATGTGTGAAACTGGGCAATGTTTCCGCTGGACGAACAGCGGATGCGAATGCGGGAACTCATCTGACACCTCTAGCACCTCATGACATCAAACGACAATGGGCTGTGGTGTTGCACAACTGGCCAAAGTTACAGAGTTTGCTAGTACGAAGACGGGCTACTCACGCATGACACAACCCGGCTCTGGTCAACATCAGCTGCTTGGCGGAATGGCGGCATGCCCAGCCAGGCCAGGGCTGGTGAGCCAAACGTGTGTCGAGAACAAAAGAAAAATGGGCACCTAAGGGACAATGGGGCAATGCGCTGCCATTATTGTTCCTCTCTTCTTGCCCTCTCCGGATTCCCTCTTGCATCTTGCCTTTCCTCGGCTCTGCTGGATTGCGTCTGCGCTTCGTGTGCATGTGCCAGCGACTTGGAACGGGGCAGACAGGAGCATGCAGCAGGTGCGCAGGTGCTGAGAGCTGTCAACAAAAGGCCCGAGGGACACACGTTGGACCTCAGTGGTCGTGCGTGCCTAGCTGGCCGTGCTGATGCAACTGGTATTTCAGCAATCGAGACGACCCCACCCGTGCACATATCGCATGTGCAGTGAGCAACCCTCCCGCCCAACTACACAACGCGCTTTGGCAGGTGACGGCCCATGCTTGCTAATTAGTGTCGGGTTTGATTATTGTGCATGTGGTCACTCTCTTCACAACAAAACATCCAACGCAAGGGGAGCGCGGTACCCTCTCCCGCGCTCTCGTGTCGTCTCATCTTTACGTTGCCTTTGTCCCAATTTGTGCTGGTTGTTCTCCTTCTGTCCTTCTGTCCCACCCATTCAGATACAGAGTGCTGGAGCGGAGTGAGGAGGAAGCACCCCGGTGCATCCCAGGTTCCCAAGTGGAGCAGTCACAAAAGCGAAGCGAAGCCCAAATAAGCCGCCGCCATGCCGCGATGAAGCGCACAGGTCTATTGTCCTCCCCACCTCCACCGCCATCTCCGCAACGGCTTACGCACCACTTACACGACCCCACACTCCTTTGTTACGCGTTAGTCTCCTCCCTTGTTTGGTGGAATGCTATCTATGGGACTTCTGATTTGTCGTTTATTTTGGCGCTGCGCATATACTCTTTATCGGGCGTTCCGCTCCATCGGTTAGAGACGGAAGAGCGAAGTAGCAGGGGGGGCCAGCAAGTGGAAGTGGCAAGACCATTACAGTTGTGCGTCCAGCACGCCATGTGTTCGGCACACACCGCATACAGCTGGAAGACACCTGACACACACGTAGAGATAGGCGTTGCTTGCAGGACTTGTAGCAGTATGCACGTCCTATCGTTGTCCCCGATGAGCGCCACGGGGTCCCGCGGTGAAGCAAATCTCAAACTCTACAGCCTCATCACGAGCACAACCCAGCCCGCCCTCACACTCCCACACACGTCGTCATAGATGCAACAAACAAAAGACACGAGGTGATCACCTGCTCAAGACGCGCCGCGCTACCCCATTCTGGAAATCGTCATGACTGTAGGGTGACAGCAGGGGAGACGACGTGCCTACACAAAGCATACCTGTGTGAGTTACCAGCGTCGCACGTCGATTAGTACCCCATGCGTCGTACTGCGTCTTAGTGCGTCGTACACCGATTAGTACCCCTCCTGTTCCCGCGGATCGTACTTGTCCCGACGTTCGACTCCAGTCGGCGATCGTCGGCGCTTCGGCGTCGGTTGGAGCCGACCCCGGGATGGTCGAAACCGTCATCGGTGCCCGCCGCCGTGCCTGTCCCCGCTCCCATTAGAACCCGCTCACACAAAACCACAACAACACAACTGGACGACTGGAGATAGTCGTTCCTCTTATTCCAGTGACTTGACATTGAGCATCGTCATACCGCCATGTCGTAGTCTGGGAATCGATTCATTGTCATCGCTTGCTGGAACTGATTCCTGACGCGCAGCGCGCTCCTGACTGCGACGACGAGCTCATATCTGCTGACATCACCTGCTCAAAGTGCATTGTCTGGCGTTCCCCGGTCTACCTGCCCTTCAACCATTCTCACACCTCTTTCCAGCTGGATTGAATCCATAATGCGATCTGCGATGGTACCGACAATAGAGGAGGCCCAGTGATGATGACCAGCCCTCAAGTCCCGAGCTGTGTGAACGAACGTGACGGCCAAGAGACAAAGAGATGAGACGCGACGACCGCCTCGTGACCAGCTTCTTGGCGTGCAGCAGCCAGATGTGGCGGAGCGCTGAAATGGATGTAATGGGCGCCGCGAGATACGGGGGCCGCACCACGTGTGCACAAGGGCATTCGGCGCCTTCCATTACAGGAGGCTGTGAATGGTAAGCCTCGGTCGCGTCCCCTTCTTGACGTGTCGCGATTCATCATTGATGCAAATATGTCGGCACGGCCCGCTGCAGGAAGAGGCCAAGTTAAGGAGGCGTTATAGTCACAACCACTGACGTGTCTGGCATTGCAAGCAGACACCGCTGCGCCCGTGGCTCATGGTTGTCTGCCACCACCAGCGGGAGTTTCAATCGAGATCTAATGCAGACTGCACCAGGTAACTTCAGGTGTATCACCGTGGCGCTGGTGTTTTGACGGACCAAATACGGCAAGCAGGATGCAGGATGATACCAGATGTATTCCTGGCGAATGAAGTGGAAGGCATCGATTGAGTACCCCAGGTGACTACCCTGCGGATTGTGGCGCTGAGCACAGCAGGAGGAGCCGTTTGCTTCTAACCGCTGAGTAGCTCCGCTGATGCAGTGGAGGTGTGGGTAATCAGTTGGTCAAAGCGCTTACTGGCATACTTGTTATTCGCAGTTGGTAATGCGCATTTGAGATGGGGATTTACGTCGGCTCTTTGGACATGCGAGGAACTAAATACAGGATCAGGGTGCGACGCCACATTGGATGAGAACAAAGTGGTTTTCGTCTGCTCCCTTGTCCTCGAAGCCACCGGAAATGCACACCTGAGCTCCTGCCGCCGGAGCCTCCAGGTGAAGATGACTGACTGCACGTTGAGCGCATGTCTTCAGGCCTCAGCAGTGCATGCGGTGCCGTGGCGTACGCCCCCGCCGCGCAGCGTTGGACGTTGACGGAAATCCCTGGGGATCTCGGTCGAGGCATGCTGGGCGCACTGGTCATGGCATGCCGGTCATGCCGGGTAGAACGTGCGATAATGCCATGTCCATATCCGAATCCCGCTACATCCTACTTGCTGTACAACTAAGCAACCTTCCCTCCTCCATCCAGCTCCTCTATTGAAGATCCTGCAGGAGGGCCATGAGGTCGATGTCACTGCCGAGAGGCAGCGTGCTCTGACTAAACAGCGACTGAATAAAGTCGTCAAGGGTACCCTCGGCGGCCGCGGACCATGGGTGCTCGAGTGTCGTCGGCGACGGATTTGGATGGTCCTGCTGCAACGGCACTGTCCAGAGCGCGGGGGCCGGCTGCGGCGCATCCGTCGATGCTTGATACTCCGCAATGAGCTCCTCGAGGATGAGCGCCTTCTGAGCGGCCGCATGCCATGTCTCGCCGATTTCGCGGAGCATCGCCAGCATCTCATTGCAGTGCGCGAGAGCTGCTGCGGCGTGTGTTGCGTTTGATGCCTGGGCGGCCGCGAGGAGGAAAGAGGTGCCTGCAGTGTAGATAGTCTGTGCGATTGTGGGTGGGGTGAACTTGAGCTTGTGCTGTTTCCTGTATTGGGCGGCTAAGCGATTGATCTTGAGCGCGGCACGGTGGCAACGCTGGTGTGAGCGAGGAATAGCAAGAAAAAGATGACCGTTTTGGCGTTTTGGAAGGGAGGGGGTTGACAAGAAAGGTCAAGGTTCCAAGTCAGAGCCGAAACTTACGGTCATAGCGTACTTGCCAAAGTCGAGGTCCTCGGTCGTCTGCATCGTAGCGGATACTTGCGAGAAAGGCTGGAACAGGAGGATAGCGATCCACGAGCAGCCCAGGTGCAAAAGGACGACATGGGGAAGCGTCAGGTCGTTCTCGTTCAAACTCAGTTGCAGAGGTGGTGGGAGACTTTGCAACCACACTGTCAACTCGTCGCTGAATCGCTTAATGGTCCCGTCGTGCACGAGGTCCGATTTTTGGTAGCGTCCAGTGTAGCTGCAATCAGTGGGTGTCGTAACAACAATTTCATCGCGCAACGGAGGCTGCGTCGAAGCAGCCCTCCCCTTGCACGGCCCCCCGCGAATGCTCAACTTACATAGTGGTTGTAATCTCAGTTGCAATCCGGAACAACGTCGTGGTGTACACAAAAGCCGTGGAGAGATACATCTTCTGTGGCGGTGCCCGTCCGTCAGGCCATGTCCATTCCCAGTCATCGGTAGCGGTGTCAATCGAGGGATGGGCCACACTGTGCCAGCTGCTCATGAGCGGCGTGCGGCCCATGTAGATGGCCCACATCTCCTCCTGAACATAGCATGACCAGTACGTGACCCCACGCTGGACGTACTGCTCCTGGGTGATCTTGCCCCGCTCAACCAGTGGCGCAGTGTCCACATGCAGTCCGAGGGCGTAGCACATGCGGGTGGCGAGGCCGTTGTTAATCCATCCAATAGAGTAGTCGCCCTCTGTGGACGAGAACGAGGACCGCAGGGCCAACCCCTGCACCGTCGCGAGGGACGGGTTGCCAATCTCCTTCTCGAGCCGTTTATTCGCCTCCTCATGGAATGCACGGCGTGTGGTCACTGCACGAAAATACCCTTCCTCTGAGTATGCAAGGCCGAGGCACAGGATCACATTGTGCAGGAGTGGAGAATAGTTTGGAGCAAGGAGCGGGATGTCCTGCTCGTCCAGGCTTAGAGCAAGCTCCATGTCGCGATAGAAAAGGTGCGGCGTTACGCGCTGCCCGAAGGGTGAGAAGTACCGGAAGAACCGGTCGATAGCGGTGTCATGCGCTTCGCGCGTGAGGTAGAGGTCGGGCAGGAAGCGACCCCACCGCTTGTCCTCGCCACGATTCCCCAGCGGTTCGCGTGATGGTGGATGAGACGGTTTTGCACGGTGGAACGCGCTTGTCGGTCCGAAGAAGCGCAGAGTTCCGTCATCGTCATGGATCTGCATAGATAGTCAGGCTCGGAAACGGTTTAGAGGGTCAGAACGGTAGTCAAAGTCCAAGGCGCACAGGAACAAAGTCACAGCAGGCAATATGCGATTCCCACGCACGCTCAACACTCTGGCGTACTCACCACATCCTCGACATCATCCGCATGCCTCGGGGGTGCGAGCTTAGGTCCGACAGCAGGCGACCTGACAGAGCTCTCGACACTCGATACGGTCGGACGCTGGATGGACATAAGCTCCAGCCGTGTGCGATAGTCCTCGACAAGCTTCTCCAGCTCGTCCACACGGGAGCGCAAAGCATTCGTCTCGGACCGCGACAGCGGCTTCCGCCAGTCGTCCTTGCCGCCCCATATGCACTCATCCTGTAGTCAGCATGTCATTGCTTCAGTCAATGGGTAAGTAGCGGCGCCCACCTTATAGGCGAGACACGTCGCACACGGTTGGTTACCATCACACTTCTTCTTCCTGCGCCGTTAGTAAACGAGCGGGGCAAAGCGAACGGGGGTCAGTTGCCGTGGGCCCACGAAGCGGAGCAAAGCACAGACCAAGCAGGAAGAATGGATAGACCGCTCGGAAGTCGAGCGGCGGAGGGCAAACCGCTCCCCCACTTTGCACAGCGGCACCTACCTTTGGCGACAGTTGACGCATGCCTGGCTCACGTTCTGCCGTGAGCGCTTGTTAGGCCTCGAGTCTTCATGTTCGACCGAGTCCGGCATTAGTGGTGTGTCGCGTTGCGAGTTGAGTTGGTGGAGTGGATGTTGTTGTGGGTTTGAGATGAGCCGGTCGTGTTCCGACTCAGGTGAATGACGCCAACTCCCGAGTCGGTAGTACAGGTGACCGGGGTGATCCGTGCCCGACTGCTCCTGTCACCGCCTGCGCTCCCACTACTCGTGTATGACATCGTCTTAAGCCTTACTCAGTATATCATCTTTTACTGTAGTAGGACATGCATGCTGTATACGACTGGGTGCATGGGAGAGTGGGACGACTCAACAACCCGAGCAGGACGCCGAGACATCCGCGGAATCAAATTGCCGATCCGATTGTGGCACTGGCTCCTCGACACCCTCTCGTCAGCCAATCACCCAAATGACCCAATCTCGTCTTCGACCTCCAAAAACGATTTCTCCAGCTTCCAAGCAGATGCACAAGAGCCAAAAGATGAGTTCTCACCCGGGATCGAACCAGGGACCTCGCGATATGTCGCATTGCAATCGCACGCTCTAGCCACTGAGCTATGAGAACGGACGTCGACGGATATCGGAAATCGCCGATCGTGGTGTGGCACCTCCAGCGAAATCGCCAATCAACCAGCCAACCATCTTGCTCCACGACTGCAAGCGACCCTTGCGGCCTACAAAAGCGTTCCCACCCATGCACAGGGCTGCGCAGGGCCGGAACGGGGCCAAAAAGGCAGTCCTCACCCGGGATCGAACCAGGGACCTCGCGATCTTGCAACGTTGTATTGCAATCGCACGCTCTAGCCACTGAGCTATGAGAACAGAAGCTATGATTGCGGCCAGCCAAACTGCACCAGGGTCGGGGCACAGGGACAAAATCGAAGCGGTTCGCGTTCTAGAAGCCTTCCACACATACCTGCGGTGTAGCCTATGCAGAGGAGCCCTCTTGTAAAGCTCTGGGGAGCATTGCGATCAATGAATCTGGCAGGGAGCTGATCTCATGACAAACGAGGCGACTGACTTTCCATTCTGGGTTCTGCATCTGTGCGTGTTTGGGATCTGCACGCCAGAGTGACGTGGAAATGGCCAGGTTAGATTCCTCGGCCTTCTTGCAGAACTGCAGTATACGGACTCTGGCGTCGCTCTTGTCATAAAGCGGAGAGAGCGACTCACCACTCGTCAGAACCGTCCACAACGCTCCAGAAGGGCCAGACGAGAACAAAGCAAAAAGCAATGCTCGCACGCTGAGTCGAACAGCGGTTATGTCGGCTGTAAGATATCCGAATCTCCACAACGACATGTGATAACCACCTACACTATACGAGCTTTGACGAATGGTCGGAAATCGATTTTCTCCCATGGTATAAAAAGCCGTATTAAGACCTCAGTCACGTGACCACTTTCAGCTCTTGCATCTGCTGCTACCAAAGGCTTCGGCTGTCAGCAGTAGTTGACGAGTAATGCGCTCCGGTACATGCATGGTGACTTTGCGGGTAAGTTGCTTCTCCAAGCAGTATTTTCAGACGACGTAGCTCGCGTGGCTTCCTGTTGCTGAGCAACGTCGACCCACCCGCAGTCCACGAACGGCGTGCCGCCAACAGCAACAGGGCGGTGACGACTGGCCGCGCCCTTCGGCTGTCGATCGGTCCCTGGCAACCGGCCGGCGCGTAATGAGGTCAGCGCTGGAGTCCAATCGGCGGGCCAAGTTACACAGGTCAGACGTGAAGGAAAGTCTCACCGGCCAGTTAGAAGCCCTCATCATGCCCTCCACCCGGATCTGTGAGGATATCGAATATCAACTGAACGCGTTCCTGCTTCCTGAACTTCCGGCTATCCGCTTCGTCACAACCCGAGCTGTGTTCACTTGTTTTCCTATATTTCGGTTACGCATCGCCTTGTCTACTCGTTACATCTTACTCCTCACATCGTACTCTATCTTTTCTCCAATTCAAGTACTACTGCTCTAGCTCTTATCCGCTTAGTTACCTAACCACCAACAACAACGACAATGGCGTTTCCTAGGCCCAAGCCTACCACCGTGAGTACCGCAGTTGTCTAAGCGACCAACATGCTGACGCGACAGATGGAGACGCTGGCAGCTGTGAGTCGCGGAGACGCCACCGATGGTGGTCGACCGTACTACTGACAATGCTAATTGCAGGAACGGCGTGACGCCCCGTTCAGCGTGCGCAAGATGGCTGTCGCGCTCCACGGCTCCGAGGAGGCGCTCCAACTGAAGGAGAAGTTCATGGCCGAGGTGAGTGGCGTCGACTCGAGGCATGGAGTGTCTGTCCCTACTCCTGGTGATGTCCTGTAGTTGTGGAGTTATGGCCAGGGGGTGCTAGTCGCTCCGCCGTTCTCTGGACCTCGGGACTGAACGTTCGCCACCCCGACCAACCACAGCTCCGCACGCTTTTCCGCAGTCGCTAACTCTAGATTGCGCGGAACCCGGCCTTCAAGAACAACGACATCCACGGCCTCTCGCTCGCCGACATTCGTGAGCGCACCATGGAGAAGGTAAGCTCATGCTCCGCTTGACAGCAGCTGACACCAGTTCTCTGCCATGGTTCACTTCGTGACGCACGAGTCGATCGACGTGTTCACCCAGCGCATGGCGGTTGTCGGCATCGCCGATCCGGCGTTCTGGACCCGTTTCGGTGTCCACTACGGCCTCTTCCTTGGTGCGCTGCGCAGCGGAGCCACGCCCAACCAGATGAGTGAGTATGGTTTGGGGTGGAATTGTAGATTGGTGATCTGCCTCACCGATCGACGATTGCTTTGTTAGGGGGTGGGGGGACCTGATCGCCACGACGTTTGCTATGCTAACGACCAGGCTACTGGGTCGACAAGGGTGCCCTTGGCCTCAATGGTGTAATTGGCTGTTTTGCCATGACCGAGTTGGGCCACGGCTCGAACGTTGCAGGCCTTGAGACCACTGCGACGTTCGACCGCGAGAGCGACACGTTCATCATCCACACCCCGCACCTTCGCGCGACAAAGTGGTGGATCGGTGGCGCGGCGTCGACAGCCACCCACTCCGCCGTCTTCGCCCGTCTCATCGTTGACGGCAAGGACTACGGCGTGCAGACCTTCATTGTGCAGCTCCGCGACACGGAGACTTTTGAGGTCCTCCCCGGCATCACCATCGGTGACATCGGTAAGAAGGTGAGTAACCTATGAGCTGGAGCAGGTGGAGCTTTTCTAACACATAGATGGGTCGCGACGGTATCGACAACGGTTACATCCAGTTCACTTTCGTCAGCGTGCCCCGCGCGCACATGCTCATGAAGAACACCCAAGTGTCGCGCGACGGCAAGGTCACCAAGCCGCCTCTTGCCCAGCTCGCCTACGGTGCCCTCCTCGGTGGTCGCACGTCTATGGTTGCCGACTCGTCCAACTCGGCCAAGAAGGCGCTCACGATTGCGGTGCGGTACGCTGCCATGCGCCGCCAGTTCTCGTCAGGAGGCAACAAGCTGGAGACCCAGATTCTTGACTACCCGATTCACCAGCGCCGTCTGATGCCCCTCGTCGCACAGGCTGTTGCCATTGGATTCACCGCTGCCAAGCTGCAGACCATGTACGAGGACATGACGCAGTCGCTTGACCGTCTCAAGCCCACAGACCCCAACCTCATGGAGACCCTTGCCAAGCTCAAGGAGACGCACGCAACTTCTGCAGGCCTCAAGGCGTTCTGCACCTGGGCTACTCTCGACACTATCGAGAGGTGCCGTCAGGCGTGCGGTGGCCACGGCTACTCCTCGTACTCGAACCTGCCGTCGCAGTACAACGACTTCGCCGTTCAGTGCACGTGGGAGGGTGAGTGTTTGCCGTGGAAGGGATAAGAAGCTGATGGAAAGGCGACAACACGGTGCTCAGCTTGCAAGCTGGCCGCGCCCTCGTCTCGTCGTACATTGGCGCGACGCAGGGGGCCAAACTTCCCCCCGGTGTGGCGTACCTCACCGACGAGGCCGTCTTCACTGCCAAGTCCGACGGATCGCTGTCGCTTGACGACATTGAGCGCGGCTGGGACTGCGTGGCAGCCAATGCTGCCAAGAAGGCTGCGTACGAATATGCCGGCTGGCGCAAGCAGGGCAAGAACAAGGACGAGTCACACGAGGCGTGCTCCCAGTCCCGCTTCATCGCCGCCAAGCTCCACACGACCGGCTACATCTTCAAGATGTTCAAGGCCGCCGTCACCGAGATGCCGGAGAGCGCCGAGTCGGCTACCCTCGCGAACGTTGCGCGTCTGTACGGCCTGTGGCAGCTCGAGCAGAACGATGGCGTGTTCCTCAAGTACGGCTTCGTGACTGGGGAGAACATCGATGAGGTCCAGCGCCAGGTCGACGGCCTCTGCGCGGAGGTGCGCAAATACGCTATTCCCCTCGTCGACTCGTTCGCACTCTCGGACCACATCATCAACTCGCCCCTCGGCAAGTGGGATGGCTCAGTCTACGAGTCGTACTTCGAGCAGGTGCGCGCGCAGAACCCTCTTCCGAAGGAGCACCCGTACTTTAAGCGCCTCATCAAGCCGCTCCTGGACCGCGAGCCCTTCTCCTTGGTGGACGTCGAGTCTGAGATGGATCTCGACGACGAGCTCAAGGAGATGCAGGCCAAGCTCGCTAAGAAGAAGACGCAGAAGCCCCTCGTGCACAAGGAGGAGTAGATTTCAAGATAGATCTTGTATCACAACTGTACAGACGAACCATGTAGTCACTTGTCATGCGCTGGGCACGAGAGGACTGACTTGCGATTGAGGTGCCACTTGCACACCCGCTAGCCGCACCGCCGCAGTGGTTGCTTCCCACTGGGTGGGATCGTCAGCCAAGTTCAATCGAACATTGCCCACCACTCTTCATTGGGCCGAGGCTCGAACCGCGGGTATGCGCCACAGGTGCTGCCATCAGCTTTGATCCAAACTCAAGGTCGATCCTGCGCAGCCGGTACAGTTGCGGGACGTGCCTTGAACCAGCTTCTCCAGGATGTTGATCCCCGTTCGTATTCTGCAGCCTTCTGATCGTCGAACAGTTCAATTCACATTAGGGTGGTTGCAATGTGGCAGAAACGGGAGCTCCAATCGAGAAGCGAGCCGTCGCCTCCATCATCGAGCTCTTTGGCTCGGCTTCGAACCTTCCCGGAGCACTCTTCTCGCCAACCGCTGTGTTGCACTGGCGCTCTGCTGAGGCTAGGATTCACTGCCAAGAGGCGCCGTCGCGTGGCTATCAGCGTGCTCCTGCCCAGTTCCCAGACGTCACTATATCAGACTTTTGCCGACCTTCCCATATCTCCCGCTCCGATTGTCCCATGACAGTTTCTTCGAGACGCTCATAAGCATTCACCCTCGTTGCCCACTGACTCCCTACTGCTCTCCTACTCACGTTATTCTCCCAGCACATTCCAGTCTCCGCTAAACGACGCTCACGACTCACAATGTCCAGATCCCCTACACGCCTAGCATCGAAAGCTGTCCTGGCTCTAGGTGGCTCCCTCTTCTCCGCCGCGCTCTTGTATGTGTCACGTTCTGGCTCATGGAGGCCGGAAGCTGACCCCAGTGCGGCAGGATCCCAGGCAGGGTGCGCAGGCGGCGTTGGGTGCAGTTATGTGCAGGCAGATACTTGGCGCCAGTGCCTATCCGTCTCCGTGCCCCTAGGTGAGCCCAGCCTTCTGATGACCAGCTCATACCAGCCGCTATCGCACATCTCGTGTCCTGCGCTGCAGTCGGCGCTGATCGGAACAAAGGGCAGAGGAAATGG
This sequence comes from Cutaneotrichosporon sp. PL3408A, assembly GCA_023629975.1. NCBI lineage: Eukaryota > Fungi > Basidiomycota > Tremellomycetes > Trichosporonales > Trichosporonaceae > Cutaneotrichosporon > Cutaneotrichosporon sp. PL3408A. The sequence goes on from JAMAMB010000001.1 coordinate 2,938,457, forward strand.
TATCCTCGGACCTCGGTATGTCTTCACTCGTGCCCCCAACACTTTCTTCGTTTTGGCTGGCGCCGTAATGCCACTGATTCCAGATTGTGGCTTTTGCGCTGGGGGTTGTGGCATTCGGCACATCCCTCACCCAGTGGTCTCTGGCTAGGGATACTTTCAATCCTGCGCTCGCAAAGCGGACTGGGTATGCGGTGGTGCTCCTCGCACAGGCGACATGGATTTCTCTTCTCTCGTGAGTTCGTTGAGGGAGTTTGGCTGTGCTCCCAGTAGGGCTAGCTGGCTAAATGGACATGAAGAGTTGACCCCAGGTGCGTCCTCGGCGACGCCGTTCCATATGAGAAGACGAGGGAACTGCTGCCGTTCACGAAGACACGGACGGTGCGCCAGACGTCCTGGAAGAGGTTCTCCAGTATATAATAGCGTGCTGCGACAATTATAGGTAGTCAGTCATAGAGTAATGAGATGCATACACGGCCACGACCTCTGAAAGCCTCACATCAACAATGCCCAGGCAGCTATACACCCTATGCCACCCGCTACGCCGGCCAAGTCTCCCGTGCCACCGCTAACGCCTTCCGGCGGCCACTTAGCGCCATCCCGCAGTGCGTACAACGCCCACACAGAGCCTGCGCCGACAAGCACTCCGAATCGCTGGCGTCAGTCAAGTAGAGCAGAGAGCGTACCGCGACGGTGTGCCCCCGCAGACCAGCGAGGAGGAGGACGGCGAGGATCGCCTCGGTAGCGGCGGCTGGCGTCAGCGGGGACAGTGTTCAACTTACCCAGCGGCAGGAGCATGAGATATCGCTGCGCACCGTCGAGCAGGGGGCTGCGATACGGCCAGAGGTGTGTGCACTCCCGCGGCGAGCAGAACCCGAATACCCCGAATCGGACCGCGTACGTGGTCGAGCTGGGCTGGCTGAGGGTGAGGAGCGACATGGAGGTGTACGGGGCTGTGAGTGTTCCGAGGGTGCTGACGTCAGACGTGGGAGAGGAGGGAGCGTACCACAGGATAGCGGAGGTGCATGCTGCCAGCAATGCTGGAGCGTTGGGCCCCCGAACAGCGTTCTGGGCCATGCAGTGGGTTGGTTGTAGAGACGAGGAGAGAAGCGTTAAATGACGGCAGTACTGTTGAGGTGACTACTTATCACCGAGGCCGGACCGACGCCGAGCCGATCCAACCGAGACGCTGCCAATTCGCCGATTCCCCAGCACATCCCATGTGAACAATGCAGATGAACAATACTCTACTGTAGAACTACAGACCCCGTCTATCGCTTGGCCTTTGGCTTCGTCTTTGGCTTGGTCTTCGTCCCGACCTTCGCCGCTGCCTTGCCCTTCCCGCCCTTCTTCTTCTCCAGCGCAACCTTGACCGGTTTGGCGCGCATTCCCTCGTGCTCAAACGCACTCCCCTTGCCTCCGAGCTTGATCTTGCTTGTCTTGGTTTTGTCCTTCCTCTTCTTTGCAGGAGGCTTGGGCAGCGGCTCGGTGATCTTGACAGGCCGGTTCGACTTCTTCGCACTGCGGATGGCAGCGGAGATGTTGGCCGCCTGGCCGTTCTCGCGTGCCTCCTCGTCGTTGGCCATCTTGCGGCGCTTGGCACGCCGGGACAGGCCGTCGTACTTGCCATGCTTCTCCTTCTTGCCGTTCGCGTCGGTCTTCGGCTCGCGTGCGGTCTTGGTCTTGCCCTCGCCTGTGTGTGCCACCTTGCCAGCTTCTGCAATCGTCAGCGCACCGCCGCCCCTTCTACCCACCTTTAGCCACTGCCTTCTCCTTCTCGCTCTGGAACCATGTCCTTGCCGGCCGTGAGAAAATCTCCTTCTCATGCTCGACCATGTTCTGCCCCTTGCGCAGCTCCATGTCCGCCTGGCGCAGCAGCTTCTCCTCCTTCTCCTCCTTGAGCACATCGGCGACCTCGTCCTTGAGCTCCTCGAGGCGCTCGGCCTGTGCGGCGACCGCCTCAGTGGGGATGATGCGGTGACGGATCTGGTCCGTCCGCGACTGCTTGATCACGGCTTTGAGCATCTTGCGGTCCGCCTCGCCGACGAGTGTCACCGACCGGCCTTTACGGCCAGCACGCGCTGTACGACCCACACGATGGGTGTACTGTGCGAGCTGGCTAGGCATGTCGTAGTTAATGACCGTCTCCACGCCCTTGATGTCGAGACCGCGCGACGCGAGATCAGTGGCTAGGAGGTAGTCGACGTGGCCCTCCTTGAACTCCTTCAGCGCGACCAGACGCTGCTCCTGCGTAAGGTTGCCGTGAAGCTCGGCGGCCTTGAGGCCGCACAGGCCGAAGACGACACGCATCTGGTGCGCAAGCGCCTTGGACCGGAAGAAAATGATACACCGCTCGCGCACTGTGCGGCGACATAGCGCCAGCAGAGCCGGAGAGCGGAGGTTGTCATCGCGGATACGCACAAACTCCTGCGTGAGGCCCGCGGCTGTGTTGCGCTCCTTGTCCACAAACACGCGCACGGGCTTGTCGAGGGAGAGCTTGACGAGCTCGTCGACCGAGTCGGTCATGGTGGCCGAGAAGAGCATGGTCTGCCGCCCACGCGGGCACTGCCGCACGATCTCCTCCAGCTCATCCGTGAACCCGGCCTCGAGCATGCGGTCCGCTTCGTCGATGACGAGGATGTCAAGGGCGGAGAGGGTGAACGAGGGTGTGTTGGTGAGGTGATCGATGAGACGACCGGGTGTTGCAATGAGGATGTCGGGGAGAGTGCGGAGAGCATGGGCCTGGACGGAGAGGGAGAGACCACCGACAAGAAGGGCGAAGCGCACGTCGAGACCGCCACGCTCTGCCAAAGCTTTGCCGACCTGCTCGCACTGGACTGCCAGCTCACGAGTTGGGCACAGCACCAGCACACGGCAGGCTTGGCCACCGCGCCCGCGATCGCGATAAGACAGACGCTCAAGGATAGGGATCATGAATGCGGCTGTCTTACCCGAACCGGTGACTGCGGATCCAAGGATGTCGCGGCCAAGCAGGGCGAGTGGGACAGCGCGAGACTGAATTGGTGTGGGCTGGCTGAAACCAAGCGACGCCAGCGCGCGCAGGAGTGGTCGGGAGAGGTTCATTGATGTGAACGACGTAGGGACGTCGGTCTGCTCGGCAGTAGGGTCGGCGGAGAAGAACGCGTCTTTGCGGGCCTTCTCAGCTGCCGTCTCCTCCTCTTCGTCAGACGAAGACCCTGCGTCGGCGTCATCTTCGACTTCAACCTCTGCCTCGGCGTCGCTGTCTTCTTCGTCATCATCCTCGTCTTCGTCGTCGTCATCGTCATCATCGCCCTCGTTGTCAAAGTCGACCTCCATTCCCTCATCCTCCTCGTCTCCATCCTCACCGTCATCCTCGTCCTCCTCTTCGACATCCTCCTCCTCGTCGCTCCCCTCGCTGCTCTCCTCCTCCTCCTCCTCGCGCCTCCGCTTCCGTTCCCGATACGACTGCAATGCCTTCCCTGTCCGGCGCTCAATAATGTCGTCCACAGTCAATCCGCTGCCGCCCTTGACCTCGTCGCCTCCCCACAGGTCAAGCGTGCCGGGTCCGGCGCCATCGAGGTCGAAGGCGAAGTCGGCGTCGAACTCCTCTCCAGGGCGCTTGGAAGGCTCGGCAACTTCGACCTGGGGGGTCTCGTCGTCTGAGTCGATTGTCCCGATAAAGTCGAGGGACATTGTGTAGATGTATTATGTGAAGTGGTGAGAAATGGGAAGGTTTGGTCACAACAATGAGCCAAGTGGTCGGTATGAAGCCGGAAATTCTTGAGTCACGTGCACTTCACTGGAGCGGAGAGTGAGCTGTACTCCGTCATCGTGGTCGACGGTGGTCAAATTGCCACCCAAACCCCTGCCTTAGGCGCCCTGGCTGCCGCGCTCGAACACCGAGGACAGTCACCCCATCATCCACTTGGTCGTCATCCACCTCTCCGCAGTTTCTCTCGCATCTCGGCGCCACTCTTATCCTTCGCATCGCGAAGCCATCAGCTCGCATCGTTCTGTGCATCTGTGACGCTCATTGGCGGCGATAAACTTGTCCTGGACACGCCACATCATCCACACCTAACGACACCTAACGAATCCTCTCACATGGAACCCTCACATGCCCACCCTCACCCTCGTTCACGGAGTCACCACTTGATTGTCCCTAGTCATCCTTGTCATTGCTTACCAGATCACCATCCCCTCCGCCTATCGTATTCGCACGAACCGCGGATATGCCCATATCCGTATCTGACCACAGGGGTGGGAAGGGTTTCAATCGTCAACGCTGAATGGTTTGAGGACCGTGCGGCGTTTTGACCCCACTTTCCAGCCATGCCAGCCATTGTTTCCCCTGTGGTATACAGCGAGCATGGCGTCGCTCGAGCCTGTCGACTGGCACCAAGTGGGGTATTAACAGGTATGCAGGTATTAATATGACCTGCCGAACCCTGGCGTGTCATGCCGCTTCGGCTTCGGCGCGTGCGGAAGCCGAGTGGCGATGAGTGAGTGGCTCGAGCATTCTGATACTTTTAGCTGGCTGTTGCTGCCCATGGCCGGATTATCCAGGTGTCGACGGTGTCCCGAGGCGTTGGATTACATCGAATTACCCTTTTGGGCACGGTTGACCAGTTTCATATCGGCACAGATGATGAGCTGGTCCCCCATTTTGCTCTCCATCTCCAGCGGCATCGGACGCCTTTGAGGGATTGCGAGAGAGTCGCTTGGTCGAACCAAGTCGAACGTTGGTAAATGGGTATACCTAATCTTGGCGAGGTGCGAAAGGGGGTGGTGGTGGTGCAGTCTGATCGGAGCTCCTTGACTCCTTTGACGCCACAAAGCGGCAGAACAGAGATTGGAGCACAATACGGCACTGGCTTTGGGATGTTGATTGATGTTGGGTTGGAAGGTGACAGACAACAACGTCGCGTCAGTCTTGATCGACACTTGACCACTCGTTGAGATTGTCAACAACCATCTCAACATCACCAATTCAACAGGACTCACTCCTTTGTCCTCCCAGTCAGCTCGCCATCATCATCACTGGGCCTTTACAATAAGCTGCGCTGCTGCCCTCCAACTCCCTTCGCCACACACAGCCTTGTCCACATCAGCTCTCGAGTCTATCCCATCAACCCCAGGCATCGAACGGTCGCAGCGCTGGCCGCTGTTCTGGATCAGTCGATCAATTCGCACTCACACACACCCACGCACAGTTCCCTCCCACCTGATTACGTCCATGTCGACGACAACCACTGCCGTCCACGATTCACCACCATCCCCATCCTTGACATCCCCTTTATCTCTCTCCTCGCATATTCCCTCACCGCGACTACCCGAGACCAAGAACGCAGCCCAGCGCTTTTCTCCTATCGGCGTCGACTACGACGTCCCATCGGCGACCACTCCCGCCCGCTCCAAGATTGAACAACAAGGCCTTGCGATCCAAGCGCAATCCGCACTCCCTCCACTAACCGATAAGTCTATACAAGAGACAACCGACGCCGTCAACACCACCGGCACCGACACCGACACCGAACCCGAAACTGACAACCCCCCAACAATGGCCACTATCGCCATACCACTCAGATCAGGGATCACACGCTCGACGCGGCCCCCTGTGCTTCCGCTTGCGCAGTCCTCACTGTCGACCTTCAACACGTTTCTCGCGCAAGACCCGTTTCCCGCCCCCTCGCCCACGCGCTCCCCGCGTACCCCTCACACACCACGCACAGCTCACAGACACTCCTGCGACGGCGTGATCCAGACTCCTTTTCTAGCGCGGCGGAGCAGCACGGGCACATTCGGTGCGCGTACCGGACCCATTCTCCCTGGACCCCTGTCGGCGCGTACGCCGTCCCCTTCCAAGTCCCCTTCCAAATCCCCGTCAAAGTCCCCGTCCAAGTCCCCGTCGACGAGCCCAGTTGAAACACCACGGCGCTCCGCTTCAGTGGGCCGCGCTGACATACCCCCTAGTTGTGGGACGCCGTTGCTCGAAGGCGTCGCCGAGGGCGCAGAAGAAGAGCGCGTTGTCATTGTGGACGCAGAGCGCCCCGACGATCAATCAGTGCCAAGCCGGGAGCCTAGGCTTGACGTCATGCCACGCAAGAGCGCCGAGCTTCCGTACGTTGTTGATCAAATTATGGACTTCTCCACGTTCGAGGTTCAATTCTGCTGGCCTGGCGACGTGCATCCCTTCAACGCGGCACGTTCCCAACCAGTTGCAACCACCACCCACGACGACGCTTCCAGCGCAGACGGCGATGAGGGATCCCGTGAGCGTTTGCTCGATCTGGGAATGGTAACGGAGCGCGCCGATCTGATGACTCAAATTCGGGGTCTAGGCTACGACAATCTCGCTGGACGAATGGAGCGGAGGTGAGTTGTGTGCCACCAACATTGCTAATGGCAGCCCAACGCAAGGATCACATACCAAGCACACCCCGCACCCATCGCTCTCCTCCACTGCCGAGGCGCACGCGTCTATCGGCGACAACGAGTCTGTCACCTCGGCAACCGCACTTCTCCCAGCAGCGCCGATCCGCCCCAGCACCCGCCCTCGACCGCCACCACTCGAGCTGGCGTTTGGATCCGCCCCGCCCATCCGGCGGCCGACTGCTGGATCTCGCGGTGACCTGACGCCCAGCCGCAAAGCGCAGCTGATCCGGCGTACGCGGAAGTTGGAGCAAGTGCTGGGCGCTCCCGTTCCAGAGAAGGATGTGGGACAGTTCATCGTCGAGCCGAGTCTGGCAACCACAACGGTGATGACCAAGTTCGAGGAGGGTGTGTGGCCAAGTGCGCCCACAAACGGGAAGCCGGAGTGGGAGAGGGCGGACGTCGTGCCGCGCTGCGAGAGGCGCGTAGAGGACCTCCCCCAGGCTGAACCCACCACGCATCGGGTCAGACACGAGCGTTCTGGCTCGCGGGCCCTCCAGCGCATGCGTTCACTCATAGGCGGGCGGGAGAATACTCCGCCTGCCCGGCTTGTCGTGAACCTCACGCGCGAGGTTAGAACCACCGAGACGCAGATACGCTCTCATCCCATGATCAGGCAGGGCATGAACCGCGATGAGCCGACTACGCCAGAGACGCCAATGTCGTGCACGACAGTCTCGACCGTCGAGACCTCCGAGGAGGTCTCGCGCCGCCAACGCCGCCTCCAGCTCGCTAAAGTAAGCAAACGCGTCTGCTTTCCTAACTGACGCCAGCTCCAGCGCCTCCTCGGTACCCATATCCCGCCCTCGGCTTTGCGGACGCGCGACGACGACCTCGTGCCCAGATGCACCCCCACCTTGCCCCAAACACAGCGCAGCGCATCCGGCTCGACTGTGTCCCTGGTATCATCATCATCATTGGCGGACCCTAGTAAAGGCCGCCTTGCAACCCGCCTCCGGCGCACATGGGTCGGTCGCCCACCTATATCGATTGAGCCACTGAGCCCCGAACCCGCGTTCAACGACGAGAGCACCATGACGCCCCAGGAGAAGGCGGTCGCGAGAAAACGCGCTTCCAAGCTCGAACAGGTCTTCGGCCGCGTCCCCCCACAGGACATGTTCCTCCCCCTGCGCCCGCGGCCGAGCGCCGACATGGACGACGGGGGCAGCGAAGCGCCTTCGCACGCGACCCACAGAGTCCTGCATCACCCATCTGCATCTGAGGGCGCGGCTGCGACAGTCGAGGAACCCGGAATGGTGCCCTCTGCAAGTTTCGCAAGCTACCGGGACAGCATCCGCAGTCTGATCTGGCTTGTCGAGAACGACCAGGGCCGCCTAGCAAGCATTGTCGACGAGATCGCCGAGCTGGACGACACGCACGTCAGACAGGGGCGCCACGCCTCCCACTCCTCCATCGACGGCTTCCACCCCTTCGCCGCAGCGGGTATACGGCGGTCTTTCTCGCCCCCGGCCAAACCCACCTCCACACCGCGCTCCCCCAAGTCCCCACGGTCCCCCATGGCGCTCTTCCACTCCCTCTCCCGCGCGACCGGCATCCTCACCTCGGGATCCCCCAACTCCCCCACGGAGTCGATCACGCCCGAGCTCAGCGCGCATTCCCTGGCCCGCCGGCGGACGCGCAAGCTCTCCTCGTTCTTCGGGGAGCGTGTGGACCCGGCACACGGCCACGCAGGCGCCCACGTCCACGGGCACTCGTTCTCGGCTGCCAACGGCAGCTCGTACACGGGGGCCGGGTATGTTGGGCCGCGCGCGCAGGCCCGCGGTGCGCTGGCGCCGGCGGCTGCGCGCCGGCGCGAGACGTTCGACGGCGTGCTCGGCGAGCTGTGGCGTAATGTCCAGACCGAGGCGGCGCAGGGCCGCATGCGTGCAGCCGAGTTCGGCAGTCTCCGTGAGATGTGGGGCCGGCTTGGGCGAAAGCGTGCGCAGTCGGGTGCATGGGCTGAGCTCTGAGCCTAGCAAGCGCCAGCACCGTTCCGCCGTCGCCATCTCCTGCAGCACTCCCATTTCCGTAACTCACCTTCATTCAGACTCGTTCCGTCGCTCATTGGCCCCAGTCATCGCACAACAGCCACATTGTACTACCCCCCATCAAAGAGTATATCCACCCGCCCTCGTTCAAGTGCATAGTGTATACAGCAAATGCTACAGTCTATATCTAGAAAACCATGCAGCCGCTACCGTCGCCGCCCACTACGACACAGCCGTGCGGAAATGGAAGCTCGAGTCGTACGTCAAATGCGCGTCATGTACATGCTCGTCCCCGTCGCCTGGCCCGCCGACGAAGAGCTCCTCAAACTCCCTCAGCCCAGACTGCGAGATGACGCCAAACGCATCCTGCAGCAGGGGGCCGAGGTAGTCGAGCTCCCCGATGACCTCCTGCATGGCGAGGGCGTAGGCGAAGAAGAGGAGGTGTCGGCCGCCGCCGCGCACGGAGCGGCGCTTCACGACGTCCAGGTCGCGGATGGCGTCGACGAGACGTTCGCGTGCGGCCTCGGCTGGAGGAAGGCACGGGGGCATGGGGATACGCAGACGGAAACCGGCGGAAAGGGTGTAGAACTGAGCGTCAGCGAGGAATAGGTGTAATGAAGATGCTGGATACATACGTAAAGAATAATACTGCCGGCCATTTCGCGCTGTTGTCGATTGACTGGGAGCACGAATGCGTGCCGGATACTCTGGTCCCTGCCGTTAGCTGGCAATGCGTGACACACGCACCATTCAGACCGCGTCGTGACACAGCGCATACTGTGCAGCCGGTCGAGCATGCGCTCACAGCTGAGCAGGACTTCGTGGTAAAAGTCGAACGCGAATGGCCCCTTCAGGCGGGGTTCGTTCTTCGCATGCCCAAGTAGCCCACGTAGCTGAGCTAGCTGATCTTGCAGGTGAAGTTCCCTGCGTTTAGCACCGCCTGCGGGTCCACTCACATTGCCATAAACTGAAGCACGCCTGGGCTGAGGTGGTGTTCCGGCGCCGTTACGGGCGACGGAGCCGGAAGGAGGTGGGTGCTCTCGTTCGGCGTCGTGTCGCTCTCCGGGGACACGGGCCGCGGCGGATGTACAGCAGGCTCGATGCCTCTCGTGTACGTCGTCACGAGCTTGGAGTAGAGGTACGACAAATCGAGGAAGAAGCTGGTATCAGCGCTGCCTGAGTATATTTCCGAGCCAGACGTACTCCCCAAGGCCCATTCGGAGCTCGCGGCGTGCAGTAAATGGCCACCACCAACGTGTGACCACTGCAGCCCATACCACGCCGGCGACGATCGAGGTCATGCGCTTGATAGCAATGGTCAGCGGCGAGAGGTCCTTGTCACGCTGGTTGTAGGTGTAAAGGCATGTGAGGTTCTGTCGTCAGCTCAAGCGCGGCCGCAGCAGCTGACGCACATAGGTGAGCAGAATGAAGCGTCCAGCTTGGGCGTATTCCGGCATCTGCGTGATGATGTAGAAGCAGGGCAGGGAGAAGAGGAAACCGAAGATGGGCAGGGCGACCGGGTTTTCTGGGAACAGGACGCATGCGATCACGGCAACTGCTCCTCCAAGACTGCCATCAGCATTTGTGGGGCATAAGGCGGCATTGGTCAGTCACCCACATTGTGCCAACGATACGGAAGAACGACCTAGAGGTCAGCTTGGTCCACTGCAATTGACTCACAAGAAATTAGTCTGCCCAATGGTCATGCTCATAGTCGCAAAGTACGCAATGAGGGCCCATTCACCCCTGTAGTCGAGGAAGAAGTGGCGCGTGCTCTCCGCAAAGGCCGGCGCAGCGAGGATGGCGCCCCCGAGACCAGTCTTGATGGCGTACCGCATGTCCGGCTCCCTCAGGCGCGACCCCAGCTCCCACGTGAACTGGTACAGCCGGCGGCGGAAGGGCATGCCAGTGCGCGCTGGGGTGAGGAGCGTGCCTCGCTCGTCGCGCTGGGTCTTGGGGAACAATGGGGGTTGAAGCTTGCTAGGGTCGATGGGAACGAGCTTTTCTGAGTGTCAGCTGATCGCCGTAGGCATGTTGCTAACGGAATTGCTTGTATAAGAAGTTGGCCTTGCGTCGCTTCTTCCAGGGAGCCAACCAGGTGCGGAGATGATCCATGAAAGTGACTGGTGGGGAGTCGATGATCTGTGTTTAGCTGATGACACCGCCGATAGCTAACCTCGTTGACGGTACCCAACAGAAAGAGGAGCTCGCGGGCGAATTCCTCCAGAGTGAAGAGGAAACTGAGGTCAGCATGGGCAGTGGATAGTAACCAATGAACTAGCAGCTTACAAGTAGACTAAGAAAATGACCTCGTTGGGACCGTCCTCGTCCTCAAGCGCCGAAGCCCCCGATATCGCCAGGTTTGGCGGCGCGAGGTTCTGCCCCTCCTCGTCGCTGCCAACGCTGTCGCTGTCAGAGTCGCAAACTGCGTTCCGTCGCCGCGGGCCTGCATAGATCCGTTTGATGGCACGGCTGGACGAGCTACTGAAGTCTCTCAACGCGTCTGCCACGCCCTTGCGTACACCCGGCACGTCGGCCTCTTGGGCATCCGTTTTCGAGTTGGCGCCTATCACCTCCTCAATAGCGTCAAGCGCGTCATCGCATTGGGCCTGCAGTTAGTTCTGCACAGAGACTCATCCGACCCACCACCAGAGCGTCCAAGTCGTCCCCAGTCATGCGCTGTAGTTGGAGGAAGAGCTTGACACTCTGCTCGACATCGGCCTCCTCCTCGATCGAGATGGTCGGCAGGTCCCCCAACTCATAGATTACGGACTCGGTCATGTGGTGGTTCCGCTTCTCGGCCTTGTCGAGGTCGAGCCTTCCATCCCTGCTTGCGCGGAGCAGGGTCTCCTGCAGCCGTGTACTTGACCGCATGGCGGCGAGATGCTGCGCTAGACGGGCCATGCTGCCTAAAGCAGCTTCGTAGAGTTCGAGCTTGGCGCCACGCATCCGCGGATCGATGAGCCGCTCGTGCTTGGCCTCAGAAAGGTTTGCCTTGAGCGACTTGAAGGCCGCACCGTGGGCCTTGACGGCGTTCGCGAGGGGCATGCGGTTCTCCTTGTGTTGGGGCTGCTCGAGAAGGAAGGTGGATGTCAAAATGTCGAGGAGGCATGAGAAGGCATCTAGCGACTTAGTCATGGACGCCTGTAGTCGTGTGGTTGCGGATACCGGCATGACTGTAAAACAGACAATGTTGGTAATCGTGGCTAGGGTCAGCTGCAGAGTAAGACAGGAACAGCTCACCTCCGATGGCCACAATGAGTAGCACCTCCTTGAGTTTTACCCATCCGCCCTCCTTTACGACGACAGTGAAAAGGGTCACAGCGGCCATGGAGCAGCCGGTGTTGAAACTTGGGTTGTTGACCCACTGCTTCAGCCATGCCAGTGCACCCATCGAGCCGCCTACGCAGACAGCGCATACGACCCAGTCACCCATCTCGCTGACCCAGTCCCAGTGTGTGCCTTGTGACGGGGAAAAGTAGTCGAAGAAGCGCAGAATCCCAAAGGACAAAAGCGATACGAGGGCCGCTAGCGTTGCGAGTATGATGCAGTACCGCGTTGATAGGATCATATTGCCCATCGTGCGGGCGGGGTTGAACTGAGGTCAGCGGGACGAGAGCTACGAGCTGAACGCACGTAGACGACGATAGTGGCCACCATGTGCGCCGAGTACGCGGGTACTGGCCGCGTGCGACCATGCACATCCGTCTCAGTACGCATGGAGAGGAGGCGAGAGAGCTGAGGCACAAAGGTGAACAGCTCGGCGATCAAATATGCCAGGCCACACTTCAGGACAGGGAAGAGGTATGCCGGCGGTGTCCATTTTGCGGGTTCTGTGTATTAGCAAGGTCTACGCCGGCACCAACCAACCTTGCCTCTTCGCGGAACCTGGAGTCATTGGTGTCCCTGGTGTGACAGGCGTTCCCGACGCTGCGCTTGATTGATCTTCCGGGGGCTCAGGCGCCGATGGCGTCGCGACCGTCACCACACTGGGACGTGGTGGAGACGTAACGCGCTCCAACCGTGTACCTGCTTCCCCGAAACTCGGCGCTCCGAACCCATCAAACGTCGGCGGGGAGGAGCTCAGGATGGCCGAGTACGACGACCTGTTATCTTCATCTTCCCCGTCGTACTCCTCGTCTGTCTCCACCACGCTATGTACTCGTGGCACTGTTTGGGATAAGACCCGCCCTCCCCTGCTCGGCGTACCAATCCCCAGGGCGCCATAAGGCGATCGACGGCTACTGAGTGCCGGGGAGGGGTCGCGGCGCCTCACGCTGGGGGAATGATCCCGTCTGCGTGTACTTGGTGTGCGATATCCGGCGTCCGGAGGGAGGACGAGATCCTGCAGACTCTCCCAGTTGGCGAGGTAGTCGTTCTGGGGAGCGATGGTTGGCCTAGAGTCCGAGTCGTCGCGCGTACGGCTGGGTTCGCGTGTCGGTCCGGCCCAGCGGGGCGAGGGTAAGGAGGTGCCGAAGCCTCTGCCACGACTGTATGGGGAGGCGGAGGAAGGTCCAGCCGAGAACAGGTTGGAGTTGATGCTAATGCGATGTGACAGGCGGGGTCTCTGCGAGGCAGTCGAGGCGGCTGATCGGGGCGCGGAGAATACCTCGGATCGCATGCGGTGTGTCGCTGTTGGCGTTGTGGCCAGCTCGTCGTCTGCGTCTCCGTCTGCATCTGTGCTTGCGTCGTTGAACCCGCTCCCTGATGGAATTGGTGTGGGATGGCTGCGTGGCGCTGATGGAGGGCTCCCGCGTCGCATGGCTGGCAATGTGTTTTGGCTGTCGGGAGAACAAGAGTGAGGTTACAGTGGGAATGGAAAGCGACAAGTCAAGACATGGGAAGAAGAAGATGGTGGTGATAGTGATGATGCAAGATGATGGATGCTGACGAGGAATGGGAGAGTACTAACAGTGATTAGTACATATAGTCTCCGAAAGTCGCGGGGTGGACTGGTTGTTATTGTTCTCAGGTTATTGTGCGGGGACCCATTAGGAAGTGATCACGTGACTATTAGCGGGCGTCTAAAAGTCACAAGCGACCGTCTGTTGATCACCATCAATCCAGCGCGCATTGTTCGTTTCGCCGTCTCTTCCAGCCAGTCCTTATCAGGACGTGCAGCACGCAGCAGCACACCCAGTACACGCAGCACGTCCGCACGATGCCCGATGCGTTACAGTGCGGTGCTACCGGCATCAGCCATTGGCGCGAATACGCGCGAACCACTGTGTGAGCGCCTGTCCCGCCGGGTGCCATTACCCCGGTCACACCATTGTGCCTCGCCCTATCTTCATTGTCAACATGTCGCTGGTAGGAGTCACACTTAATTGTCTATCTCTGCGCGTCTGCACACCTGTTTATAGGACAGCAAGTGTTGCTGTCCTATGTAACATCGTGGTTTACACTTCAGCGTCACCGCATCTTGATCTACAGGCAGCAGATTGGCATAGGTGTACTCCTCTATCGGTCTACTCGCTCAGGTTATCACACGAACTATACGTAACTGTGATCCTTGTCACCATCGTGCAGCGTCAGTGACGGTAACCGAGTCGATAAATGAGCCTCCTCATACTACCGTCTAAGTTTGCATACCGCTACACCCGCATACCTCGCACGCCACTCAGCGACTCTAGAGCCAAGCGATTCAGGTGAAGCGAGGTGACTTCCACCATGTGTGCCTGGCACCAACAACAACGTCACGGGCTGTTAATTGCACCCGGTTTGAGGACCTGAGTTTGGGCTTGTCGACTGCATGTCAAGTGCGTGTCACCTGTCACCTGGCCAAGGTCGTCGGTGGACAGGGTTGGGCACGCTGAACAGGGGAGCACCTGACGAGTCACCAGTCACTACTGGGGGTACAGGGTTTGGAGAAGATGGGACAGCCAATCTGGTTGGGCAGGAGGCCTGGTGGGTCAGGTGTGCGCGGCGGCTAGAAAGTCTGCCCATTGGCAGCTGTGAGGCTCCGGCCAACACTCCGGCCTGAAAAGTGTCTCCCTTCTGGAACCTCAGTGCCTCTGAGAGTGTCATGTCCGAGGATGACCAGGGAGTTTGGGGAGGTGGACCGGGAAATGAACTGGGAGGTAGTGTTGGTGGTGGGCTGGGGGAGGGGGGTCGGAGTCGAAGTGGAGGAGAGAGTGGAGGAGTGGATAAGAGTGGAGGGGATGGAGGGGGGGGAGGGAGGAGTGGCCGAAGTGGAGGGGAGACCTGCGTTGACTCTCTTTTTGGTCTCGATCACATTTTGTCGATCACGATCCCCCCTCACTCACTCCCTTTCATGCTTCTTTCCACCGTATCCACCATAGAAGGGCGCCACCGTACAAGGGGGATCCCACCGTAGCACCGTAGCACCGTAGCACCCAACTACCACCCAATCACTACTGGTCGACCCCACCCCTCCCCCCCACACGCACCCCTCACCCCACGATTACATGCACCGAGCACTCACCGTTTACCACTCACTTACCACTCACCACTCACTCACTCACTCACTCACTCACCATCCAATCCATTTCTATCCAAATCATCATCATCACTATCATCATCGTCCCCGACGTCAACATCATCATCGTCATCACCATCACCATCGCCATCCCCATCCCCATCCACTCCCTCATCCCCGTGGGCAGCAGCACAGCATTATCCCCTCCCCAAAATAGACGCACACCCCAACCCCATCAACTCAGCGCACACGCCTAATGTCCACTATCACCTTACCCGTACGTCCAGCGTCCCATGTCCATGACCTCGTCCATAGCCACTCCGGCTCGCTACCACTTTCTCCACTCTCACCAAGAGACACATGCTGACGCCACACTTCTTTACCTTCAACTCGCCCTCGCTGTACCTCGCTGAATCCTCGCACTTGCACTTGCACTTGCACCGACACCACACCTCCCTTCCTACACACCACCTCGTGTTCATGTCGTTGTCGCCGCAATTCACCCGCCGCACGACCGCTCGATACCCCCTCGTGCTCTCGTACCATACTCCCGACCTCGTTACTGCCGGGTAACATGAACACTCTAAACACTCTCTCTTCCACACTCTCCCTCATGACGGTGGAACCATGGACGACTACCACCACAATTTTGATCACTACCTCCGTATGGGACCACCACCACTCCGCGCCCGACCTATGCTCAAACGACGACATCAACCGTTCTACCATCCTCCTCGACCGCTTCAATCTCTCCCAACTGGATGTTTCACCCTCCTCCGACCCCGTCCATGTCGGCCCATGTCCGTTTCCAATCTTATTAACCATCCACAGCGCCTCGGCGGAGTCAGGTGCTATTGGGCGCTCCTGGTGCCTCAGTACAGCTCGACGCCGGGCGGGGGATCGAAGCTCGAGCTTAAATTTGTCTACCTCGACCCAGTGATGGCCTCCCACCTCGGACCGCAGTCCCTCTTGGTACTCAACCAGGGGCTCATCGAACTGATCCACCCGAGCGAGCGGGAGCGTGAGTAGGGAGGCAGCGCAGTGGTATTTGAAGGGGTGTGCGCTGCGGCCAACAGCTTCCAACCCTCGCTCCCTCCTCGTGCCGCTGCGCCGCTCTGGTTCTGTGTGGACACGAGGCAATGCTGACGCACCCAGAGGCACGCAACGACTTGGCAAACGCCATCCAGTCTGACGACTTGCAAGGAAGTGTTACTCGGTAAGTACAACGACTAGCTTCCGACTGGCCTGTGGGATGGAAACAGGCAAGCGCTACTACCACACTCTTGCTCGGTTGCGTGGACGGCCGACTGCTTATCGCTCTCGATTGCACCGTACCTTAGCTCGATCACAATGACACCGTCACCGACAATGTCACCCTCGTCTATCCTCGTTTATCACTGACAAACCTCAGCATGCGCTTCTCCCGACTATCACGGATCCGCCAGATGCTCGGCGCACAACCATCGGAGCTCAATCTACCTCCAGAGCTCGGTACCGTTGCGGAAGACTCGGACTATCTGATCATCGATCTCGTTCTCAACTGGGTGAGTCACTAGCTCAGCCACCATGTGCTTATCTATAATTAGGTTGCGGATGGCCTTCTTCTGGCTTTCTTTCATGCCATCAAGGATTTTGATCCGCAAACCAACAACGATCCAAATCGGCGCCACGAGGGCTGGTCCAACTACTGTGGTTCAGTCGGCATGTCGGACGAGCACGTCCGCGAGATTCAGCAGAGCCTTTCTGCCAACGTCGCGCCAACCCAGCGCACACGGTATCCACCAACACGAGTGTTTCAACTGCACTCTGTGCATAACGACGCAGCTCACTCGACGTCAATGGTCTTTTCGTGGCCGCCACCACGAAGTCAAGACACGCCGTCAGAGCAGTTTGATGGGCTCTACGATGCGGACGAGTACGCAGATTTCATGCGCGGCGTCGACATGGACCCCAGCGCTCTGGCCGCAAAACCCGGTGAGGTGCGGACCAACTGCACGACGCGGTTTGGCGCCGAGCACTCGATAAGAACCGAGGGATTGTATCGGCACGTCACGTCCGTGTTCATCCCCTACGACCAGATCATCTTTGCGTGCTTCCAAACGACCAAGCTTTATGAACTCCACAACGCGAGTGCGGCGCACGAACCTTGGAGTGCACCGCAGAACCAGCAGGCCTCCCCGCTGCAGCAGCAGCAACCGCCAATCCCGGCTCCGGCCGTCAGTGGACCCCCGCCCAACCAAGACTGGCGACAGCCAAGCGAATACGAGAGGGGGTTCGCTCATTCCTCCCCGGCATCTGGTTCCCACTTCCCCCCTGCGCCCGAGTACCCCCCACCCCCAACTTACGGCGGCCCACCACCGCCCAACCTTAATTTCGATGCCAATTCGGGCTACCATGCCGGTCGTCTAACCGAGGCCCCTCCACATCACAACCACACACCACCACCCCCGCAACCACCCCCAACACGCGGCGGAGCCTCAACACGGCCGCTCGTCCGACCACCAGGGGACGTGGAGAAGTGCCGGGGATGCGGGACGCGTGAAAGTCCCGAATGGCGCAAAGGCGAGAACGGGGTTAAGGACTTGTGTAATGCCTGTGGGCTCAAGTTGGCGCGTGCGGTTGCAAAGCGCGAAGGGAGGCAGAAGCCAAGGAAGAAGGATAAGTAGGAAAGTATCTGCGCTGGTGGTGAGGTGAGAGTGAGGTGGCACGCAGACGCGGTGTAGAGTTAGAGCAGGGAGTGTAACCGCTGAGCGGCGGCACCATGTACGCAGGAGGAGGTCATGACAGGCCATCATAATGCATTGACTGTGAATAGACGTCGTTGAGCGAATACCTCAGAAGGTTAGCGGGACCACCGAACGTGCGGGAAACGCGCTTAACTGAATTGTTCAAAGCGTGTTCCTTGTACTCTAGCAGCTCCAAAGTTACATGACTGGTCATGTCGACACGTGGTTAGATAGCCGCGTTCAGCCACGCCGTGCACTCCAGCTCCCTCACTAGTTGCCATGGCACGATCGTGGGGAACCGCGAGACGCCGGACCTGACTTGGTGTTCTCAAGCGCGATCTCAAACAGTTGTCGAGGCGATTTCCGCAAGTCACTGTGCCTCACGGTTGCGAACCTCCACCTCCAATTGGTGCCCACATACAGTAGTTATCAGACGCGTCGGAATGGATCTGGCAGCTGCAGACAACGGCCGGCCATGGCGTGGCCGTGGCGTGGTTGGTGGCTTCGGGTGGCGCCAACATACGCCGTATGTTATTGGTGTTACCGTTCAAGGGTTGTCGAATCCAAAGTAGTGGATGGTACATGGCGTCACATGTGTATGGTAGCTTCCGGTACACAGCCGCAGATGCCGGAGCTATCACTGTGCTGATGTGAAACCCGATCGTGGTCACTTGAGCAATCGGCGAAGAGCAGGTGGACTAAAGTGAGAACTTGAGGAGTGGGTGATCGACCGCGTGACTGATAGCGCCGATTCAACCGGTTCTGGGCGACGGCCCGGAGCGGTAGCGCGTGACACCTCGAAGACCAATACTCCGAAATGCGCCGTCCATGAGGCGGTTGTACACCGGACTGACTGCGCTGTGCCTCGTCACCACCCCTTTTGGCCAGCTCGACATCTGGACAAGACAGTCGCGCGTCTTCGCAACGCGGTCAGGCGGCAGTTCTTGCACTCGTCCTGCTGGATGGGAAGGCGAACGGGGCTGGCGTTTCGAGGTGCTGACGCACAGACGAGGGCCACTGTGCATGGTACTGTATGACAGCATTCAGGTGTGGACTTACGACGCGTTGCAGCGTCCTGCAACACCGTACTGTCCAATTGGGCCATGCTCACGCGCATAACTTTTAATGAGGGGGACATTGATGGTGAGACCTGGTTAGCTAGTGGCTTGGCAGGTGAGGTTGAGCCTGGAAATGGCATGAAGAGAGGTACCCTCAAACAATAGTTCCACTCCCGCTCTCAATAGTCTGAAAGACCCACACTCAATAGTCTGAAAGAGCCTGGATATGGCATGAAGACGGGTAATAATCCTTCTGGTAGAACATTGTGAGCAGGGCGAGCCGAAATTAGGACCACCGTACTGGTAGCACGGTGATTGACTGGCACAACTCGTGGCCGCCTCGTGGCGACCTCCCTGCCCATTGTGCCAAACGGCATTCTTACTGTCAGAAATGCCCGTCCCCCCCGGCTTTGGCCAGCTAGGAACTTACGGCTAGGAACGAGCAGGGCAGGTGCGACGCGTCGTTAGTGGGGAATAGGACAAAGTAGTCTGGCGAGACAGGTCTCATCGTCAAGGGGCGACTGACGTCGGTGGACCTGAAGCCGGCAGGCCAGGCCAGGCGGGTGGGCAGCAGGTGGCTCCGTACTTGTGCTAATCCTTGTGCTAATTGGGTCATTGGACATGGTCACGGGTCATATTGGGTCAAGGGCGGCCCTTTGTATGAAATTGGGTCTTTGGTCGGGGTCAGAGCCTGATTCAGTGTTCTAAGACGCGTCTTAATCTGGGCACTGGTAAAGGGCGAGAGCAGAAGTCAGGCAAAAGTCAGTTATATCAGCCAAGTCAGCCAAGTCGGCCATGTCAGCCAGGTCCGGTAGAATGCTGCCGAGATTGGCAGCTTGGAGGCCTGGAGGTTTTGGGGGGGTGAGAACGAACCTTACCTCCAGGGGGTTAGTTTACAATTGTAATTCAAACTTTACAGGAAACATATGGACGACCGTATTCTCATGTACAGGGCCCAGAGTGTTAGTTGTGTTAGGTCCATGTTTACGTAGAGGCGTCGTGGCGCTCTTGACTTTTGACGCGTCGGATGTGAGAAAGGACAGACCAGTCCTACCTGTCCTGTTTCTACAATTGAGCCTAGAACATCAGAAGGCGCCCGAGTAAAAGTAAAAATGGACTTGGCAAGCCATGCCGCAGCGAGGATGAGGGTGAGGGTGAGGGTGAGGATGAGGATGAGGATGAGGGTAAGGATGAGGATGAGAGGGCGAGGGAGACGGTGAGAGAGGAGCGAGACCGAAGGAAAGAGTTGCAAGAGTTGAGTTGAGTTGAGTTGCGTTGCGTGTGCCTTGTAGTGGTAGATACTTTGACGCGACTTGCTTTTGCAACCAGCCATCACCATTTCAAGGATCCAAAAGAGGTCAAAGTTGAGTTGAGATCAGATCAGATCAATATCCTCACGAGAGTAGCTGTCCCTTTGACGCGTTCTTCTCATCTTCTACTTCTTTCCTTCTACCCCGCCGCAACACCAAATCATCGTTCTCACCACCTCCTACTCTCCTCCATCTACATCTCATTCTCTTCTCTCTCACTCTCTTTCACTCTCTCTCACTTCCCATCAACTGTTTAGTTATTTGTACCCTACTCTCCCTCCTTACTCCCCGTCTTTTCATTCCTCTCTACCACCGCAGTGCCCTGTCACATCCATCCGACTGTCTCGATTCCATCCTCTCCGTGTCGCTCACTCTCTCGGTACCGCTGGGTCACGCGTAACCGTAACGCATCCCATCCCACCCACCCAGACGGCTCGGCTCGGCTCAGCTCAGCTCACTCCTCGACCTCCTCAGCAATCCCGTAATCAAATAATCAGCAGCTGCTCGGAACAAAGACCATCCCCACCCAAGTGCTTGTTACCAATCCTCACTCCCATCCCTCTTCCCCTCGCCGCCGGTCCGCTCGCCTTCGCTGGTAGACATAATGTCCCTCCTCCAAACTCTCCAGCACAAGGCCTCACGCTCGCGCCTCCGCAGGTTCTCCAACAAGAGCATCGGCGGAGGCAGCGACACTGCCGCCGTCATGTCTGGCCGCACGGCCACTCCCTCAGGAAACGGCCAACGCACAGACATCGACGACGCACCCCCTCAAGAGATACTCTCCTCCCAGCATGAGCCTATGCCAGCCAATGCAACCGCCAGCTTAAAGTTCTGGCGCAAGCGCGCCCCCTCACCGTCTCCGGAGACATCCCATTCCCCCTTCCTCCCCAACGTCGACCGCCAAAAGTCGACCAAGTCGATACTCCGCCGTCGGCCCTCGCGCACGTCATCCCAGTCCGGCAGCGAGGATGAGCATGATTTTGCCAAGGTGACGTTTGGCGGGCACGGCCGCTCGCCGAGGGTGAAGGAGCACGCGTATCACCCTCCTCCAAGCGCGTTCGCTTCCCAGCAGCGCCGCCCAGACTCGTCTCCGTCATCATCGGGAGCTCCTACCCCGCCCATGCCTATGCCATCCCCGTCGTTGTCCGCCAATTCGGCCAACTCGTCCGCCCGTGACGCCCGCTCCCCTCGTTTCTCGAGCCTCCCTCCCTCACCTGCATCCATGACTGCTGGATCCTCGTCGTCTCACGGCTCTTACTTCCCTCCGACTACCCCGAATCTCAATGCCAACGCCAACGGGCTCTCCCCGACAACTGCCCTTCCCTCGACGCCGCTGGCCCAGTCGCGCGGATCGTCGAACAACTCATACTCGTCTCGCATCCCGGGGTCATCCAGCACGCCCTCATCGTACGTGTCGGGAACCCCGGGCGCGTCGACGCGTCTGTCGGCCAATATGTCGGACGTGTCGCCAGGCAAGTCGTTCCCCGGCTCATGTGCGGTGCCCGAATCGCCTGCCGACGCTGCTTGCCGACCATACACTCCCTCGGGACCTGCGTCTCGTGCTGCGCCCCGCACGCTGACCTACCGTTCGTCGCGGCCCACGTCAGCGGCCGGTTCGAGCGTTGCCAGCACGATCCGCGCTCCCACCCAGTCTCAGAGCCGTCCGGCCAGCGCCATGTCGAATGCTTCCACTTCGCGCCGGCGTGTCAGCTCGCGCCCCTCGAACCGCTCTACACGTAGTACTCGGGCCTCAATTGCTTCCATTTCGACACTCAAGTCGTCGTCCTCTCAGGGCCACTCATCGAATGGCACTGCTTCCCCCGGTGCTATGTCTCCCAATGCCAACAATGGTTACTTTGGAGGTTACGCGGGCTCGAGCAGCTCCCACGGCCACAGTCCCGTGTACAGTGGCGCCCAAGCATTCACTTTCCCCCCGGTGCATCTTTCCGGTCGTGCCTCCGTGATCCCAACACCTCTGACTCCGACCATGGGCGACGATGTTCCCATGTTCAACGTCATTCCAGCAACCCCCAAGGGCGCCGAGGAGGACGCGATCGTCGAGCCCCACCAGATGCGTCGCAGCTCCTCATCAGAGCGCCGCCGACGATCAGCGTCCATGGAACGCACCCTCGAGGCCATGCCAGAGGTGGACGAAGAGGACGAAGAGGAGCCACTGACAGCTCGCAAACTCAATTTCGATCTTGAGGAGTTTACTGCGCCGTCTCCTACACTCACCGAACCCCTGCAGCTCGGAAGCGTGGGGTCGCCCATTAAGCTTAAGGCGCTGAGTTTGGACGACGTTTCCAGTGATGCCGAGTCTGATGAGACGGAGGTGCGCACGGTCGAGCAGCCTACAGAAATTCTGGCCCCATCTCACGACTCGTACGCCATGGCCATCCAGTCAATTCCCGCGCCGCCGCCCCGCTACCCTAAATCACCCGCTCGCCTCACCAAGTCGCTGTACCAGGCGCACGACGACGGCCGCTCGATCTCACAGTCGCTCGCCGAACTCGCAGCCCTTGCGTGCGACCTTCCCCCTCTTGGCGAGGACCTGACGATGAACGCCAACGCCGCTGCCCAGCGCCTTGCCCATGCTCGCGCGACTCTCGATGCCTCCGAGCCGGCCTTCGACTTCTCCTCTCCCCGCCCACTCTCGGCGGCTCCTGTGATGATGACTCCACCGGTGGGCAAGACCTCGTCGCCCACCATGCCGCTTTCGCACAACCAGGATACTCCCGGCCCTTCGGCTGAGCAGCGTCGCATGACCATCGCCAACCCACCCCGCGGACCTCTTCCCCCCACGCCGCCATTCAGCTCGTACTCGTCCCTCCCGTCGCTGGTCTCGAACGGCAGCGTCCCCTCATCCGCATCGGGCTGCACATCGACGTACTTGCAGGACATTGAGTCGTCCCCCGAATCGGAGCACCGCCTCGACGCGCTGTTCAGCAAGTTCTCCATCGACGACGCCGATCTCCCGGACAATCCGGGTCTCGGCCTCGGTCTCGGCTTCGACGTCACCCCAGAGCAGCCCGTCGGGAAGCCTGCGTCTGCGCCAGCCATCTCAGTCTCGTCTGCCGACAACGAGCCCGCCTTCCGTTTCCGCCCGCACCGCATGTCTGCCATGTCGGCACACCCCCACCGCGTGGCGTTCTACGGCACGCCGCAGCTCGGGCGTATCCGCGAGCGTGACAGCTACTGCTCTGTGGCCAGTACGGTCCGGCACACGCCGCAGGGCTCCGTGTCGAGCCTGAGCATGATGTCGGAGATGAGCGACGACGAGGCCCTCAGTGCCCAGGTCGTCGACATTACGACCTTTGCGCACCCCTACGTCGTGGGACGGGAGGATGCGCGCGCGCATGAGGTCGGCGTTGCGTTCTAAAAAGTGGCGAGTCATGCCCATAGCCTGTTACAGCGGCGCGAGGCACAGGATGTCTCGATACTAGTTGTTAGATAGTTTGTACGGACCCTCCAAATGCATGTAGATTACACTCCCACGGGTGCTTGGCCACTGGGCGAGAGCACACGCAGAAAGCCAATTGACGATGATTGGTACTGACCGCCTGTTACGCCGTGGTTCGGTCCCTCATGGATCGGAGGTCATGGTGCAGACTGCAAAATGGGCATAACGGAGATGGCGACATAATGTCTCGCCGCACGATAATGCGCCTTCCGTTTAAAGACCATTTTGCACCAGATCGTCGCTGCCACCGCAGCTGGAGCTGTCACCGCCGTTGGAGCCACCACGGGAGGGCTGTCCGGCGAGGTCCTGTTAGCTTAGCGTATTCGCTCAGTTAGTGGTGCGTGCCGTTGCCGGACTTTCGACCTGGCATTTTCCTCTTCCCGGCTTGATGGACTCACTTGGCGGACAGTACCTACAGTAAAAACCAAGAGTCGAACTCGGCGTTCGGGGAAAGAACTCAGCCCACGCAGGCGAGCGGAATGACACATCCTGGAATGACATGCCGAGGGAACGCTCAGCCAGCAGAACGGGTTGTCAGTAGCGTATATGAGTGTGAGTAGGTCAGAGCTGGTGTGAATGGTGAGAGCGGGGTAGGTAGCACCGTGCGCTTGTGGGACTGCCGCTTATCTCGGCGACAGGAATGTTTTCAAAGCACTCGTTGAGTAGTTGATCAGAGAAGCCGGTTCAGGAGAAGTCAGAGCGAGAGGAGGCGTGTCTTGGATAATGGCCCCCGAATCCTTCTCGACTGTGGTTGTAGTTTTAACAATCTATACTTAGTTTGCCTCACAATCAAATCTGGCGTACGAGGTATCAGCGGGGCGGCCTTCAGTCGGCCCACAGATTTTGTGAGACCTGCTTGGCTCGTCCTTGTCTGCTACCTAGGCCCTATTGGTATCAGCAGACATTCGGCGGGTGCGATCTCCCACAACAGTTATAGGACAGCCGTGTTCGAGGCGGAGGCACACATGGTGTAACGACCTTCACATTCAGCAACCGTGTCAGGACGTACATGAGCAACGCCTTGCCATACTCCGTCAAAGAGCGCCACAGCACAGGCGAGAGTCCTCCGCTGCCACACGTATGTATTGTCAGATAGCACCTTTGACAAACCATAGCAGCATTTGCCTTCCAAGACGCCCATGTGGGGTAATTGGATGCGGGCCCCAGGCTTGCAGTGGTCTGGAGAGTTTGGCCCACGCGAACACTAGTGGGTACCCATTGTTCCAAACATATTGGGCATCACCAGAACGCAGCACATCCCCACCCCCGTTGTCTTGGTATTAGTTTTAGCCAGTTGTTCCTGTGCTAATGGGGCCCTTCGTAATCTGAGTGATCGTCTTACGTTCTCTCATTACCTTGCTGGAATCGCATGTACGTAAACACTCGCTCAAATGCTGCTGCCCAGCTGACGTCGCAAAGCTGAGAAGCCATGCGCTGTGGGTGTGGGGACTTGTGTCATACCGCTGGTCCAGGTACCGGGACGGATGGCCTCGGTGAGGCGCAGCCGGCGAAGCCGTCTCGGGACGTAAATGCGGAAGTAGCGAGGAGTACGAAGAGAGCAATGCGGGAGGCAGCTAGATTATGGCGTCGTATTACCGGCGGGACTGTCTCACGACGCGGGTTGGAGATAGACTTGGCGGCAGGTACATGCGCAGCGTGACGTCGGTCTCGGTCTGATGCGTCAATTCCCTTCACTGGCACCGAGACCACCGCAGACCCGCCCGTAGTGGTCGTTTGTCACGCTCATCATTTATGACCCTCGGCAGGACCATCACGACGATCGGTGCATTCACACGCGATCAAGACGCCCATCCGAAGGACCAGCCTAGATGGAGAGTTTAGCATAGTCATGTTACAACAGCACTGCGCTAGAAGCCAGAGCGAGTGATTTTGTCGTCGAGGAGAGGGGAGGAGAGATACCGACGCGCCCGATCTACGGAGTAACGTGCCCGATAATTAGGAGAGAGAACGAAACAGTGTTCGATGACAGAGAAATGTTCAAGAAAAGGTGTCTAGACCAAAAGAACGGCGAGGTGGCCGACGCCAGCGCCGACACCGCCATGGTTACCACCCTCTAGCTGTATCATCCCTTATGCCGCGACCTTGCCGAACAAGCGGGAAATCTTCTTGTGCTTGTTCAAGAACCCCTGCGAAGCCTTGCGCTCGGCAACGTGGACGGGAGCAGCTTGCAGCGGAACAGGTGGCATTTGCGGCCTGGAAATGGGGGCGGAAGGAACAGGAGGTGGCAGAGCCATGACGGGTGGGCCAGGAGCAGCAGGCGATGCAGGAGTAGTACCGCAAGTAGGCGGCGTGGACGTGTGGGACGCAGCCGCAGTGCTCGATGTAGGACTCGTCACGTCACCCAGAGTCGGAGAAGCGCCAGATGCGTGGCGGGATCGGAGGAACGGAGGGGGCGTCCATCTCGAAGTAGGAGAAGAGGGATCCCTCCGTGGGGAAAATTCAATGACGCTCTGTGCGGCCTTTCCTTGCGAGTAAAAGGCGTGGCGGCGCGCGGACGGGGGTGGGGGCGGAGAGATAATCACATTGTCCAGCGTCTTGATCGCGGCGTTGGCCTTGGCGGCCTTCGCAGCAGCGTTTGCGCGGGCCTCGGCGAGCGTCGTGGGCCTCGCAATAATACCATCTTCATTGACGGCCGGCGCCGGAGGAACGGCACCGAGGCTGAACGGGTGATCGCGAGGCAACGAGCTCGCGTCGGAGATGAGAGCGGGAGGCTCAACCATGAAGGTATAACCACCGTCACGCGGCAACGGGGTGAGGAGGGAGTGACGAACTGCCGGGCGGCGTGGCTTGGGCTTGGCTCGCATCTCGGCCTCCGTGATGACGGGGACAGCCTTGCGAGGGAGGTTCTTAACCGAGGCAGGGTCTTTACCCTTGTACCTCCGGAGACGTTGGGACTCAAGGTCGAGTTGCTTGACAGCGGCGCGTAGACGCGTGAGCTCGTCG
The DNA here is from genome assembly GCA_023629975.1 of Cutaneotrichosporon sp. PL3408A. Taxonomy (NCBI): domain Eukaryota; kingdom Fungi; phylum Basidiomycota; class Tremellomycetes; order Trichosporonales; family Trichosporonaceae; genus Cutaneotrichosporon; species Cutaneotrichosporon sp. PL3408A. The sequence goes on from JAMAMB010000001.1 coordinate 2,964,813, forward strand.
AGGGTGTTGGGCTTGGACAACGCGTCAAGGCTTTCAGAGACGAACAGCAGGCGTGTGGGAGTGGAGGGTGACGACGAGGACGCGGTCTGGCTCGACTCGCCGCCAAGGCTGCCAGCCTCGGAAATAAGGGAGTCCTCTGACCCACGAGCGACGAGTTCGGGGTGGAGGACTCGAGGTGCGCTGTGGAGTACGGGAACGCCCGACATGCCCAGGCCCTTCAGATCAGATGCAACAGCCCAACTACGGGCCTCCGGAGCGCCAGCGCCGGGAGGAAGCCGAGGGGTAATGGGAAGCTCATCGTCACCTGATGATGAGGCGATGGAGGCAGATGCTGAAGTGCGGCGCGACCCATCACCACCAAAAGTTGGGGTGCTGATCGGAGCGGTCGAGGGGCGCATGGTGAACGAGGAAGGTGGGAGAGGAGGAACAGGAGGAACTTCAGGGGCGAAGTCGTGATTTGGCGCGAGGGGGCGGGCCCAGTTTACGTTGGCTCCAGGCTGCTTGGAAAACTGGACGGAGCGGCGGGCTGCACGTATGGCCAGTGCTGGATCAGGCAAGCTAAGGACAGTGGGGTGAGATCCGGAAGAGGTGTTGAGATGCTGAGGCTGGGGTGGGAGAGCGAGCGTGGCTGAAGCGAGTGTGGCAGAGTTGTTACGGCGGCGTGGCGGGGGAGGGATTGACGCGCGTGATGGCCACTTGCTGGCAGCAGAGGCAGTACTTGGTGATGCCAACGACGACTGCGACGACGACGACGGCGGCAGCGACGACGAAGAACGCGACGGTGGAAGATCGGTGGCAGTCAAAGAAGGAGAGTTGAGCGAGTATGAAGAAGAAGAGGAAGAGGGGATCATGCTGGGCTGCTGGTTGTAGTGCATATTATTTGCTGAGGGTGTGCTGGCGTTACCGTTGGAATGGCAGGCAGCCAGTACAAGGGCGAACGAGGTCGTGGTCAGCGGACTTGAATTCCAGGACTCGTAAGGCCCAAGGGGGATGACGGCAACGGGCGTGAGGTAGGAACAAAGCAATGGGGCCGAGAGGGTCTGCGTGGGAGCGATGGAGCTAATTGTTGTTAAGCCGGCGTGGGGGCGACGAGGGGGAGGCAACGCGGTTGTGCCTGTGGAAAAGGAGGTTAGGCTGCGCTCGTCGCGATGAGGATACGCTAGGCGAGGTGTTGGGAGACTGTCGATTTGGTTGTCGACGGTTGACCACAACCTCGCAACAGATGACGAGAGATGAAAGATTGGAGGACCGACAAAGACGGGGGGAAGAGAAAGTTGATGGAAACCCGACGGGAGCCTTTAGTATATACACACTCTGTTCTTTGCGATGCGTGAGTTGTACAGGAGAACAGGTGAGACGAGCCCTTGCGTTTTACACCCTGTATCTATTCTGCTGGGCGTGACCGCCGCTTTACTGCTTCGGATGAACGTTGACAGAATGCTGATGAGATGCTGATGGGATGCTGATGAGAGATCGACGGCGGCGGCGGGGTGGCTTGAGGGCTGTGGCTGAGACGGCTTGGTGCTCCGGTTCCTGTTCTCAACGCTTCATTCCCTCACATACCCCTGCTCCACTACTGCCTCATGCCCCTTGCCGACCCCTTCGAGCCGTCGGCGTAGTGAATCCTTGATACTGGGTTTCCGTACGCGTCCCCACTGGCCCACTGGGGGCTAACGAAGGACTACGAAACATCCCGCCAGGAAGCAATGTAGGAGAGAGGAGTAGTACGTTTGGGTCGGCTGGATGGCGGGGAACGCGGGATCCTCCCGTGTTCCGCACCGTCTGCCTAGTCGCCTGGATGTTCACGGCATTTAACACGATTACCCTGTTTTTATTCTTGGGAAGGCGCGCAGATGGCGTCCACCTGCCGCGACCGACAAGGCCAAGAGCAGAGGTTTATGTGGACATGCATGCACGGAGGTAAGCTCAAGCCACCCTGACACCGGGGTGTCCTGTTCCCGTGCCTTCATCTTGTACTCTCACACTACCTCATGATCATTGTTGTTGGTCTCATCCTCATCCCACCCAGTCCAGAGACGGACACTGACACGGGACGCGCCACTCCTCCCTTTCGGACTACGGGAATGTAGGTTTAGATGGAGCATAAGAGCAAGCGGGACGCGGTACGCGCATTCAGGTCAGTACTTGAATCCAACTTGTCAGCTTTCTCTCCCCCTTTCCCCAATTGGCCGATCCGAAATAATACAATGTTCATACAGTACAATGTCCCAGGACCTTGGCGTGTGATGACGACGATTGAGACAACGACAACTGACTTGAGGATTGCTGGGCGGTATGGACGGCGTCGCATGACAATGAATGGGCAGCCTCGGAGTGATCGAGTACACTACTCATCAAACTCTCTTGACTGACCCGACCTACACGTGACGCCCTTCCTGGTGTGGCCAGACACCCAAACACCTCAAAGTGGTGGTATCTCACGCCTTGCAACCTAGGGTTGTACTCGCACAGTGCCCACCTGACGGATTGGCTGCTTTTTGTCCACATTAGGGAGGATGCATAACCTCAGTGTGCGCAACGCGAACGCCACCACCGAACAGGCTAGGGTGCACCGTAACTCTGTCACAGTTGGAAGATGGAGGGGGGCCCGGACCAACCACTGAGGTCTTGAGGCACGGCACAAGTAGGAGCTTGCCGGGAATGCGTTCTCGGCTCGGAGTGGGTGACAACGCAGGGCCCGTTCTTCCACAGACGACGGCAGGGTGAACTGGGAGTGTTTACATCCGTGTCAAATGCCGTTAGTCGTGACGGAGCATGTGCCGAGGGTGCGCAGGCCTCCTCCTTCGTGAACACCTCGCAATTCACGCTTAAGTGGCAGAGCTCGAAATTATGCTCAATCCACGACGGACGTTTCAGCTCACCTCAACCTCATCAGAGCCCTCCACAACGCAACAAGCGCATGCGAATAATCAAGCATCATCAGAAGGCACAGTTACTTTCTCTCGCTTCAATTCACTCTCGGCATATCTACTGTATTGTGCAAGCCCTCTGGACCATGAGCATTCTGAACCATGAGCATAAACAAATGTCAGTGCCGTGGCGCGTAATACACTCGATCCACCCCAAATCTCCACCGAAATTCCACGTCTCAACTGCTAGCTCGGATGGAGCTCTGCAACGAAGCGATGAACAATCAAGACAAGTGGCGTAGACGTTTGTGAAACAAGCTTCGCGCCGGTAATCTCGCGTATGGGTAGTGAATAGGTAATGTGGACAGGCGTCGGTCGTGAATATGTAATGTGGACGAGGCGTCGCAGCGTAAGATATCAAACTATAATACGCCAGGTGTGCAGTACCCCTGCACCTTTCATGTTCGGCAAAAGAGCACTACGGCGGAGGAATGGGAAGCAGCTTTGCTTGGAGGTGTTGCGAATGTAACCGAACAGACGCAGAATCTCGTTTAAGGACTGGAGACCTCTTCTGTCGATCCTTTGCGCTCGCAGGAGACCATAATGGGTCTGACATTGCTGGCGTTCTGACAATATTCTCAGTGCGGCACATCTTTTGCAAGTGGGACCAGCTGCTGAATGTGTCCGTGAAAGTCGAGTTCAGTGGCCCGCATTGAAGTGGTTCGAAGCTCATAGATGAGACAGGCACGTCTACTCGGGCACCGACACGTCGCGAAAATTGGGGTGATCTCGACTCCTCATGAGTCTGACTGCGTAACCTTAGGAGATTCTGTCATCTACAGACACATTTCTGCCGGATTTCCCGTTACGATGCTGGTTTGAACGCGAAGTGAGCTACTGTAAGTCACTCCAACGCGAAGTTACACGACAAGACGCGCGTTGGAGTGACTTGGCGGTCCTTCACGAACACATCTCCTAATACGTCACACGGTTAAGCCTGATTCCAGATGAGCTTGGCGTGGAAGCGGAGTGGGTTGTGCCAGTGCCCTGTCAATCATGTCTTGCATGTCAGTGATGTGGCATGGTATGTCACCCGACCCTCATTAACTGCACAGGACATGCCGCGACGGCCATTCACTTTCTGAGGAATCGCCGTGACTTGTGCAAAACATGAACGTCAAGCAACTCAAAAGCTGAAAGAGCGCATAGCTGACCCGAAAGTGATTCACTGGAGGTGAACTTTTGCAGGGGTAAGGGAATATGGCAAGAAGAGTGAGCGTGAGTGACATTGTGTGGGGTGGTGCGACAGCTCGAAGCCAAACTCGTGAAGCAGACTCAACTCAAAATTGACCGGGGCATTGATAATCTCTGGAACCTCGGAAAGGAACAACAGACCGACGTAGCATGTGAAGTTGAAGGAGGAACACACCCGTTGCCATGGCCCCGTGCCTTTGGTGAAGCTCGGTCTTGTTTAGAGGTTGTGTAACGCTCGCTGGATTCTCGCCGGAGCCTGGCCCAACGGACACGGAAGGTACGTCGGCACATACTACATCCCAGTACGGGGCTTGATGCTGGAATCCCTCCGGCAGCTGCATGAGACGGAGGAGAAAAGGCAAGGACAGCGCAAGTATGGCGAGGTGTTCGCCACGTGGCTTGCGGTAATGAATGTGCTCGCCATTATTGAGGATCGATGAAGCTCGTGCGCGCTCATCTATATGTACTGCTATCTGTTGCTCTCCCGTAAGTCACCCAGCGAGACTCAACTCATTTCCCAAACATACCCTTTCCTTCGTCCTGTGGATGCCTTCGCCCTTCGAGGTTGATTTCGTTGCCAATTGAGTCTAGGCACGGATTAATGACAATTAGCTTATTAGTCGTAATGCTTCCCTCAACCACGCGTTCCTCGTATCGTTGTCCTTCCAAGCGCAGACCTTTTCCCTGCAACCATGCTCCACTCGTACATGCAAGTTGCTAGTACATCCCGATGCCAGTGATGAAGGGTATCTTGTGCTGGGCGGCATGCAGGTTGTCCGTGCTGTCGGTCTGGTTTAGTCCCAATCGCCCGTTGTTCTCCTCAACTGCGGCGAAGGGCGGATGACAAGAATAATGCGACTACTGTTGATGACTGTTCGACAGTTCTGGCTCCAAGGGTGGGGGTCGGAGCGGTCTGAAGGGCGGTTTACACCCTTGGACCACTGCCGCTACCTCCGTTGTCCTCGTCGCTTACTTCGTCGACACGACGCTCCATCGCCTCATCAATCGACCTGGCGACGTCATCCTCCGGAACGACAATGCGACGCCCATCGGCCATTACGCGCTCGACCATGCCGTCAGGACGAAGATGGGCCGACTGCGCTGTGCCAGGTCCCAGAGGGTGCGCCTTCGAGCTGAGATCCGCCATCTCCTCCTCTTCCGGCGACATGTAACCGCCTTCCCGAGCTTCATGGAGTTTCAGCGCCTGAGTATGTCTCTCGACCGCTTCCAACTCAGCCCGAGCTCTGGCACGTGACATGCTGGCCTCTTTGGCGGCTTGGAGTGCCGATGTGGTAGCGGCACTCGCGGGCGGAAGGTCTTCTCCTGGGTCGTCGCTCTCGTCGCCCGGGAACGACCAGGAGCTCGTCGGAGTGCTTACGACATCGCTGTCGCCCTCGTCAGCTGCGCTCGGCATGACGATCGCAGTCACTTCTTCCTCGGCTTCCTCGGTCCATGCGGGTTGTGTCTCAAACTCTCTGTCGAAAGCTTCTGCCCAGTCACGAGGCGTTAATGGCTCTGCAGGCTGGAACGATGATGATGGGGCGAAGGCGTCGTCGCCGAAGGGATTCTCGGACGCCTTGGACGCACTGCCACCAACGGACGTGTACGAACCCCACGCGTCGTCATCGTCAAAGTCGTTACTACCCGTCGCTTGGAATGCCTGAGGCGTGTCAGCACTTTCTCAATCGCCACAACCGATTGGTACTCACCCCGAAGTCGTCGTCATCATCGTCGCGACGCGTGCTCGCGCTGGGCCGGAGCCAATCAGCATCGTCGTCATCATCGTCGGATGAGTCCATGCCTGCGGACCTCGCATTGCTCGGACGCCAGAACTGCTCCATGCCACCATCATCGTCACCGCTGGCGTCGTGGAACGAGTCGACAGCTTGCTTGGCAACAGTCCGGGACAATGGCTCGCCAATGGCGGCAACACCAGAGTCGTCGTCACTCTCGCTGTCGCTGTCCGAGCGTTCTGAATTGGTGGACAGGCCGCTTCCTAGACCCGTCATGGGCTTGCCACCAGCCAGTGGCTGTGAATCGCGAGCGCGAGTCTCCCGCAGCGAACCCTCAACGAATCTGTCCCATGCCTCGGGCGAGTACGTGGGACGGATGATCTCGAACAGGTCGGTTGGGCAGCGAGCGAAGAACTTGACCAGCTCCTCAGCTATAAGGCTGATGTGGCCCATGTATGAGAGACGCGGCTTGGGAGGCTTCGCGTTCACCTGCTCGTCGTTCCGGCGCTGCGCTTCCAGAACTCTGGTAACCAACTTGGTCCTGCCGAAGAGATCAACGACAAGCTCGCGGTTGTACCCTCCGCCGAGCTGGCCGTTGAGGATTTGCTGCAGGACGTCATATACGAGGTGGTGCAAGAAGTTGTTGTTCGCATGCTCGAAGAACAGATCGAGCAAGGTTGGGAGGACGTCGTAACGGATGAACTGCTGCTTGAGACGCTCACCAGTGGACAACGCCTCAGGCGCGACCACGAGCTTTTCCTCCGCTGACTCGCTACCAGACTCGGTCATGGAATTCTTCAGCCGCTCGGCGTCGTCAGCGGACACCGGTGGCGCCGTAGCCGCTGCATCTTGAGCAGGCGCCTTGGCCGCTGTTGGCGTGGTGGCCGCGGGCTTATCCTCGTCGTCGGAGAGAAGAGCCACATCGTCTGACTCGGTGAGGGAGTAGTCGGTAGACCCGGAACTGACCGGCAACTCCCTCGCCTGAGTCATTTGTCCCTCCTGCGACGCCGTATCAGCGCCGGGCGTATCATCGTCCATAGCTTCTTCTGATGCCTGAAGTGCTTGACCAAGCTTGTCGAGACCATCCAGCCCTCCGGTCAAGGCACCGTCGGAAGAGTACTCGGGGCCAGTGCCAGGAGCACGATTCAGAGTTGCCATGTTGGAGCTGTGCAGTAGCTCAGCGTATAACTCGATCACACGGAAGCGCTCCATTGTGAGAGGCTTCGGCGTGAGGGCCGACATGACACGGTCTGCCGATCGTGGCTCGGTGAGCAGCTGCTGAAGTTGTCCAAAGCGGTCGGTGAGCGCGGCGACGAGGTTGCCGAGGTGGACGATAGCCAGCTTCTCCGACAGTTCAGGAAGCACCTCCTCCATTTTCTTTCGGCTGGCGTCCTCCGCTGCTTCGTCTGGCACAGCGTCCGGGGCGATCTCGACCTGCATCTGCTCGCTCTGGATGCTCATGAGACGATTGCGCAGAGTGTTGAAGAGGTATGGCTCAGCAAGGTCCGAGTTGTTCCTCCTGATCACCTCGACGATGACGTTGCACACGTAACAGAGAGAGGAGACAGTGGACGCAACGGAGGGTAAGGGGTGGATGACAAACGGATCGGAACGATGTTTGCTTCCATCCTCCGTTTCCAACCCCTTCCATCCACGATCTGCCACCTCGACATTGTCGGTCAGGTAGCGCACAAGCACCTCAATACTTTCTTTGTTTGTGAGCTCGCGGACGAGACGATTATCCTTCGCTGCGGAGCCCTGTACACCGCCTGTCTGCTCCATGGCGTTTCCTCCTTGAGGGTTAAATGATGAGTTGGGTGCGGAAACGGAGATGATCCCTTTGAGGAGATCTGCGACGATCTGGTGTGTCGATGGAGGGTGTTGCGGGGAGAGGAGTTCGAGGAGGCGCGGGACGAGGCGCTGCTCGCTGAGCCACGACATGACGTCGCTTACGCCTGCCTCCTCCGTCTGGATGATGCGCGCCAGCATGTCCTGGACAGCGGGGCTCTCGATCTGAGCAACCAGGCGTTCGACAATGTCGGGTTGTGACTGGATGAAGCGGACCATTTCTGTCGTACGCTTCTGCAAGAGACTCGCATTGACACGCATCCAAAGTCCGCGAATAATCTCGCGTTTGCGCTCGCGTTCCTCGTCGGCGTCCGCCCAGAACAACAGCCTTGCACGCTCGCGTTCTCGCTGGACAAACACATCTCGCTTCTTCTCCACTGGTGGCAAGACACTCTCCCAGAATGGCTGCAGAAGCGTATCCTTGTGGTTCATTATCGTTTCTGGGATGGTCCAAAGGTCAGAGGTCAGGATCTCAGTCGCAATCTGGGGAAATCTGCACGTTAGCGTTGCATTCAACATCCACTGAGATGAACTCACTTTGCGCGGTTGGTATCAGCATTATCTACTTCTTCTGGCCCCTCAAAGCCCTGCCCAAGGCCAATGCCTAGTCCTGGAGCCATTGGCACAACCTCCTCAGACGAGTCCCGACCATCCTTGTCGTCGTCTCCGCCTAGAACGAGGGGACCGTCCGTCACTTTGAAAGGAGGGAAGATGTCTTCGGATCTCAGGGCTTTGTGGTACGCCTCGTCTTCCGAGCTCTCGGCCTGGGCGTCGAGCTCGTCAAGCCCGGACGTCACCCATCCGAGCAGGCTCTTGATGCTTTCGTCGCGGGAGAGGTATGTGACAAGCCTGAGGGGTTAGGTTGCATCGCTGGCGCTGACTCACTTGGCGTTCTGGGCCTTGCATTCTGCAAGAATGTCCTGCTCGTCGAGCAGCTCCTCCACAGATGGGGGAGACTCACGCGACAGGAGCTTGTCGAGCGTTGACCCCTGCGCAAAGCCAAACTTCCACAGCATGGTCGCGGTAAGAGTGTTGATGCGCCTGCCGTTGGCCTATGGCGCGCGCGCAGTGAGCGCAGTGGGCAGCGACGGCTCGGGACGTTGCGAAAGGGAGCCGGTCCGCGCGAGTTGCGGGAGCGGGGTGGGCGAAAAGACAAACACAGCCTAGTTATGGGCGATGGAGAAAACGACGGCCGGAACGGGCGTAGGCCTGCTCGCGGTCAGAGGTATGACAATGCTTGGGATTGAGATGCGCGCGTGAGGGTAAGTTGAGCTTAATGGTCCTGGACGAACAATAATGTCGGATGAGGATGAGGATATGGAGATTGTGATGGAGATGCAATGGGGAGGGTGGAGGAGATCAAGGGGTTGAAGGGAGGTATGGGTCCGGGCATATGAGACACCCCTCTTAGAGAAGAACAACCGCTACTCTGTACGAGTTCTGTCGGGCTGATATGTTGTTGGTCGCCTTGACGATGTTGATGTTGGTGATAAAATGTTTTAACAACTGTCGAAGGTTTACTTTGAATGGATCGATTGAGGCATGGATGGATGTGATGCGTTCGTCATCACTGCCCCCTTGGTTTGGGTGGGCTTTGGTGTGGGGCGGGACTGAGGTACTACAGTGGAAGCCTCCTGCTCCCCCGACGTCCCCGACCTCGACCAACCTGCAAGGCCTGCAAAATGCTCCATGGTCCACGCGTCGTCCGCATGTCGGCGTGCATACTCCAATTTTCGGTCATGCGTCCATGCTCATCTCGTGAGCCTACCATCACTGACACGAGCTACAGCTATGGCTTGCCTATCTGCTGAAGTGACTTACCGCGCTTACCGGTGCTGCACGGGACACGGCTGCGACGCCGCGGTTTCTGCGCAGTGGGCAATCCGCCGTAAATGGCTGGACACCGTATCGCCGCCCAATTTCAAGTGGCACTCTCAACGCCGATCCTCCGAGCCCTCCGAGAACCCACTGACCTATTCTCAAACAGCTTCCAAGAGCACCGCACCGCACCGGTCAAGTAATGTATAATCGCTGCATGCCGAGACGAATAAAGATAGCCTCGTCCTATTTCCTAGTGTACTGGTACAAATTCCTCCTTGTCCATTCCAAGCAACAGTTTACGCCTCTAAAGCTTGGCTTTGCCCTTACCGTTCTTCGCGTTCCGGTCCAACTCACGCGTTGGCTTCTTGCCACTAATGTCCGCGCGGATGACACCCTCCTGAGATGTCGACGCAATCAGGTGACCCTTCTCCGTGTACACACATCCACGCACAAATCCGCGTCCAGCGGCAACGTCGACCTCCACAGTGTCCATGACGTGCAGGAGTGGGGCGCTCGGATCAAAGTCCTCCGGCAGCTGGTAGTAGTGCAGACAGTGGTCGAGCGACGCCTGGCTGTTAGCTGACCCCTGTCTACTTTTCTCACCATCATGCCCAGTCTCGGCTTCGACGTTCCCGAGAGCCCGACTGTACGTGCGCCCGTACCGATGAATTGGAAGTCCGTCGCGAATGCGATCAGAGCCTAAATGTCAGAACCCGTCATGTTGTTTTGAACTCACGCGAACCATGTTAGGCGTGAGCTTTTCACCTGGCTGGAGACGGGACCGCATCCAGATTGCACGCGAAGTCGGATGCTCCTCGCTTTGTGGGCGGGCAATAGAGATCGTGATCGGCGACTGCTGACGTTCCTTACCCATTAGCATATGCTCCACATGAAAAGATCCAGAGCGACACAAGCCATTTCTCGCCGGTCTCACTCACCTTGATGTAGTTCTCCACGGCTCGCGCCTTGCTGCCAAGAGGCACACCCCGCTCCTTGGCGCGTTGCAGGAATCTCTCCCACGTCTCCTCCTCGTTCAACGCCTTCTCGAACGGCACAACGTCCTTGGGGAACGCTTTCTGGTACCTCGGCTGGAATGGGCGCACCTGGCGCTGAACGCTGGGTTTCTGGGCATTGCCGTGGTTAGGGGGCTCAAACTTGGCAGCAAACTTGTCAAACTTGAGGGTCTCGGTGATTCCTGGCTCGTCCTTCTTGTCGTCATACTTCTTGTCCTCTTCGGGCTGCTCCGCGTCAGGGTCCCACACGCCCGGTGCCGTTGACGCGCCAACGTCGGTAGGGAGTGGACGTGGGGCCGCCGAAAATGAAGCCATGAGGATGAAGACTGTACGCGAGTCCTGGAGCGCGTGCACGAGGCTGCGGCAAGGTTAACTCTTTGTCTCCCGGCAGTGCTCTCCTTCAAAGAAGTGAAGGCTTCCACGCCCAAGTCATCGGCACAATCGTTCGATCGGCCATCAACAGATTATGCAGACCCAACGGGGCATCGTGGGATCCGAACAACCGGTCGAACTCGACGCCACTCACCGAGTCGCATAACTCGCCCCTGACTGTCAGCTCATATAGGGCAGGCCTCCGCAACGCCCTTGTACTCACCATCGCGAAGCCGCTCAACAGTGAATGTGATGGGAACCTTCGAGTTGGCCCTTGAAGTCAGCGACACGTAGCTCACTGAACACACGGGAGGAGGAAGTAGCACTGCGATCAGCTTTGCCCCACTCTCAAGGCCCGCCTACGTACATGCTGCGAGTGCAGATCCTTATCCTCGACAGTGTTGATTGCCGCCATAAGTGACTGAGCAACAACCTGGCCGCCGAATACGCCGCGGGCTCCATAAGGAGTCCAGAGGTGTCCCGAGGTGAATGCCTCTAGACCACGGACACGCCCGATCGGGTTCACGGCCAACGTGTTGGTCACGGTCGACACAAGCGAGGACATCGCAGCGCGCATGAACGAGAGTGAGGAGTTGAAGTGGCTCAAAAGAGTGAGGGGTCCTTGCTGGTATGCAGGATGGATGATTTGTGATGGGGGCGTTCGAAACGGCAGGTGACGAACCAAACGGAATCCGGTTAAGCGGATTCGTCATTCCCGACGCCTCCACCTCGCGGTGATTCTGCAAATGGGCACAACCGAACGGCCGCGGCTTGCACGGATACATCATCCCAATTGCACGAGCCGACATAGTAGGGTACCATATGAGACCGCGTGCAGCGGGGAATCCATGCATTTGTATGGCAGACGGTCAGTGCGTTACCCGAAAAGGCCTCTCTCTTATCTAGATACGTGGATGTGGGGGGATGTTGCGCCGGAGTGCAATGCCCTACGATAGGACCTTACTCCATGTTCGTCCATACTCGAACGACGTCCGCCTCTTCCTCCAGTGCAGAGACCGCTTTCATAACTGTCTCGGCCTTGTTCTCGTCCACACTCGCACCCTCCCCGTCCTCAGTGACCGACACGGGATCGTTGGGAAGATATGCAAGTTCGGATGTCTGTAGGGAGTACAGGGCATCGTGTGGAGGCGACGTCAACAGTGTTGTCAACGAGCCGAGGTCTGTGGGTGCCGACAGAACCTGCTTCGTCAGCGTGGAGTCCAGCAAGGTAATGATCGGTATGCTGAGATAGCCAGTGCTGTACCGACCCAGCTGAACCACCGGCCCAGATACCCCTCGTGACCGACCAGCTTCACACAGCTGGACTCACCTCCCATAGCTCTCCGTCTTCTCCCTCCACCTCCCTGACGTCCTCGGCACCACCTTCTAATGCAGTCTCGAAAAGGGCATCGAAAGTTGCTCCCTCCTGGCCCTCAATCGGTGACACGCGGACAACGCCTTTACGTTCGAAGAGAAAGCCGACTGAGGAGGTGCGACCACCTCCTTTCGTGAGCAACTCCTTGACGCGTCCGGCCGTTCGTGCGGGATTGTCTGTCACACATTCACTAGGGTTAGCTCCTGGTCACATCCTACAACAGCCTGGTAGGATGTAGCTTGTACGCACACTATGATGGCGACCTTTCCTCCTGCGGCTACAGCCTCGAATGTGACTGCCTTGCCTGTTCCATCTGCAATCTTTTGCGCCTAGTGTAAGTTCACTATTGTGTACTTCGTGTCGCAGCAGTGTCATGTACAAACACGGGACGTGAACCTTCTTCCCATCTCATCGGCGCACAAGGCCTGTGATGAGGCCATTCCATTAACACTCACCCTGGCAAACGCACGCTCAACATTCTCCTTGGGCACACCCGCAGCCTTAGCCTTAGCAAGCGCCGCTGCCAGGTCGGGGTTCAGGTCTGGATCCGTTCCTTTCCGTAGCGCGACGTGAACAGCCTAGCGTCAGCTACGTCTCAGTATTCCGGGCTGCTCTCAAAAGTAATACTGACAGCCATGAACGCAGACCACGCTTTGCTCTTCGCCGCGTCGGCCGCTCCCTTCCTGTGCCGAATCTTGGACCAACGCGAGTGTCCCGACCCGAGAACGGCCGACGAGGTTAGAGCCCGGGCTCGTACAGGTACTGAGCCGTATGCTGTTGGGCGTGGAATCCCTGTCACGACCACGCGCAATGGCCCGATTTGTACGAAGGGGCGGATCATCGCTACTCCTGCTTGAATACGATGCCTTGAATCGGGCAATGTTGAGTACGGAAAAGTGGGACGAAGGTTGAACTCGCGGCAATCAGTGGTGGAGGTTTCGGACGGACTTCGGAAAACTCCGTCCACGTGGATATCAACCCGCGTCCAACTTTGTCAATGTGGTTCTTGTGATGTTGTCGCCCATCAGTCGAGATCACGATGATTGCTCCGACGTCTCTACCATGGCCTTCAGACCAAGTGAAGCCCAACGACTGACATGGAAGTGCATGGCTGTGACAGACACACAGAAGTGGCTTTGCGACTATAGAGGAGCACGGCAATAGAAACATATCATACGCCCCTTCGCAGCATCCCACATCGGCCAGCAGGCCACTGAGGTCAGTTGGCTCGCGCGATGGCTCACCTCCGAAGTTTTCAAGAAACTCGTTTCCAGAGCAGATACGGCTGGTAGTGCTCATGGTGGTATTAAGTTGTTGCAGACGGAATGTAGATAGCTAGAGGGAGGAATGATCAAGTTTGGGGAACAACCCATCCCGCGTCCTGGATAAATAAATGCCTTGCACGTTGCAACAAAAAGTGGACAAACGGGTTGCGTCGGACTGCTTGCTGCAAGGTGTCTGCTTCGGTGCCCAGCTGCGAAGGATAACCCGTACGCTTCGGAACACAACCCGACAGGGCTGAACACAGACCCTCTCGTCCGAAGAACTCCCGAACAAGCTGTCATCGATGCCCTCGCCATCGGACCCAACCTGCCCGAGACAATAGTCAACGGAGTAACAGTTCAAATCTTCTTGCAGAGGTGGCAAAACCAAGTCAGGTGGCACAGATGCAAACTCGTGGCGACTATGGGAGATAGATAACTTCACAGACCGGACTCCGCAGGGACAAGTCGTTCAAACGTAGTACGGGCGGCGGCAGTAGAAGCAGATCAGCCTGCCCCAGGTCGGATCGAACATGGCACTGCAGTAGCCCTAGTGTCAGTGAGATTTCTGTGGTTTCTGTCCAACACTTACTCCCGCGTTAAACCCACGCGGGTCACCGTCGCAGATACGAGTGGATGAGCTCATAACGAGAGCAGCCCCGAAGTGAATGAGTGAAGGTCGGTCGTGGTATGGGTCGACGTTGGTGGTGGGGCGCACTGGTGGCTTGTACCGAGTGACACCTGTAGGTGCAGTTCCGCAGCCTTTATGCACCTCTCAGATATTCCTCTTCGTGCTTGGGGTATGCATGCCCCACGAGAGCAGGTTCCCAGCGAGAGGTGTTATTGTGTGTGTGTAGAAGACAGAGGTCGTGTGCCGTCACGTACTATCCACATGGGATATCAATCCCATCGCAACTTCGAAGCATGCGACAAAAAACTTCGCCCTCAAAAATGTAGCGTCAGTACACAGGTGATTCAGGCAAAGCGTCGCATCCTCTAGTCACACTACTGATCCTTCCCGGCCTTCAGTGGGGTCAGCTTCGCCACGAATAGCGCGGAAAGACCCACCTATCGGAAAGGTTTTCACAGAAAGCTGTACCACACAGTTCTTGACCCACGAAGCCGCCATGTCGACCTAAATTGCGCGGAAGCAGTAGCAGCACACAATGCCCATGAGGGGATGGTACGTCGCAACACATGGCCCTGCAGTCAGCTTTACCACGTGCCTCAGATACCGACCTAACCCGACTGCCGTGCTTACGACCGAGAGAATCACCTGTCGGGCATGACTCACCACCAACGTTGTATCCGAGTCCTGAGCCCATACAAGCAGGCCAGGGCGAACGCGGGTCGTTCACTGGTATGAGGTTCCGACGTGAGCTGCCCGACGGCATGGGACGCTTTGCAGGGACCGCAGAAGGCTGGGGTAAACCGGAAGACGCGTTCGTGTGGCTAAGAATGATATTCGGGGGCGGGATGACTGCGGCAGGCGGCGCTGGTACGAACTGGTACACAGTATAGTAGGGGTTCACCGCCCCTCCTTGGACGAGCGTCGGGTCCCCAACTAGGGCGGGGTCGACAACGGGGTCTGGGAGCTCGCTGCGAGGTTCGCTTGCGGCGGAAGCCAGGGCGGGGTCGATCGCGAAAGCTGGACCAAAGGCAGGGGCGTTTGGAGCTGGGAGGAGCTGAGCGGGAGAAAGATTGTGCGGACTCCCGCTGGGTGTTGGAAGCTGGGTCATGCTGCCTTGGAGGGTTGTGGTAGTCGGCGTGGGTCAGAGTGGACGCGGGAGATGTGAACAGTTGTTATGCTCTTATCTGCGGAGCGTGTGGGAAGAGCTGACGAACCCGAGCGGTGCGAGTGTTGTGCTGTGTTACAGCGCCAACAGCACATCTCTTGCGTCAGTGGAGGTGTGAGTGTGGAGAATGTGAAGCGGGGCGGAGCACATGTATCCTAACACGCCCTCGCACCGTGTGCTCGGTAAGTTTGGCGGCGGTATCGCGATGGCAAAGTGAACGACAAACACATACCCACCGCCTCGCCCGCGTACAGCACTAATGCCCATTATCCTCTCTCCGTCTCCGCTTAAGTAGCCTCGACCTCAGCCGAGTCGGCCGGATCGAGTGCCCGCAGCGCGGCCCACTGCCTTTCCCTCACCGCCCGCTCTGCCTCAAGTTTAGGGCTCGTCGTGAACTCCCACACCGTGTACGTCTCGTCGCGCATCTGGTTGAACGCCTGCCGTTCCGCGGACACCACCGCTTGTTCAGAGTAAAGGCGTTCGATTGCATCACGCAACTCTCTCTGGTCTTGCTGCAACAGACCAGGTGAACGTCCGCTTTCGGGGCCATTGCTTCCTGATGACCACATGGCTTTAATAGCGCTGGATACCTCGTTGAGCCGAACGCAGCGTCTGCAAGATGCTTGGCAATCGTCCACTCGCGGTTTTGGAGAACCGCGTATCTCGCACGTAGGTTCGCCTCGCGGTCCGCCAGAGTCGCGATGTGTTCAAGAATGGCGTTGCGCTTGGCGAGGACATCAGGCGAGCATGATTGGAGAAATGAGGGGTTCTTGGTCATATACAGCATCTTCTGCTGTGGCGTCCTGTTCGCAGGTTCAACCGAATGGCCCGAGGTTGATGCTCCTTCCAAGGCCGCTGTGGCGTTGCATGTGCATCTCGGCTGGCTGAGAAAACTTTGGCCAGCCGCATGATCCTGGGAGGAGGCCCCAGCAGTCTCAGGAGTAGCCACGCGAAATCCCGTCGCCGAGGTCGATCCTGAGATGCAGAAAGTAGAGGAATCCATCATGGGAGGATGCGTGGATGCTTCGGGCGTACTCCTATCCACCCCCATCGTTCCGTTTGGAGTGGCGTCGTTCGTGACGGTGGGTGGCGCGACGTGGTGACCCACGGGCGGTGAGCTTCCACCTACTTGTTCCCCTTCCATTGTCATGAGGTGCTCGTCTGCTGGAGGGCGGAGCTCTAGCTGTTCGACGGTCGGCGGCTGCTGGTCTGTCCTTTCAGCAGTTGGGGGCTCTCCGGACAACTCGACTCGCTGGCGTTGCAACGGCCTGTCGTCGCTGTCCTGAGGACTGCAGCTGGATGGACGCTTGAGAGGGAGCTGCTCGGCTGCGCCGCTTTGCCCTTGCAGCTCAGTTCGCCTCTCCTCCCAGCGATGTGCAGCCTCCGCTTGTCTACGCGTCGCCTGTCGTTCAGTCGCGGTTGCGCTCTCCGCTAAGTCTCGATCATGCTCCAAAGTGTCGACGGGACGGGTATGACCACAAACATCTTGTAAAGTCTGCGACTACGACGGCTTCCAAGCATCGAAGTACACCTCCTTGTGCGACTGGCGGTAGAAAAGGGCGGTTGCTTTGGAAACATCCACCTCTTGCCCCTCGTGAGAGTAAGGGGCATGCGGCGTGACTCGCACATTGTGCATTTCTGCGCGAGGCCATTGTCGATCACAGACATGCACCCTGCTGTACGGTCGAAAGTCGGCGCATTGGGCGCAGAGACCCAGATACCTTGGTTAGTCAGACATGTTCGCACAGAAGCAAGGGTGCCGTACGCGCGAACAGGCAGTTGGGTCGACGACATTGTAGCTTTCGATGATGTAACACCATCGAGTTTGACATGACGTTGTGATGAAGCCACATATGATGTGGAGGCGGCACAACACGGGTGGTAGACATCAATTGAATACAGCTTTCGGCAATGGACGCCTTATCCGGCAGCCATCTTGGTGGGTATTGGGAAGTCCGTGACTGAGGGAGCCTTGCCTGCCACTAGACCACTTCCATATATTCATCTGGAGTTTTGGCCCGCTGTCGTGGTCGAGGTGGTCAACAACGCCCGCTACATGCAGCCAATTCACCGCCACGGAACTTAATAGTATGAGTGACGTGATGGCCGCTTTATAGCATTTAAATAATGTCATAGTTGCCTTCTGAACGTCGTATACTCTCATATTAGCTTTGGCTTAAAGCTATTAAGGAGTAGTAGACACATACGAGTCTTTGAGGGCAGTAGGCACAAGTCTGGGCAGGTCTGTTCCCGTCTAATGGGTAAGTGCCACTTGGATCTGTTTCATATTGGGCAACTATGGGATGTTTGCATTCTGGAGGAAATGCGATGTGTACGATGTCGACCTTAAAGAGCAGTGAGGAAAGTGACAACTGGTAGATGTAGGAATGGAACGCAATCACCCATTCCTTCAAAGGTTCTCTTCACCAGAGCTTCGAGCGCGCCGATGATGTCAGTTCGATATCGGGGGCTTTTAATTTTGAATTATCAGCACGAGCGGAGAGGGTGAGGTCCGTTCCAAACAACCCGCCCATTGCCGGATCTCGATTGAACTTTTGTACCAGACGGAAGAACAAACCTCTGTGTACCTCAATTATCATTAGTCCCAAGCGCTCACTACAGCTCCTGCCGCGCGTGTTCCTCCCGTCTAGGCCTAAGCGAACCAACTAAAAGTTGAAAATTGAAACGTTCTAAGCACCGTTCCGACAAGGCAGGCGCCGCGCTTGGAGATAAATACTCCAAGGGGCAAAAGGCGACAGGCACCCCGGCCTCGCTACTGGGTCCTGTCCCCGGATGAACTCTATCTCCACTTGCCGCGGCCCCGCTAGCCAGTCCCTACCCAGTCCCTACGGCAACCACCCTCCGTGCCAAGATGCCAAGACTTGCAGTCTTCCTGAACTGGACAAACGTGTGTGTAAACGTGTGCATGTAGGACGAATGAGAGTTTGCTTGATGAATTTTGCGTCTGGTTTGGACATGGGCCGTACTCGATGCGTATGTGTACAACCCACAGTGTGAGATGCGCCACAGGTCTGTGGGTGGCTGCCCATGTGAGTGATCGTGTGCGTGGTCGTGTGCCAGCGATATGAGCTGTCTTGTGACCATTCTAAAGGCGACAAACCCCCTCACAGGTTGTCCCACTCTTCCCCCCTCGACCGAACGAAAATCACCTGCTGAAAGGCTTCCTTGAGAGCTCGCCAGGATGCCCAAGCTTCACGAGTATGACTACATCTTCGCCATTGGCGTGATCTTCGCGGCGCTCGATGCCTACAACATTGGTGAGATTCCGGACGCAATGGGTGGTCACTAACGCTCAGGTGCCAACGATGTCGCCAACTCATTCGCTACATCGGTGGCAGCTCGCTCCCTCACAATGAAACAGGGTACGTTCCCATTGCCGATTATTCTCGTGGCTGTTCCACAGCATCCATTCTTGCCGATCGCTGACAGAAAGCCTGCATTGCAGCAGCACTTTGTGAATTCCTAGGAGCTGTGCTAGTCGGAGCCAAGGTCACCGGCACCATCAAGGTGAGTTTTGGTCGCAGACGCTCGTTGCTCTCGTTTATTTTCTAACAGTTCAGAATGGAATTATCGCCCTCTCGAGCTTCAAGGGAAACGCAGGTATTGAGATGCTCGCGTTCACCTGTGCGCTTGTGGCTTCAGCGTCGTGGTTGATGAT
The DNA here is from genome assembly GCA_023629975.1 of Cutaneotrichosporon sp. PL3408A. Lineage (NCBI taxonomy): Eukaryota > Fungi > Basidiomycota > Tremellomycetes > Trichosporonales > Trichosporonaceae > Cutaneotrichosporon > Cutaneotrichosporon sp. PL3408A. Next base: position 2,983,836 of record JAMAMB010000001.1, read on the forward strand.
CGCGACCAAGAACTCTTGGCCTGTGTCTACCACCTACTCTATCGTCTCTGCTCTTGCTGGTGTCGGTGTCGCTGTCGCCGGCCCCGGTGGTGTTCAGTGGGGTTGGAACGGCGGCAAGGGACTTGCCACCATCTTCGCTGGTATGGGCATTGCCCCGGCCATTTCTGCTGGTTTCGGTGCCATTGTTTACCTCATCACCAAGTTTGCCGTCATGGACCGCAAGCAGAGCCTGAGGAACGCCTTGTACCTGTCGCCAGTTTACTTCTTCACCGTCATCGCGGTCCTTACCATGTCGATTGTCTACAAGGGCGCACCCAACCTCAAGCTTGACAAGCTGAGCGAGACGACTGTGGCCCTTGCGATCGTCCTCACCTCCTTGGTTGTTGCCATCATCTCTGCCCTCTTCTGGCTTCCATACGTGCACTGCAAGGTCGTCAAGCAGGACTACACTCTCCGCCCCTGGGAGATCATCAAGGGACCTCTCCTTTGGCGCCGCCCCGCCCCCGAGATGCCTGCCGACGGACCGATTTCGGCTGTTGCAGACTACCGGGTCCACGGCCGTGATGATGCTACCCCTGCCACTGCTGCTCCTGCCACCAACGACAGCGAGGCGGTGACTCCGCCCAACGACACCGCCGACGAGAAGGTTAAGGATGTTGAGGCCGGCGCCCCCGAGCAGCCAGCCCGCCGTGCTCCGGTACCCCTGGAAGAGATCGACAACAAGGACGAGATCGTTGGCTCTTGGATGCTCCCCCGCAACCTCCTCATTCTTGCTAAGCGCATTCCCAGCCTCCTTATGCGCGGTCCCTCGTTCGATGTGCACGCTGAGCAGATGAAGGACGAGAAGACCGCGGCCCGCCTCCGCGAGATGCACTCCGTCGCCCACCAGTACGACAACAACACAGAGCACCTCTACACGTACCTCCAGGTCTTGACTGCTTGTGTTTCCAGCTTTAGCCACGGAGCCAACGATGGTGAGTAATCTTGGGCAATATCAGTGGCCCGCATTATCTGGTTAGAGGATCACGAGCTAACTCAACAGTCTCCAACGCTGTCGGACCTTTCTCTGCCATCTACTACATCTGGAGCGAGGGCAAGGCTCTTGGCAAGAACACCGAGACCCCTACCTGGATTCTCGTCTTCGGCGCAGCCTGGATTGTCATCGGTCTTGCCACTTACGGTTACAAGATCATGGCCATCCTCGGAAACCGCCTCACCCTCCACTCCCCGTCGCGTGGCTTCAGCATGCAGTTCGGCGCTTCCATCACTGTCCTCCTCGCATCGCAGTACGGCATTCCCGTCAGCTCTACCATGTGCTTGGCGGGAGCTACCGCGGGCGTTGGACTCTGCTCTGGTGGTCCCAAGGCGGTCAACTGGCGTGCTTTCGGCTGGATCGTGTTGGGTTGGGTTCTTACCGTTCCCGTGGCGGGTACCGCCGCTGGATGTCTCCTTGGCCTCTTCATTAACGCTCCCCACTGGGAATAGACAGACTAGATCATATTAGTGTATAACATCCTCTGCATTGGCTCCATCTGTACTTCGGCCCGTTGACCGACGCTTTTCTCGTCTCCGGCGCTGCGAACGTTTCTCTCTGCGAAGCTCACATGGCCCGTGATTGGCAACGACGTCCACTCACCATGGCAGAATGCTGTGGTCATGGTCTCCCTTTCCATCTGCTTAATTTATCCTCAACCTTACGGCAGTGAGGGAGGATGACGGTGTGGGAGCTGGGGACTTCAAGTTATCCGAAAGCTTGTGGAGGAATTCACTCAACAGGAGTGAGCTGTCCCTGGCTTTATAAACCTGCCCAAGAATCGAATGAAACTCCACCCGAACATCTGGTCAAGCACTCCCCGCCCGGGACTCTAAACATTAAAGCACACAGCCTGAGCTAATTGAGGTGCGACACTGCGGGTGTTTCCAATCGGAGCTGTTCCGAATCGGAGAAGGCTCCACCACCCGTTTGACGCCAAGACCTGGCATTGTGTAGTCATGCTTCATTCCCAAGAACACTGGCCAGAATGTTTCTCGCGATGCAGTGTGTTTCATGTGCCAGGTTATGCGCATGGACTCTTCGATCTTCGAGAAGCACGAGATGTCTCATGGGGATGAGAAGAGCATTCGGCGGAGTGGCCGTGCACGAGGGCCAAGTCCGTTTGACTCCGTTTGACTCCGGTTGACCTCCACCGTTCGACTTCCGATCCCCCCAAGAGCGCTGAAAGCGTCGACTCATGTCCGCCGTGTACCTGCGCTACATACATGCAGACAAAGGGCAGGAGTCGCTTAGCAGATCAGCAGAGCCCAAAGTTTGGCATTCCGACCTCCTATCGCGTTCCAGAGGGTAGCGAGGAACGAGAAACGAGAAAGTGGAAATCAGGTGGAAGTGGAAATCACTGTAGAGTTTGCCGAGTGACCGGGTGGAGGCGGGGTGGGGCGGAGACCCCGGGTGTTCCATAGTGACCCCCTGCGCCCCTTTGTTCTGATTGCCACTACCAGGTCGGGTTTCCGATTGCCAAGGCTTTAATAGGAGACCTTTCATACAAAAACAACAAAACAGCCTCTGGCAACCACAATCCCCGTCCCATTGCACACCTCCAACTGCCTCCCCCCCTTCCTCGTCACATCCATCCAAAGCATCTCCCATGGCGTCCTTCGACCCACCTCACCGCTCAATGAGCCCTCCTATTGTCCCACGAGGCCGCCCAGTATGCGACTCGATCATGCACTATAGCAGTGAGTTAGCCGGCAGTATTGTTTCGGTGAACGCTAACCCAGCAGGCTGCTGCGTTGGGCCGTTCGCCACCGACGCGTCCTGGACGTGCCAATACTGCAAGCGGCAATACGACGTGGGCGTGTCTGGTGGATACATGAAGAGGGTGCCCGATATCGGCGTCTCTGCTGGCGATGGCAAGGTCGCCGCCAGACTCGGGGTCACTGCGAAGGGTGAAGCGCGCACGCCGAGACTGCAAGTCGCGCTTTAGTGCGCCCATCCGGTGATCTTCTGTTATCGGACTTCGTATCTCTTCCTTGCGTCCCCATCGGTCGCATGGGGTCACGCACCAACATGAGAAGTTGGGCAGGATTCTCACCCACCTTGGCGCGCCGCACACCCCGGCGCAGTGACACGGCCGTTCCACAATGAAATCGCACCGTCTCATCCGTCATACAATGGAATGTGCACCACACCACCGTGCAGCTCCTCAAGGATCACGAACTGCTCCCGCGGCATACGACCTTTCACCACGCATCATCGGGTGCGCGCTGGCGCCACCTTGTCCAAATTTACCCCCCTTGCCTCGACTGGCTGCTGGTTGGCATGGCTGTCGGATTGAAACTCATGGCGGTGAGGAATTGAGGAACACACAATCGTGGTACAATAGTTAGCAACGGATGAAACGCAGATCCACGATTTACAAGGGGTGTCGAGTTGAGTCAACTCGACACAACTCGACACGTCAACTGGACAGGTGCTTATAAGGACTGCTCACAACTCTGCTTTCTCTTCTTCTTCATCTCTCACTTCCTCTTCACAATTTTTATCCCATCTTATTGTGTGCCACCGTCACCCACGAAAGGTACATCCCTCGCTGTCCTCTCACTCTTCTCACTCTTTTCACTGTCCTCTCAGTGTCCTCCCACTGTCCTCCCACTGTCCTCTCATTGTCCCACTGCCTCTCACGCTGTCCCATCCCACATCGTTCCAACCTAACTCCCAGCTCACTCACTGACCCATTCATTGTAGCCATGTCCGTGCCAGCCACAAATCGTAACGCTAAAGCTAAAACGTCCTACAGTTTCGAAGGGCACGGTGACAAACACGCGGCCAGGTGAGTGAATGAGTGCAGCCATGTTCACTGACGGCAGGGGCCCTTACATTCCCTGGCAGAGCGCCACAGCGTGAGTACCCTCCCACTATCTATTGGTCCAAACGATGAATGTCTGAAATGACGTTTAACGTTCACGTGAAAGCTAATCGTAGCGCTCAAACCGCCCAAGCGGCAAACGAGGAGCTGGAGCGCAAGTTCAAGGCGTATCAAGACAGCCTTGTTAACAATGAGAGTTCCTGGCCCCAGGGCCAAAACGGCAACGGAGAAGCTGAGCGCCCATCTAGCAACCGGGTCGGCCATATGTACGGCACCTGCTCCAATTGCGGGCAGCCTGGCCACATTGTAAGTCACCTCACTGGACTAGCTCACACGATCTGGCTCGCAACTGTCCCAAACCGAGGGATGACCGTCATGGGGGTGCCCGCAACTGTTTTCGTTGTAATGAGTCGGGGCACTTGGTGAGTCGATTTCCCAACGCGCCGTATAGCTGAAGCAAGATTAAGGACTGCCCTCGCCCCGCCGAGGCACCCCAGCTAATGTCCTGCTTCTCGTGCGGCGAGCTCGGGCACTGGGTGAGTACTCCCATCGCTTAAGCACGCTGACCTTAGTTCAAGGACTGCCCTCAGCCGCAAAAGGGTATGGGTTCGAATTAGTGCGCGTCGTTTTAGCTGTGATATGAGCATCCCACAGCCAGGTGCTAGTGAGTTAGCCAGGTTGTCTGCGTGCGTGGCCGAGGCAGAACTCCCGCTGATGCAGCTTAGGACGTCGAAGTCGTTCGCGCCAATTAAGGACCGACACTGGAGATGGGTCTTGGAGTAGAATTGCGGAACTCTTCTATGCAACCCGTTGCCTGTATACCGTACATACGCCATCCTCTTCCACAGCTGCGTACTACAGCTTGGCCTGCTTCTTGGCCTTCTCGGCCGCCCGTTTGGCCTGGAAGCGTGTGATGGTGTCCTTGTGCTCCTGAGTCTGGAGTCGCTCCTGGACGATAGCCATCTCGCGTGTATTGATCGCCTTGAGCTCCGCCCTGTAAGCCTCGGTGCGCACCAGGGACTTTGAAGCAACTGCGGTGGGTCAGCCAAAATGTGTGGGGAAGCGTGGTAACGGGTTGTGACCACTGGAGATATGCCTGCCGGCTTCGGCCTCTTGTACTCACTGATCGAGCCGGTAGCCAGGTCTTCCAGCTGTTCACCCAGCTTGGCCACGACCTTCTCCGCCATGCCCTCCTGGTCCATGACCTCGGCAACCAGGCCCGTGTTAACGTAGTCCTTCAGAGGAATCGTCTCCGCCATGTACAGTAGGCGAGTGGTGAGGCTGGTGCCGAAGAGAGGCGGGAAGAGGACAGATGAGCAGCCCTCAAGGGAGATGCCAAGACGCGAGAACGGCGTGGTGAGGCTTGCCTCTGGTGAAGCGTACACAAGGTCGAAGAGGGGGAGCGTAGTGACAGAAATGCCGTAGGCGGGGCCTTGCACGGCACAAGCACAGAGCTTGGGGAAGTCGATCAGCATGCTGACGTACTGCTCGGCAGGGGAGGCACCCTTGCTCTTCACGCCGTCGGAGGACATGCCGCCGGGCTGGAGAGCGGCGCCGGCAGAGAAGAAACGTCCGGTGGAGGAGCTGGGTGTCAGCTCAAAGTAGCTCCAGCCGAGGTACTGGGCTCGGGCAGTGACCCGAGGTGCGCTTCCACACATGGCCGACAGAGCCGTGTCTGTACACGAATGGTCCAGTTCTCATCTATCTCACTCACACAACGACAGCCTTGATGTCCGGCGTGTCACGGGCATAGTCGAATCCCTTGATCAGTTCCTGCGGTCAGCGTTATCGGCGATGAAGAAGCCATGCCATCATGTCTTGCTCACCAAATCTAGAAGCAGGAGTATTCGTGGAGGGCGGTCAGTTTGAAGGTCGGTGTATATCGGCAAGCGAGGCGATGTGTCAGCTCAGAACTTGAAGTCCACAACTTAAACCACACGACTTCCCCACCACAACTGGCTCGGCCGCTCGTTCACACAGATACAGACAGCCACATCGCTCGCTCTCGTCCCCTCATCGACGCCCGTCCACAATGCCACCTCCACTCACACTTGGTTCCCCCAAAAGAATTGAGGTTCTTGGGGGTGTTGAGCTGGAGCTCGAGAATGCCCGAGCGATGGAGCTTCGGCAACACCTCGGTAAGCTTGAGTGAGCGTAATGCCATTTCGTGCTGTTCAAAGTTCTTGGACATCGTCGTCAGGTAGCCAAATTTCGAGAAGTGTGGTCGTTGTCGACCGCCGGAACGGGGAGCCAGGGAGAGCGGAGGGGAGGAAAAGAATAGGCCAAGGCCAGGAGACACCGTCCAGAAAGCTGAGATTGAGGTTGAGGTTGAGTTCGGACACGAACACGAGAAGGAGGCGGTTCAAGTGGGGAACGGTGCGGTGGGCTTTTGGAGAACGGTGGTCGTCGCCGGCAACTTTTGTACCGACTTGTCGGCCATCGCCGAATATGCCGAACGCCGGCTGTTCTAGCGGACATCACCGCCGCCAGATTCTTAGCATAAGACATCTTTGATAATCGGCCTGGGGACATCACCCCAATTAGATCACCCCAATTAGATAGCAGTAGTGCTGCGTTCTGGTGATATTAGATGATGAAATACATATTGAATGCCCCTAATGGTGGTAATCAGTTATCAGAAGCCGCTCAGATATCAGAACTAAAGGATCAGCAGCGACGTGCCTTGTGGATTTGTTGGCTGTACCTGTGTACCGCATACCGTAACTGAAACTGAGAAGCAGGTGATCGAGGATGTGGTTAAAAGGGTACCTTTCACTCTCAGCAACTTAACGAACCGCTCATGGAATCCGTATGCATCAAGAGGACCAGGATATCTAATTACGTGCCACGGGCGAGTGGCCCTAGGCTGTACTAATGTTCTAATTCACAAAACTGAAATAATCGGTCGTGGTTCGTATAGCTATGGACTCTCAGTCGTCGTCTCCTGTCTCCCTCAGCTCGCACGCAGTTGTCTTAAGATCGGGCCTCGAAAGCTGCAATCCAACGTTCCCATTCTTATGGCCAGAAAGCAGCGATGGAGCCAAGCAGGCCCGCGACAGCAGCACCGCCAATCGCGGCGTAGTCGTACCAGTTCCACCCGAAGATCGAAGCACCGGCCCATACGGGCACGATGATGAGCGTGATGCTCGCAAACCCACTTCCGAGCAGGGCCATGAGTGCCTCAAAGCTGGGGAACACGAGGGCGAGGAGGACGGAGAGGACGCCGAGGATGACGCGGATGGCTGGGCGAAGCCAGTCCTTCCACTTTTCGCTGCGCTGGTGGCGCTGCTCAGCAACAACGCTGAAATGGGACGCGGCGGGATCGGCGCATTGATAGTCAAACACGGGATCGGTGTCGCTTTTGATGCTAGCATTCGAGCTGGCGGGCGAGGATGGACGCGTCACGTATCGTGGCGTGGGAGCGTCCTCCGGGACGAGCTCGGTTTTGTGCAGCCCGAAGTACGAGAACAAGACGTCAGCGAGCTATGCAGTTAGCATCACTCGAGCACAGGTGGTGCGGAGGACCCGGAGCTGCCGAGACAAAGGCATTGGGCGACTGTGTCTCAAGTTTTCAACTTACCGGCCGAACACCGAGGGCAATCTTGGTGAGAGGATTGAGGGCGACCATCCACACAGCAAACTTGGCGAGGACAGGCGAGAACCCAGGCGTTTGGGCAAGATCACGGCTTACCTCGTCGCTGACGTCGCGGCCGTACATGAGATATCCGAAGAATCCGACGCTGATGTAGACGGCCATTGCAATACCGTAGGCAATCTCACAGACGAGCTCGGCGTCGTGAGGGTTCTTCATGTCGTAGATGAGGTTGGGAATAAGGCCGTGGCCACCAAACTAAGGTTAACGCGAACGTACTCGACGCGAGCTACAGGCATCGTGCTGGGGGAGGGATCACTGCTTAAGACCGCCAGCTAGGCGGCCGTAGGCATGGTGTCCAACAACTTCCCAACCTGACAAACCCAACAAAAACACTCACCCCGCCAATGAGAAGGCCGAACACCGTAGCAAACTTAATCCAACCGTGCGGTGGCCAGAGATCTGTCGGCGCAGGGTCGCGGATCGAGCCTGGACTCGTGGGCGTGACGATACCGGTGAAGATGAGGATAGCGACGAGTGCCCACGTGCTCGCAATACCCAGGAAGGACGAGTATGAGAGGTAGTGCAGTGGCAGGAACATGGTGGGAATGATGACAACGAGGCCGATGACCTTCCACTCGTTGGACGTGTACATCGGAAGCACGGCCTCAAGTGAGTCAGAGAAAAGCACAACGAGAGTGATACTGCGAGGTCAGTAAGATGACCACACCAGCTGCCAACCGTATGGGCAAGCTCACTTCCCCGCGATAGAGTAACTCACACCCAAGCTGCGACTTCAGCGATGAAGAGGACGGTGATGAACCGCTCGCCACGCTTGCCAAGCGCGTATCCAATCACGTCGGTGAAGTTGCGTAACCGACGGTCCTGCTCGATGATGCGGAGTAGGATCTTGAGCGTCCACAGAGTGATGCCACCAACGAGGGCGAGGATAAGTGGGCCGAGGACCCAGCCTGCATGTGCGATCGCGATTGGTGTTGCGAGGAGGCCAGTGCCAATAAGGTCGCCGAGGACATTGAGTAGCTGCAGTTAGTGATGTAAGAATTGGTGGTTGGGCTAGTCCTGCCATCCACAATTTAAGAACGGAGTGGCGCGGCAACTCGCAACAAGCGTTGACCTTCCCGCACGGACGCTGAACCGTGTTGTGCTTCGTTCTCCGACTCGAAACGAGCCTCGGCGACACCCGCAGGCCCCGTCGAATGTAACCACACATGGCAGTAAACTTGCCGTCTCATCTCTTCGCTCCGCGCAAAGGACTACCCCGGTAATGTCCGCCGACCCCATTCCAGCAACATTTGCAGTGGCAGTTGTCGTACACGACATCCAAAATCCTTCACGCCAACTCACTGTCTGATAGAATCCACTCTTGCCCGGCTTCCAGACTTCGACCTCACGTCCCTCCTCTCCGTCGTCAGGAGCACCGGCGAGCGCTTCAAGGTCCTCGTCGATGTATGTGTATGTCTGCGGCGTGAAAACGTGGTCCTTGAGACGGGAATTTTCAGTTGCGTTCGCGTTGCTTGCCTTCGCGGGTGGCGCCGAGCTAGTCACGGGTGGGTCGGCGAAGGTAGCACGGGCCATGGTGGGAGCCTAGGTAATCCGCGGATGGAGGCGTAGGAGAGAAGGGAGTGGTGCGGGCTTCGAGAAGCGACGCCGGCGTCGAGCTCACCGCCTAGAAGCCGTTCAGAAGGTGGTTGTTTACGTCAACCTCAGCACCACAGTTGATCAGACGACCGCTGATCAGACTTTAGAGTCGAGTCCTGCAAGATATCGAGTGTCGCTTGCGCTTGCACGTAGAATGGGTGAAGCAAGATGAGTGTAGAGTTCCAAGACGAGAGGCTGGCTGACACCTGATATTTGCGCCGAGTAGATTTTCTGTCATCATACCCGCTGCCATTTTCGCGCAGAGCACCTCATTATTGGACGAAATGACCCCGGTTGGTGCCGTGGGGCCCAGTGCCGCATTGCTTAATCTGGCATGAGGTTCGATTAAAGGCCCAGCCCGCCCTGACGATGACAAGGGCTTACCTCACACACGCCAGCGCCAAGCCTTAGGTGCTCACATGTGTCTCTCTATCAACCAGGTACAGCCGCCTGCGGTGACTCGTCGTGCTCGATACGAGTCTCACGGGTAGCGGGGGGGAACGGATGGCAATAACTAAGCGATCACGACGAGAAACGCATCGAGTCGACTCGATTCAAGTCATGGTGACATGCGGTAACGCGAGACAAGTGCTCGTGCCGTGCACGGTGAGGCCGATGTGATCAGCTTGCCGATCAGTGATGGACAATTGACGCGCCGCTCAATTGATCGCCACGTTATCTTTAGCCCCGACATAGGGATCGACAGCGAGTGTGCAGCAAACTGGCGGGAACAGGTGCCATCGATGTCCAGATAGGGCCGTACCCAATCAAACCCAGATCAAACACACACTTCACGCTATACACAATGGAGCACGGGTCAGAGGTGACATACGTCTGTGCTACAAGCTACAGACATCTGAACCGTGGCGGCCGACACGGCCGTAACTAACCGAGTACTAGAGAGGAGAAGCGAAGGGAGCCGCGAACCAGCGCTGACATCCATTCGCTGAGGGGGAACCGCCTGCACGCCATGATCAACAGGGCAAATGCGTCTGACGCCAATAACGAGCTAGAGGTATTCTAGCCAAAGTACGGCTCGGGCTCGGCAATGTCGTCAATCTCCTGGTCGTCCTGCGGCTCGTTGGGTTGGGGAGTAGGAGCTGGACCTGGGGTACCACCAATCTGCGAGCCTCCGGCCACGTCCCAAACCACAGGGCCGACAGCGGCGACAGGCTTATCTGTCGGCGACGGCGAGGTGGAGTTGGACGAGGTGGAGTTGGACGAGGTGACGTTGCCAGCGGGGTCGAGCGGGGCAGCTGAGTTGGAGGTGACGTTACCCGCACCCTGGTCAAGGGGCGCAGTCGAGTTGGCCGCGGTGGTATTGCTACCATCGGGGTTGAGGGGCGCAGTCGAGTTGGCCGAGGTGGTATTGCCAGCATCCGGGTTGAGCGGGGCAGTTGAGTTGGAAGGTGCCTCAGTGTCAGCCCCTGCATTGGAAGCTGGGTCCTGTGCGACCGTCGAGTTGAGCGGACCCTCCTCGTCGGTCGAATTGGCAGGGGCTTGCGCATCGGTCGAGTTCGAAGGGCCCTGGGCATCGGTCGTTGAGTTGGACAGGCCATCAGCTTCGGTCGTGGAGTTAGAGGTCGAGTCGCCATTCTCGAGCGGGGCGGAGGAGTTAGGCGACGGGCTCGGGGATGGGTTGTCCTCGGGAAGGGTTGCGTTGGGCGACGGGCTCGTGGACGGAGAGGGAGACGGAGCAGCATCAGGTGACGGGGTAGCATCAGGAGACTGAGATGGCGACGGTGATTCGGACTTGACACAGTCGCTAGAGCCTGCCTGGACGATCACGTTCTGGACATTCTTCGTGTCACCCTTTGCGTCTATGACTTGGAAGTTGCTGCCGTCAGCACTCCGCTGCTAGAACGAGGTGGGAACACTCGGTGGATATTCAAGTCCAGATCGTTTTCGTACTGCGACGCCGTTTTTCTCGGACTCGGCCCTCCTCTGCCATTTACCAACGCAGCGTCGCCCTGTCGACCACAGACCGCCTACGTGAAGTACGCCCGATCTTTCACACGCACATCTCGCCCAAGCGCACACCACCATCTCCAAATGCAAACTTACAGTGCAGTTCCCTCGGTGGCATTCACGACCCACTCCCATGGGCTGTTGGCGTTGGGCACCTCAAACAGCCAGTCGCTGTCCGGTACGTACCACCCCCCAGTACCAACTTTGAGGGTGTACGGGCCCTCGCCACCGTCAAACTTGACAGTGACGGGTGCGCACTGCTTGGGCGGATTCGGGGTGGCGTCGATGTTGAGGCTGTTGACGGGACCACCGGCGTTGTTCTGACCCTTGTCGGGCGTGGCTTCGGTCGTGTTATCGTTATGAGCGACGTCGGTCGTGTTGCCGTTGCCGACGTCGGTGCTGTTGTCGGGGTTCGCAGCCAGTGCGAGGGGGAAAAGGAGGGCGAGGGGGGCAAGGACGAGCATCGTGCGTTCTAGCCACGTCAAACCGAGGATAGCGAAGAAAACGAGGGTGGTGAACGAATGTGGCGGCCAGCGTCAGTTGATGTCGGATGTCGATCTCGGCGAGTCTTCGGAATGTCGGACTCGTCGAAGAGCAGTTCTTGAGGGATGAGGAGAAGCCAAGATACTTGGGATGAGGCCAAGCAAGGTGGAAGCTGGCTTCGAGGCCTTGAGAGGTGCCAGTCGAGCACCAGGAGCACGAGGGTGCTTGAGGGGTGCCGGAAGCCGGAGGCACCTTGAACACTTCGAGTGCCCCTCGAGTTCTGGGAGAGAACGAAAACAAGCATCCACCCTCCCGGGTCTAACCCTGGCATGCCCTGAATTTGGATCGCCAGATGAGGCGAGAACGCCCAAGCCGGAATCTCGGGGGTGCCTGCTTTTAGCTCTGCCGCACGTCGCGCGCAATTCTCTCGTTTCTGCTTCTGGCCGTGGTCTCCTGTTGTGTTGTCCAGTGCGAATGGGGTGAACGACGAGTGCTTGTGAAGAAAACAGCTCAAGAGAGTGGAATGAACTAGTGCAGTACCACTGTCGTTATTCTTCCTGCTCTCATCAGCAACGCGCGGCCCCACTTGCAAAGAAGTTGGGACTGCCGTGAACATCGCGTATGCGTGGTTTTTCCCATCCCTGGCTCGGTGAACGCGTCTGCTCAGGAGCCTTCTGCGATCAATTGAAACGCCAGAGCTAAATTCGTCAGCCAAGGAAGGGGAAAGGGAGAGGCGGAACGGGATCGTGGCAGCATCAACACCCCAAAACCAAACATGTCGCATGGCATGAAGCTGCCGTGCAACCCGACGGCATGTTCGTCCTTGCCAACGGATACTCCTTCCGTCTCCTCTCCATCGGAGCTCATGGTGCGGAAGCTCGTGCAGTAAACTCTTGTACAACCCAAACTATGATACTACGATGTACTGCTACATTTTGATTTCTGGCAATTCGCCCACGAGACCAAGGAATTCTTGACTCTGAGCACCTTCTTGACTCTGAGATCCTTCTCGCGACGGTCCACCCGCTGATGGTGGCGGCACCGCAGTTAGGGGCGGCGGTATTCGTGGCGATTCTGGCACAGGAGACATTGTGGTGGGTACACTTGCCCCATGTGCTGTCCCGAGGGTTCCGGTTGGCGTGCCCCCACCGCTGGTCTTGGGTGAGCCAGACGTATCGGAAGGAACAGCATGTACCTCGACATGACCCTTCTCTGTGCTTCCAAGAGTGCCGGCCGACACCCGGCGTTGGGCGACGCGGCTCCATCGAGGATCGACCATGTTGCGCAAGACGGACCGTGCGGCGAGCATGGCTGGATAGATCATCTGCACACCGCATAAGACGGCAATGAGGATGAACGAAGTGCGCACCTCGCCGGTGCGCTGGTGGATGCCGTACGTGGATGGTTCCCATATCAAGGCACCGCCACCAATGGCGGTGGTGAGTGCCACAGAGGCGAGCTTGGTATGCTTGCCTTGGCCGCGAAGGGCTGTCGCGAAGAGCGTGGGGAACACGGGCGACTCGAAGAACATAGCGAGCAGAACACACGCGAAGGCCCCTTTGCCGGCAGGCAAAAACACTGAGAGTAGAGTGGTGATAAACGTTGCAGTGCAGCACACGTTAAGCACCAATCGTGGCGTGAATCCCGCATAACAGATCCCTGCGGCGATGAAGCGTCCGGCAGCGAATAAGCCGTGTCCGATCTGCAGGTCCCAGAAGGAGTCCGTGTCTGGTAGTACCTCGGCGATGTATTCGTCCCAGAAGAACGACAGACTTTCTTGCTGCCCGATGTACACAGCCATGGTGGCGACACCGGCTACGATGATGAACCATCTCGCCGACACGCCGAATGCCCGCGCGTCACGCTGGATTCCTGCGGCTTCAAGGCGATTGTTCGTCTCCTGCTCCAATTCCTCGTCCGTTGCCTCGGAGAGTGGCACGTAGAAGAAGGCGAGGGTGAGGATGAGCACAAAGAGAGATACAGCGAGGTAGCACCACTGGACGTCGAACAGAGACTCGCGGCCCAGCTTGTTGCGGAACAACCCCTTCTGCGCGAGGATGGGTGAGAACAAACCACCAATGGCTTGTATTCCCTGGGAGAAGTTGAGTCGTGCTTCGCTCAATTCGCCCGGTCCGGCAAGCGCGATAAATGGATTGGCGGCGACCTCGAGAACCGACAAGCCGATAGCGATAAGAATATTACTGAAGATAAAGCCGCCGTACGACGCTAGCACAGAGGACGGCCAGAAGCACATGCAGCCGCAGGCATACAGCACGAGACCGGTCATGAACGTTGCTTTGAATCCATGTCGTTGGAGCACATACATGCCGATCGTGAGAGGCCCGATGATGTAGCCCAGCCAGTAGGACAGCTGAAGCATGAGCCCTCGGCTTGGGCTTTTCCCGATTGCCTCGAGGATCTTGGCGGTGAGGTTGCCCAAAAGGCCGTAACTGAAGCCCCACAGGAAGAAGAGGATGGACACGAAGAGAACAGGCCACCACGCTTCCCCCGCGGTGAGTTGCGTCAGAGGTTTCCTACCTCCCATCTGGACAAAGTCGAAGAAGTGTTGCGTCGTCTGGTCCTTGTACTCGGCCGGCGTCGAGTCGTTGGTGACCCATCGGACTGGTGCAGATAGCATGGCCAGAGCGCCGACTGCGCCAACCTTGTGGCTGATTCTAGATGCCTGTTTGTGCAGCAGGCTGCCCCCTTGGAGGGTGTTGGAGGATGCTGGAGACGGCCCGGCCGGAGACGGTCCCGCACCGCCACCGCCTCCATTGCCATTCCGGTTGTATATGTCTTGGCCATATGGCCCTTGTTGCTGAGGCATGGTGGCGGTCTGCGGCGGGGCCGGAGGTGACGATCCTGGCGGTCCGGCGGCGAAGAATGCCATGATGTCCATGGTATCTTCGTCTGGAACGTCGGGACTCGTCTCGAGAATCGCCTGGAGGGGCATGTTACGGGGCGACTGTGGTTGCTTCTCATTGGATGTGGACGGTCCATATTCGGCGGCTCCGGCAACTCCGCCAGTACCATCACTGCGTCGAGAGTCCTCGAAGTTCGCCGGGCCCACCGCACCAAGGCGGGACAGAATCGGAGACGGCCGAGAGGCGATCCTCTTGCCCCCATGCTTGAGCCTCTGGAGAAGCGGCTTGAGAACAAGAGCGCATGTGCAGCACAAGCGGACGCAGCACTCGATCGCAGACCACATGAGACCCCATGCAGTGTACCAGTAGAAGTTGGCGGGCCTGGCCGACGCATTGACGTGATTTGTACCGACCTGCAATTGCTCTTTAAGCGAAATCTGGAGATACGCGATGCGGACTGGGAGGGCGTTAGTGACACTAATTCGTTTCTGGTAACGACGCTCGATTGCACTTACCGACGTCAACCGCAGCGACGAATACACCACACATGAAAGTCAGGACGAGCGCAAGTTTCGCTCTACGCTCCATGCGCAGTTCGGTGATGATCGGGAGAGGTAGCATGAGAATGGCAATATCCGATAGGATATTGACGGGGGCGGAGGCGAGAAACAATGTCACGTTGTCAAAGCACTTGCCGTCAAGGTGAGGGGTGAAGGCAGCCACGATCGGGCGGCATTGCTAATGTTAGCGAAGGCATCGCCTTGGCCTGACCACGCCACGCCACGCCACGCCACTCACAAAGATGTTGAGGAAGACCAGCACGATGCCAGCCACATCCACGATCGCGAGAACCACATAGCTCGCATAGCGTAGGAATGGGTGTGCGCTCGCCATTCGGATGTACAGCAGCAATGTCGCAGTCTTGGCGAGCATGCTGCTCAGATTGTAGAACATAGGATAGACGTAAACCGCCTTCTTGAGTGGTCCGAGCCATGAGTCGGGTATCACTGTGGACCGTGTCAGCACACTGGGTACATGCCTGCGGCGGTGTCCGCCATTTGGCGAAGGTAATTGACAGTTGGGGAGGCTAAGGACGCCGAGGATGGCGCCAACTCGCAGCTGCCGGCGAGAAAGGATCTGCCGGACAGCAAACACAGATGCCATCGGCTAGAGCCGTGGACGATTGGGACCGTGCACTGCGGGTATGACGGGAGTGAAGGGACTTGCTAAACAGCAACGATCCAATCCAGCAGTAACTCCACCCGTGCGTTGTCTTGGCGTGCATGCCGCCATGAGATGAAGTTCACTTACACTTGTCCGGCTTGCCCACACCGACGGTTGCACCAAAGATGATGGAGATGCAGAGGGCCGCGGTAAATACCTGCGTCGTCAGTTTATTTTCGTCTGTGCCGAGAGAACAAATAGCAAACATGGATCAACTTCATCAACGCCACACACGGGGCTTGGATGGCTTGGGGCGCATGAGGTCACCCATCGACCAATAACCCCTAGGCGATGTCGAGCGAGCTGCTCGGGGCCTGCAGATGTTCATGACATGATTCGACGACAAGACGAGCCAGTCCTGTTTGAGACGGTCGATACCACCACCCCTTGCACATGCCCATGCCGATTCGAGGCCCCACCACATCCAACAGGTCAAGAGCTAGTTCAAGCATAGACCGAATGGGGTATGGAAACATGTGCGTATGGTAGGGGGATGGCGTCTGTGTGCGATGACAAAGACTTGACAGCGAGGGGAGTAGGCGACGTCGTCGGCGGCGACTGTGGAGGACGAGCTGGTGGATAATCATGCAACGTACCCATGCTAAAATGGTGACCAGATCATCTGTGTCGACGCGCTTCCTGATACCAAACTTTGAGATACATCGTAGGACAGTGAAGAGCGTCGCAATGCCGAGAAAAACAGCACTGCACGCGAGGACGCTGCCCGAGCGGTCGGCAAGTTCCATGTTATCTCATGGCCCCGTCGTGTGGTGCGGCAGGTGAGAGAGGAGTGGTTGGGAGAGGTGGGGGCGAATGGGGCCGTGAGGGACCAGGGCGCTTCTTGTGGCCGAAGTGGATAGTGGGGAGAGGTGAGAGGTGAGAGTCGACGCCTTGGTGGGCGGAAGTGGGGCCGGAGGAGGTGGGCCCCAGGCGGCAACGTGGGAAGAGGTGGCCTCTGTCAGTGGCGATGGGCGTCGATGGTGGTGAGGTTGATGATGAGTAAAGAGATGAGGATGGGGATTGTGCAGGTGCGGAACGTGTAAGAAGTGTCGTTGACGATGTAGTCGCTGTGGTCCTCGGGTCGCGGGTTCACGAGTGCGGATGAACTCCGGTGATATACGCCGAGGTTAACGAAGAACGGGTAGAAGGAGAACGAGGGGGATGGGCGATGTGTGCTTCGGATCGGCTGGAGATTGCACAGGGCGTGCACGAAGCTGGGCAATTTACAGTGAGATGTTGTGTAATGTTAGAAAGAAGTAGGATATCGAGATTGCGATGGTAATTGATGTCGGATTGGAGCAAGAGGCGAATATCGACCCGAGATGATGGGGCACAAGGGAGGGTGAGGGTGGTAGAGAGGAGATGTGGTGGAGAGTTGTGTCATGGGGTTGAGAGGTTATCCAGTATCCCAGATGAGATGCCATCATGTTGCCTTGATCGAAACCGGTCTCCGGCCTCCGAGCTCGGAGTTGCCCCTTTTTTTTTGTTTGGTATCGACCCGGGCAATTGGGCTACTGGACTGTTAGTCAATTGGTCAGTTGGAGCATGTTGGGCATTTGGGCAGCAGGGTAGCATCGTGACCAGGACCAGGCCAGCAATGGACAGATTCGGACCTGAGATTTGGCTGGATTGCGTCGCTTGGAAAGAGGGTTTTGGAGAGGGATGGAGGGGATAGGATGACAAGATTAACATGGCGCACAAAAGCAGAGGACGCCAGTGGGGGAGAAATCCAAACCATCACCCTGTAGCACGAGCGTCTACCGATTGGGGGGTTTATCGATTGGGCGCGCCGTGGAGCTAGCTAACAACGCGATGCAGTTATTGCAGTCACTCCAGTACAGTAGTTGCTGCAGTTAGCCTTGACGGCGCCACTGTGCCAGTTTGCGTTGATGATGCATACAACCCCATTGAAACCAACGTTAAGCTCTTCGGCATCCCCTGACATTCATTTGGGAGATGAGGATCACCCAACAAGCCGCCGATCTCACCCTCCTCCCCGGCACTTACCTACTCCCCCATCTACCCAGTATTGATATTGACTTGGCATCATCGCTCCCGTTCAAGCCCCCTCCGCCCATGCTCCCCCTACCCCGCCCCTTGCGTTTCTGCACGGCGTCGATCGCAGCCTCTCCTGCATACTCCGGGCAACCTAACAAGACTTTGCATTATTACACTTGTTGTTTTTACTCATTCATCCATCAACAACCCTGAACCATCGTCAGACCAGCCCTGGGGGCACTGCTTAATCCGTCCTCCTACGAATTGAGTGGCCGCCGGCCTGCTTCTTCGCTCCAGTCCCCACCTCTCGCCACAACAATTCAACCACGCGACCAACTTATGGTCTTCGCAACACATGCTTCTGGTAATCAAGCGAGACAGAAGGTAGCCGAGTGCAGTATCCGCGGGACGTCGATCGATTCACGGGCCAGGCCTGGCGGTCATCTTGCGCCCGGGTCGGCATGTCCGATGGTTGGGTAGTCACGACAACTGATCAAGTAATCTCAGCCGACAAGTCGGACAAAGTCTGCCCATTCGGCATTGCAACATCGCGTAACGCGCTTGCATGGTGTAGCTATCAGATGCGCTGGAGACGCAGTCACGGTCACGATGCATACGCCGGTGCGAAAGGCTACTTGGTGGTTTGGATTTGGGACAAGGTTGTACAACAGACGTGCAGACACACCACGAGCTGAAAACAAGAGACGTTGGAGAATGAAATGGGGTAGAGGTCTTACCTGAGAACAACTTGACTTGCATTCGGTTGTTGATGCACTTTCGATTCTTTCCGGCACAATGTTCGCGGAGAGCGGTCATGCTGAGGGAGGTCGTTCTGGTCCAAGGGAGGGCAAAACGCCTGTTTCGCGTTATACCAGATCGGAGATGCTGATTGTGAGTGCGGACACCATGGCAACGAAGGGGTATTGCCATATAAGTGAAGAGAAACGGCCAGGACAATCCGCAGGGGAGAAAAGCAGGAGGTGTACGTCGAGTCGGCGAAGAGCCGAACCGGCAACGGACAGGCCGCTGAGACGCTGCAAGGCGAGACGAATATAGTGCGGAAGGAGAGAGATACAACATACGCGCAACGTGCGCAGCGGCGTAGAGGTGTGGAGCAGAGACGCCATGTGAGATGCGAGTGGTCCCCCACACTGAGAGCCAAAAAAAAAGGCTGACCATCGCGAGGTCCGCACGATCATATACTCCTCCGCCACCGCGCAAGAGACATCCTGACGCGACCCTTCTCTTAGTCGACTTGCCCCTTGAGATCGACCACCCGGTACTTGTCGACGCCGCGGGCACAGGCCGCATGCGCCTTCCTGCAGTCCCATACACGCTGTGCCAATGGCAGTGGCGCGACTGGAGCCCACGGATCGTCCGGAACAGGTGCTGGTAGGTAGATCGCAGCTTTGTGGTCGGCGAGAAAAGCGTCCGTGTCCTCATCGTTCTCGAATGCCAGCGTGTGCGTCAAGTAAGGCAATGGCAAGGTCATGTAGCTGAAGTCAGCTTCAGTCGGTTTAAACACGTTCGAGACGGAAAGACTTACGCTTTGGACATAATAGCCAGCGCTTGTGCACGCTCACGCTCAACAAAGTGGTCCATGATATACCCGCTCATGCTGGGAGCTGTGAGAAACAGCTTGAAGAATCGCGAGTAGTTGGACGTCGCTAACGCAGCAGCAACTTGCAGAGCGTGCGCAACTCCTGGGTCGGTCTTTTGTTCCGGTGTCAGCTGGCCCAGTAAGACACCAAGGTCTGTTTGTTAGCTCTGACCATCTACGACGACACAGAAAAGCGCCTTGTCACTCACCGCTGCGGTTCTTGGTGTGAAGCAGGTACATGATGCGGTAACTTAAGAACTCTAACGGGTGACCGTCAAGACCAAGCTCGTAGAGTTGGCGTAACATGCTCTGACACTGGTTGTACTCGCCGAGGTCCTTTGCTTCGAGCGCAATCCTCGCGTGGATCTCGTACACCTGGACAGTAAACTCGTTCTTGATGCGTTGCACAGTCAAGTCCTGGCGCATTGACTTGAACTGGTCCAGAGCATATGCGTAATTGTGATTCTCTTTCCATTTCTTCTTCAGCAACTCGAGGGTTTGTTTGAGGACGGGCAGTGGGCGAACTTCTGCAGGGTTGGGTTCCTGCGGTGTTAGTGATGAGAAAGTCATGAGGGTCACGCACAGATGTTAGGCGCAGATAGCTCTTCTCCAGCCTCGTGCACGTCCCGCGGATCGTGTGATGGTCCCAATCCATCACGTTCTGCTATTAGCACAGAACCGCCAGTGGAAGCTCACTGGATCCACCTCAGCCACCGCTGGCTCATACCCAAAGTTGCTGAACTTCTGCTTTCCTACCTGCATTCCGCTAATTCTTGAGGCAAGGCCCTTGTCACCGACTACATCGGGGAACCAATATGCCGTGCCCGTGGCGTGTCCCGCCCCGTTGCTGTTAGATATAGGCGTGGGGTTGTTAAACCGCTCCAGCCGCCGCGCCTTCGCTGCCTTCTCCTCCTCTGACTCAAATTTGTATGCCGACGGGAGAAAGCCATTCGTCACCGCGTTAGGGTTAGACTCCCTAACCATCAGCCCGAGCCACCAGAGGACACTCACGCCTTGCGCTTCTTGCTCTTCTTCTCCTTCTTCGTAGGGGTTGCCGTGTGGCCGTTAGTGTGGGGATGTGATGCTGAAATGGCAGGAGATGTGTGGGACTGCTGGTAAGCCGGTTGCACGACCGCCGGAATGCTGAGGGAAGGGTTGGTTCGACTGGCCTGCGCCTTGAGTCTGGGGTCAGTCCAGCGTGCGTTGGAACACTCACGACTTGAGCTCCATCTTGGACCAGTCAGTGGTGTGGACCGTGCCGTTCCTATGAGCGTCAAAAAGTATCTGGCTGTCAGCTGATTCACAAAAGTTCGCGTCCACGGGACCCACCTGCTTCAGTTCTGCGTTAACCGCCGACTTGTTAGCGGCGGTGGCTTGGTGAAGAGAATCCTGCACCCAAGCCCTGGAGTCAGCTCTGCACTTTGAAGCCGTGGCTCAATGATTTCTGTGTTACACATTATAGCGCGATTGAACGGATACGCAGTAACACTGCGAAGCTCACAGCGAGCCGAAAACGTTCACTTCGCGTTACAGAAGACACTTCACCTCCAAGACTTAAACCTCCATACACTTATTGCCCCACACGAAACATCCACCGTGGGTGGCGCGACGTACTTTAGTTCTGGTGGCCAAGATGACGATGACATTGCCGGTGATTATGATTGCGAACAATTTGCGAGGGTTGCTCGCACTTGAGGATGTAAAGAGGTTGTGTAGCTTGTAGAATATGATAAGCGTGGAACGGGCGCAGAGAGGTAGAGCAACCGCGAGAAGTAATCAGGTGGTCAAGTTCAATGATTAAGTCGGAATGAGAAGAGAAGAGGTGAAAGTCGTGTGTAGGGGAGGGACGACAACCGACAGCGGTAAAGTTACAGCACGTGACTACCACGTGTGACGGATAAATTGCAAAAAATTTATACGTAAAAAAAGTATTATTAGGCACGTCTCGCGCGTCTTTGGGTTGGCATGATTCACACGCCTTGGATGGCAACGGCTAAATTATTTGATCCCGCGATCCCGCTGGGACATGGGAGAAGCGAGGTAGGCATGCCAAGCCCCCAAGGTCCCTGAATTCGGGGGCACCAGATCGTTCAATCTCCGAATTACGTACGCATAGCAAGATCGGCCGTCTCTTCACGTGACTCACCATGTGTGAACATAAGAGGAGTGGAGCGGGATGAACAGCCGGCTTGTCTCTCCCCCACTCCTGTTGTTGCCACCACAAACACCATCAATCCTCTTCTCCTCGTCGACAGTGTAGGTCCAACGCCCACCTCTTCGAGCTCCGACTCCCCACTTCTTCTCCTCCAACCCATCCGATTCTCCAAAGTCGTCTCTTCCACTCCTACGCAACCCGAACCTTTGTGGCAGATCGCACATCCGCACTGCACCAACTGCACAGTCGTTGCCCACCCGACTCCCTCTTCTTTCCACGACGGCCCTCACACCAGACATGGCTGCTGCCGCTTTCCGACCAATGATGGCCGTAGCAAGAGAAGAAGCAGCGGTCGTGGCCCACGAAGCCACGATGGCTGCTCGCAACACCGTCACCACTGAGGCTGGTGCCGCTGTCCGCAGCGCAGGGCACGAGACCCTCAACCCCCTTGCTGTTCGTGAGGCTGCCGAAGCATCAGCCAAGCGCGCAATTGACCACGGTGAGTAGGTTCACAGGCGATGTTGATGGCGGCCGGCCTGCTGTAAACCCGAACACCAATCTCGGGCGTTCTCACACTCCAAAGGCACCGCTAATATCGCAGAATCTCCTTTCCTCTCCGCCATGGGTCACATCAAGCGCCCCGGCACACCGTCTACACCAACATTCAGCACCACAACCTCCAGCGTCACCAGCACCTTGCGACACGAGACCAGCCACGAGGTGTCTTCTATGAGCACCACTGTCGAGGCCTCGGCCGTCGGTCATCAGATCGAGGAGGACATCGGCATGACGATCCGTGAAGCAATGGCAAACGGTGCCGAAACAGGAGCACAGGATGTGGTTGAGCAAGCAGCAGAAATGGCCAAGAATATCCTCAATGGCAATAGCCAGCTCGACCGCAGGGTTAACGCTGCTCTCCGCCAGCAGATGACCTAATTTGATTCCACGCCTGTGACGACCTATACGATTAGAGGGGTTCTTGAACTTGTTGAAATTTCCTATCATCTACACCAGTACTGTCATGTATACATTCTTTGGATTCATTCCGCAGGGCCGCCGTGGAGGGTACCATCAGCGCAGAGAGGAGTGGATTTCCAACTGTGCCGGCTATAAACGGAGCTGTGGCCGCGCCTTAAAACTGCTCTCAAAGGCCGTTGTGGGACTTAGCTCTACGATCTTCAAGCGCAGCTCCGTCTCCGCCGCGCCAGGGATGGTTTCGACGGCGGTTCTGTTGACGTCTGCCGTCCGGCCAAAACGCCGAGTTTGCCGAGACGACACCGGTCCTCGGTCAATTCCGACCGAAATGTGTCGTCATAGGAATTCGCCCACGCTCTCTCGACTCAGTAGTGTGTCAGCCCCTCGTCGAGCAGCCGCGATCCATGTTGTTACTGGCGCTAGCATGCATATAGCAACTTGACGTCGCCCATTCTTCATCGTATACTGGTAAATTTCACGTCGCAGCGCTCGCCATGTCCAAGCTCAAATTCAAGATCGCCGTGACTGGGGCGAACGGCGTCATCGGCCGGAGTGTGGTCAATCACGCCTTGGACGAGGGGCACAGTGTCCGCGCGCTTGATGTGTCACCCAAAGCACCTGGTCACGAGGGGGTGCCCGAGGCTGCCGAGGCCGCGGAGGACCGTGCAGACCGGTACGAGTACCGCAGTGTGGACCTTATGGATTTCAAGGCGTTCCGCGATGCCCTTGAGGGCTGCGATGCGCTCATCCACCTAGCGGCCGTATATAGCCTGCAGAACCCTAAGGACCCCGATGGGCCGCTTTTGCGATATGAACCAGAGGAGGTGGGTGACGATCAGGCAAATGCGCTGACCAAAGCGCATCCACAATATGAACACAACTATGAGCTGGAACGCTCTACAGGCGGCCGGCGAGGTCGGTATCAAACGCATCTCAATGGCGTCGAGTGTCAACGCGGTTGGACTCAGTAGGTCGATGTTCATCCCTGTGCTAATTCCAAGTCTACTCCAAACCGCGTCCACACTTTGACTACCTTCCCCTAGACGAGGAGCATCCACGTTACGCGATGGATGCGTACAGCTTGTGTAAAGTCGCTGTCGAAGAGCAAGGCAAGGCGTTCTGTCGGCGCTATCCGTCCATGCGGATCGCCTCCATCCGGCCGCACTGGGTCATTCCCGAGTCGCTGGCTTACGACCCTGTGGCTCTCAACGAAGCAGAGGGCAACTGGAAGGACCTGTGGGGTTGGACGTCGGCCGGTGGCATTGCGCGCGCATTCGTCGCTGGACTCACGGCGCCTGAGAGCACCTTCCCAGTTGGACACGAGGCATTCTTCACTGTTGCACCAACAATCTGCCAGCAGCGGAGTAGTCTGGAGCTGCTGAGGCAGCATTATCCCGAAGTGGAGCTTAGACGGGAATGGAAGGGTAACGAGGGATTCTTTGACTGCTCGAAAGCTGAGCGTATGCTAGGATGGACGGAGCGGGCATTCCCTTGGACCCCAAAGTGACAGTTACAACTAGAACGATGATGCTTATGGAGGAATATTCATGACCGCCACTGGCACTGCGTGACCACTGGATCGTCCTTGAGGTAGGCGCGCTGCCACCCCAATGTCCGTTGTACCCTCTCTCTCCAGCCGAATTAGAGACCCTCCGGAAATACATTGATGCTCACCACACTAGCCTGTGTTTGCGTATTCTGAGGCAAAGGCTGTGTTGGAGGAGTTTGAATTGCGCAGCGGCTCCCTACTACAATAACAGTAGAAGAGAGCGCGACAAGGTCGCAGTATGGCCACACGGACTCAGCTGTGGCAGCTCGCTCATAGAAGGCGGAGCATGCACGCGTCTGTCCTACCACGGGGGAGTCACGGCATAAGAGCCTCACGCCATAAGGTCAAGTGGAGCACCGTCGTGCTTCGGGGCGAAACAGTCGCTCAAAAACGAACTCGTGGTTTCGCAAAGCGCTGAGTGTGAAAAACTCACAGTGTACCGCTGGGGGCGACTACTGCGATTAGGACTGGAACTACAATAGTGCAATCTACAGTGGGTAACCCCCAAAGATGGCATCCACCGTGGTCCTCGTAGGTCTGGACAAGCGCTAGTCTGCCCACTCCGAAGACCACTGGACCAATGGGCATGACGTGCCAAGGCTGTACAGGACAAGTGGTCCGGAAATAACAACTCGTCTCCAAGGGGGGCAAATGCTACTCCCACCAGGGACTTTCCACTTGCGCACCGAAACGCATGTCGCGCTGGAATAGCTCTAAGGTCAGCGCCCGCAGGTCCGTGGAAAAACAACCACAATGCTGATGTGTGTAGATGTGAGGAAGATGAAGATGGATGAATCCGGCCGCAAGTTCCAGACATGCTCGTTCTACGTTTACACTGTTAGAACGAGTCTTAAGCCACTCATTAATGGTGGTTGGACATGTTCCCTATCCCCTAGGAACATCTCCCTGCTGATCCCCTAAGAGACAACTCTCAGGCGGTCAGGCCCAGCAGGCAAGCTGCGAAAACCCAAGAACTGGCGCTCGGGCTGAGCCAGATTACCCGCCCATGGGGACAACCAGCCGTTTTCCGTGGTTTTCGGTCAAGCACGTCAATTGATGTTGACCCAGATATAAGAGGGGCCTCATATCCCAATCAACACCAACCGGCTGGGCCCCAGACGTTCAACTGAGTCCAATCTTCTGACTTGGGACAAGTCCTCCGCCTTGCATCACGCCGAAGGTGAGACAAGAGCAGGACCTATTCAAATACGATGACGGAAGGCAGTTGACGATGCGCATCTTGAACGAGCGACGAAACTGAGAAGCTTCATCCGGAGCGAATCCGTGGCGCCGGTGAGAAGACTCACAGGTTATGCTGTTTACATTGTTAAGCGCTGCGGTCGTCACCTTACAAGACGATCACTGGTCTCGAAATCAGCGCACGCCCGAAGTCGTAGAACATTACAGCTCCGCAATACCACACTTCGCCCCGCCTCGGCCGCACTGCGCCATGTGCGCACGACACAGCACATATGTCGCAGAGAACGACGCTGCCATGGACCGAGCCAGACAACCACCATGCTACGGGCGAATGACTAGAGCTATAGCGATGGGAGCAGCACGGCACGCACAGCCGTATGCAGGACGGGGCGCCAAGTCCTCTACACGACCGGACGACACCGGCTACCCCACCACTGCAGCCCAAACCATCCTCACGCATCACACTGCGCAGCCCAGCACGACCGACACCAGTGCCGTTCTCACTTGCGGGCTGTGGGCGCTCATGAATGGCTGCCCAACCTGCCCAGATCAGAGATCAGAGGCAGCTGCTGAACACAACCTGAGCGCCCTCGCCTCGCCTGGGCAAGCGAGACAAGGGATGAGCCAGCCACAACGTTGGTGAGAAGACTCACACATTGTTAAGTCCTGGAACATAACGATACCAAATCCATGGCGGAGTGTGCAAATGGAGATTGAGGAGAGATGTGATAAGAGAGATGTGAGGAAGATGAAACAAACAAACATGGGGGATGGGATGGAATGTGTGGATCGGAAGCAAATCCAGAGCAGGCCGTGGTGGGACCACTCCCCTGTCGAGGTTAAATCCTTGTACTGTTGCCTCCTGCCCAGAGAATGGGCTAAGATACTATCTTTGTCGGCTGGGCACACCTGTACGCGGAGAACGGGATTATGACGACTATCTAGGCGCAGGAACAAAGGATTTATACTGTATAGGAGCCTCTGAGGCGAAGGAGGGTGTTCGAGTCGCATGAAACGAGTCGAGTTATGAGTCGAGGGCGATCGCTACGAGCAAGGGAGTGCACATCTGTCGATATGTCGACGTGGCAACGTCCATGGAACATGCTCGACGTGGCCATTGTATAGAAAGAGATAGAAGTGCATCGTTGGAAAAAGACTTTGTAATGAGCGTCCCGGCTGACACTGGGTACCACACGCGAAACACAGACTGTTCCGTTGGCTCCACTGGTTACAAGGAATTGAGGAAACGCCGTAGAAAACGTTGGGATACGTCTAGCTATGTACCTGATGCAAGTCAACATCGGCGTATCTGGTCGTCAAACCCAACAAAAGCCTGCGTTCCTGGTAGCCGTTAAACCTCTCCCTCGCTTGCCGATTCATCCGGCAAGTCCAATATCACGCTTACGCTACAACAGATAGTAAGATACCTTGTATCATGTGCTGCATTCAAGATTGTGAGTAAGTTGACCTCAATGAGCAGGTAACAAAGGCGACTCGTGGTGTCTGTTGCCGCAGTATGTATCAGTGCGGACGCCTGTGCTGATTATCATGACAATCATTTAGCTTCGACAGGCCCTTTTGCAGTGGCCTCTTTGGGCTTACAATGAACACAACAAAGAAAGATCTCCGCCTTCCAGACCTCCAAAAGACCCAAGCGAAGTTGTTGCGCTGACGAAACAGACTGTGCGAAGGTGCCGATATCTCAAAGCGCAGAAACCCTGACCCTTAGATACTCGTTGAGACCGCCTCTTCGCCGATAGACAACTAGACCACCGTTTCAGTTCGAGGCCACCAAGACAAGCTTCTACAGTACATTCACCAGCGGCCGGCTCGTTCCGGTGGCTGAGCAGTCTCCCGATTGCCGTCTGTGCCTTCCGGGTCCAGCATGAGGACAACTACCGCGCTATTCCCTGTTCGCACAGCCTGAGGGCCGACGATGGACAATGGTGCTATGGCGTCCTGGCTTGTCAGGGCTCCAACCCCAGCAGGCTGGTGAACACTGCCATGATCTTGGAGAGTCATAGCCCCAAGTGGGGAGCGTCCGTTGGTATACAAGGGAGGTCAGGGTGGGAACGAAGCGCAATGAAATGAGGAGTAGAGATTCCACGAGGAGTGTGGGGAGGCAGAGCTGCAGCGCCAATGCCAAGCTTGACGAGGTGTATGGCCTGGGGCATTTGTTGCCGTGGCATCCGCGTCGAGCAGCGCAGAGAAGAACGGCACCCCGCGCTCCGCGTATCGGGCAATTAGAGATTATCAGGCCGGATATACAAATCAGCGGACCGGCATTATTCTTCATCGCCACCCCTTGTCGGCTTCCCAGCCCCACTGGGACGCAAGCATGAACACGGAATGCAGTGATGATTACTGTACACTAGCGCTGCATCCTTCAACTTCTTTGCCCACACCTCGTCCCTGTCCGGGGTGAAATGCTATTGAGGGCCCTTACAATCACCAGCCTGACGGAGATGGTTACTGGGTTGAGGGAGGCTTTTGACCAGACTTTGGCGGAAATAGGCAGCCACATTTGGAGAAGACGAGGGAGCGCCCATGGTCGCGCGCTGCATAGGACAGAGAATGAAGGTGCACAGCAGACTTCGACATTGCTCCAGCGACGCATTGTGTCTCGAACATTGCGTCCTACCTCGAGGGGTGCGCCGGACTGGTCATGGAGCCAAACTCCGTATGTGTCCTCAGCATCTCGCAGTCCATGGCTCACCATCTAGGCCACCGCAGCGTCGGATGCAGTGCTTAGGCGAGGCGACTCTGTATACAGCCAGGTGCGCTTTGCCCGCAGTGTAATGTGAGTCTTGCTACACACGTGAGACTTTTGCGAGGGCCAGATTTCAACAAATGTACCGTCAGAAGATGCATCGAAGGAGAAACTTGCTCCCATTCTGTTGCTAGCACCCCCGCGTTGTGGGTGTTGAGGTGGCCGCAAGATCAGTGCTTCAAGACGTCATGTTATCCGTACATGCTGATACAAACAGTCTATGCCCTTCTCTGCGTTGCGTGCTTATGGCGATTGTCAATATCCGCTGAACTCGTCGTTTTGCTCGTCTGCGCGTCTGCGCTTATAAACCGATGAATTGTTGAATGTGAAGTGTTGAGTCGTAGTCGTCGATCGACGGGGTGGATCGAGAGGATCGGAGGATGTCGTTGGAAACGCAAACTGAACGAATCACTGTGGATCACATGCCAGCTGAAGGTTGGGTGACACGGCGCACACCTCGGTTTCCTTAGGCAGCCTTCTCAGCCGTTGAGTGCGTGAAGCGCCCCTCTCCTTCCTTTTTGCTAGCCGATTCCATCGAACTTTCGCCAAACCTCTTCACGACATCCTCGACACCGCGTTGCCTGTTGTCCGGCGCAGAGATGCCCGCAGCCCGTTGGCTTTCCTCGACGGTGTACGCGCCCTCCTTAAGGTCCTTCAGGCGGCGCTTGTGCACCTTGGACTTGGTGTGTGCTCGGAGAGCGGCGTCGGTTTCGTAGTACTTCCCGCACTCGACGCAGTACTGCGGTCAGTCTGGTCCAAGCAGGATGGTTTCTCATATCAACGTGACGGCCCCATATCGGGGTTGAAGTGCGAGGCCAGCGGCAACCAGATGTCTTGGGATCACCCGATGCCAGACGACGCCAGCCTTGGCAGTGCAGACATCATAAACATCCCATGCCGGCGACACGCACATGCTGTCCGAGACCAGGCTTGTCCTCGTCAATGGGTTGCTTCTCGAGCTTCTTGCGGCTGTGGTCGATGTCGTGCTGGATTTGGTCGAGGTCTTTGGTGCGGACGCGAGTACGTGCTGCGCGAGACACGTCACGGCGAGCGTGGTGAGTCCTGGAACGGCGAAGTCGGCCCATATTCCTTTTGTTGACGTAGATTTGGATGTGAGTAGCAGGTGTAACAGAGGGTTTGTGAATCGTGATATCCTTGGGTGGCAACTGAGTGGTGCGTGTGGGAGGTGAAAATCATCCGTGCCTGGATTTGGGGTGACGCCGGAGATTGCCACGTGGGTCCTTCTTTGGGTCGGCCGACCTACCCGAGGTGTTTGTATTATTGATTACATAAAAGGGTTGATCCCGCCGTGTTCTGTGGGCGTAGCGGCGTCGGTCGTCGCTCTAAAGTGGGTGAAATAGAGGACCAAGTTCGCCACCCTTCTGGTTGAATCACCTCCTTTCAAGGCTTTCAAAGGCTTTCAATCCCATCATCTTCCCACTTCTCATCCTCCTCCTCCTCCTTCATCTTCAACCTCTTTTCGTTCTTTCTTTTTACTCCTTTTGTTCTCATCCTTTTATCTCCTCACTCCCCTCCCTCCCTCTCTTTCTCTCGTCGCAGCGCACAGACCGCGTGCACTGTGCACAAAGGTCAAACCTTGGGATCGACCGCTCGAAACGCGCCCCGGCCCCCGTCGGCCCCGACGTTCCTCAATCGTTGAAGCGCCCAAACCCGCCAGGCCGCCAGACTCGTGGATCGCGTTTCCGGAACCCTTTCCCAGCAGACCCAGCAGGACACAGACCTCTATTGCATTCTGCACCTCTGCGCCTTGGCACCTCTGCACTCTCCCACACCGCGTCCACGCGACCCTTGCACCACGCCAAGCTTGCACTTTGAGCACAGCGCAATCTCCACTCTCATTACCATTTCATACATCTACTCCACATTGGTTGACGCGCTCTTCCATCCTTAGTCCATCGACACCGTCAGCCAACTCATCCTCAGCAAACTCCCAACTCTTCTGGCAGCGGTTCAGCCCTCAATAGCATTCTCGCATTTGCATTCGTAGCCGCACAACGCAACGCGTCACGATGCTCCCCTTCCCAACGTCCATAATCGACGCGCTGCCCTCTATGGCGCAGTCGCACAACGCAACGCTGCTCTCAATCATCACGCCGACCACCCTCGATCCACCGTTCTACTACACCTCTAGGCGTAACTTGACCGATTGGATCTCGGACAGGCATCTCTCGCTGCTCGCCCCCATAGCAATATACTGGGTCCTCTCGACCATCTTCCACATCATCGACACCATCGAGCTTCCCTACTTTGAGCGGCACAGGATTCACCCCAGCGCCGAGGTTACACGCCGCAACCGCGCAACCCTATGGCAGGTAATCCGGGCGGTAATCTTCCAGCAGATCGTGCAAACCATCTTTGGTCTCGTCGTCCTCGACAGCGACGAGACCATTCTGCGCACTGAGTTGCTGAAGGACCACATGGGCTCGATGAAGTGGCTTGCGCCACGCGTCGCTGATGTCGTCTTCCTTCTCTTGGGCCCGAAGTACGGCATGTCCGTGCTCGAGTCCTATGGCGCCCAGCTCGTCCACTTTGCGTACTGGTGGGCGATCCCAGCTTTCCAGCTGTTCATGGGCTTGTAAGTTTTGAGTTCTCGGTTACGACCCGTATTAAAGTATTATTCGCTTACGCGACAGCTGTCTCATTGACACCTGGCAGTACTGGCTGCACCGCACGATGCACGTCTACCCTACGCTTTACAAGGCGTTCCACAGCCACCACCACCGGCTGTATGTGCCCTACGCTTTCGGGGCGCTTTACAACCACCCCGTCGAGGGCCTACTGCTCGACACCCTGGGTACCGGCATCGCCCAGATGGTTACGTTCATGACTATCCGCCAGGCAACTCTCCTCTTCTTCCTATCCAGCTGGAAGACTGTCGACGACCACTGCGGGTACAAGCTCTGGTGGGACCCCTGCCAGCTCTTCTTTGCCAACAATGCCGACTACCACGACATTCACCACCAGAACTACGGCCTCAAGTACAACTTTGCCCAGCCGTTCTTCACCAACTGGGACTACATTCTGGGCACCCAGATGACGCGCGACCAGGCCGAGAAGCGCCATGCGGAGGCCAAGGCACGCGCGGCAAAGTCGTCGTAGATCAGTGTAGCAGTACCATACAGCCTTCTAATGCATCAGTGGGTCGAGCCGTGTTCAGTGGGGAGCGGGGCAGATGGGGGCAGGAGTCAGAGATCAGCACTGATAACCGAGGTAACGTAGTGCCGAATGTGAACGACACAGCGCGGTCCAAAAACAGCAAAGTGGCACAGTGGGCGTTACCGAAACACCAAAGTGAGTCTCGCTACCCCGCGTCTCCTCACAAGCTGGTCCTCGCCCAGGTAGAATACACTCACCGCGCGACATGCATACATGACAACTGCTCACTACTGTGCAGTGATCGACCACGCCCTCACTAAAAACCTACTCCTCCTCGCCCTCAGCATCCTCCTCATCCGCTCCGCCGGCTGCCTCAGCGCGTTGTCGTTCGAGCTCGGCCTTCTTCTCCGCGGCTCTCCGCTCACGTTCCTCTTTGGGGGGCCTAATCCAGTTGCCTTTGCCCACGCCGGGTTGCCTGCCGTCAGCTATGCCTCTGAATGCCAGAACACTGGGGGGTTTGACCTCCGTCCGGCCCTCGACGTCGTTACTCACCCAGTCTTCTTCGCCGGCTTCTTCTCCTTCTTCTCCTCCCCATCCTTCTTCCCAGACTTCTTAGGTGCAGCATTGGGCGGAGGCTTGACAATGATCTGGCCCAAAGGCCCAATGCTCGCGTGGACGGGGTCAAATGGGTCATCCGCATCAAGGCTCCCCCCAGACTCGAGGCGCTCAGCATAGAACGCGTGCAGCAGTGCCGGTGTAGTCGTCTTGTACGTCGATGCCGTGAGAGGGATGAAGGCGATCGGCGGTGGATAGTCGGGCTCGGCAGTTTTGGGGCCTAACGCGGCGTTGGGGTCGCGACGGCGACGGCCGAAGAAGAGAGACTTCGGGACGGATACAGAAGACAGGCCGAACTCCTTGTCGATACCGAGTTCGCGGAGACCGAGGAAGTCCTCGCCCAGGTCCTCGGCGAAGTCGCCACTGACGTAAGTTTGTGCACGTGGACCGCGAAACCTACTGTTGGAGCATCTGGCCGTCGTCGGCGAGTAGCATGTCATCCTCAATTACGGGTGCGGTGGTAAGCTCGGCGTAGGCTGCCCGCATCTTGCGCTGATTCTCGGAGATTTTGGCGCTCTCGCGCTCAATGTCGTCCTTGACGTGCGTCTCCAGATCCTGCAGCTCTACCTGCCCGTTCTCATGGAGGACATGGAGGACAATTTCCTGCGTCACGTCAGCTGGAACGCCAAAGCCACTCACGTCCGGCTGCATCTGATGAGTAAAGCCGTCGAGGAGGAGTCGGAACGTGCGGCCGATATTACGAATGTAGTCGCCCGCGATACGGGTGAGGATGTCGAGAGGTATATCGTTGGCGCCTGTCGTCAGCACGATGCTACACCGCCCCGCTGTCCCAGTCCTCATATTGCACGCCAGCCCGACTCACCATCGAATCCAGAGTGTGCTAACAAACTCGCTGTCGAGTGCTTGAGCTCGATAGCTGCCTCGGTGCCACCGACCTCGCCGCCGGATTTTCGCCTCGCGTTGGCCTCGGCGCGGGTCTCTGCCCGCTTCCGCTTGATATCTTTATGCTGCTTTTTCAAACCAGCACGCACACTCTCAAGTGTTTCTAGCGGAAGTGGTTCTGGATCCGTTCCATCGCCCTCGTAATACCGAGTTAACTCCTGGATGGTGTGCATTGTCCGCCGTGCGTCGGTGAGCTTGTCAATTGCGCGGTGCACCACGCGCTCCATCGACACTGGTTTAGACCGCCGTGATTCAGGATTGGTGAGGGCGGCTGGCCGTGGACGGTGGGCGTGGCTGTGTCCGTTGGCTTTGGGTGATGGGGAACGACGTGCGATTCGCCTCCGCTTGGTCGCGGGGCCTTCGACCATGCTCGGAACGCGAGGCAAACCAGCGACGTACGCGTCGTCTTTGGCCGCGGCGCCCCACCAGTAGCCCTCGAGCTTAGCGTCCTCATCGTCCGCGTCTGTGGTCGCAGGATACCATGCTGGGGGTGCGTTGCCGTACAGCAACTCTTTGGCCTTGCCCTTGTCGGAAAAGGAGGGGCCGGGGTTACTGAGGGAGACGGGCTCGAAGCGGGTTATGGAGTAGGGCGTGCGGAGCAATGCGGGTGTGGACTCCAGGTTGGCCTGGAGATTGGGCCGAAAGGGCGGCGGCTGAGGGTCAGAGTCTCGATGTTGATGGTCGGTGTAACTTACGCTCGCCACTCCATTCAGCTTTCCATTCACTCGCCTTTCTCCAGACGTCGATCCGACGCTAGTCGCCCGTCGCTGGCTAGCATTGACGTCTGGAGTCGCCCTCCCATTTGGGTCCTCCTTCTTCCGCGCTCCCTCCTCGTCTTCGCCCATCGCATCGTCGCTCTCGCCCGCCGCGTCCTCGTCCTCGTTCGCTCCCGGCTGCTGGGACACTGCGCGCTGAACAGCGATCGACGCGCCCGACGCGGCCAGCAAAGCCGCCAAGGGGTTGTTGGCGTTCGCATCACGATCCGCAAGAAAGTCAAGCATGTGGTTACTCTTTTGTCGCATAAACGTAGCGACGGCACGCAAAGGGTGGTTCTGCTGTCAGCGCACACATAACAGGCATCACCCACTGCCGTCGTGTTGTACGTCAAGCAGTTCTGCCAGATCAGGTCAATATCTGTGGAGAACTCGGTCTTGTTCTTGTACTTGTGGCCCTTAACATTTCGCAGTACTGTTGACAGGTCCATTGGTTTGTTGATGTCTGCTGTGAGCTGCATGATACAATTGTGCAAGACATACACTGGTAGTAGTCAGGTGCATCGCGCTTCGATACGGGCTTGAGGAATGGAGCGGCCTCAGGCTTGTGTAAGGGCGTTCTTTGGCGGGTAACGGTACAAGTCAACTCACCGAGCTCCGCAGCTCGTTAACGATCTTCTCCAGCGCATCGTAAAATACGTCGGACGACTTGGCCTGGAAGTGCGCGGAAGAGGGTTACAAGACAGAGCATAAAGTGCGCGATGGTTGTTGAAGTGGTGAAGTTGGGACATCAGCATCGGTTCGGCTTGTCGGGCGAGCGAGCGGGTATTGCACGAGGCTAGCCAACTCACTTTACCGGCCTGTACGTTTACGAGGAGCTGCTGGAATTCTGGATCAGTCAAGCGGGGTGCATCTGATATGCCCTCGAGGTACCCAAGGAGGTACTATAGTGGTGGATGCATCAGCATTGTGAACGCGCGGGACAACAACAATGGTCGCGGGTTGATGTAGGCAAATACAGCCCAGGGTGACCGACCCATCACCCAACTTACCTTCATATTGTAGTTGGGCGGGCTTGGCTTGAGCCACCGACCGACGCGGCGGGGCTGGGTTGGGCGTAGGGTGGCTCTCTGGGGCTAAAAGTGGTATCGATGGATAGCCCGCGGCAGCGCAAGTTCAGCACTCGCAACTAGAAAGGTGGATGGCAAGAAATGGAGGAGTAATGGAGAGATGAGTATCGGAGGTAATGTTAGGAGGTGGGTCGAAAAGAAGTGCTGTTCTGCAGTTGGGTGGTGGCCTTTCCTAGTCATGGGTCATTCGGCCACCCCCCACGCGCCCCTCAGCCATGCAAACCCTGCCTAGACCTCCGCCCCACTCCATCGTCAATTCATTTCCGCTCCCTCTATGTTCTCTTCTTCTGTTCTCCTCTCCTTGCTGTTCTCAAGCAACGTTCAGCAATTCATTCTTATTACATCGAATCAAAGCAGCCGAATAGCGATTACCTACTCGTCACCGTGCTCATTCGACATCTTGAGCGTGGTCTCAAGAGTAGACAGCATCGTGTCTCTATGGATCCCGCGGCGATTTCCTATTGAAGTCAACCACCTCCACTTTTGACTTTGTTTACATCTCCTAACCCCCATCTCCTAACGCCATGTCGGACGACGAATACATCCCATCAGACCGCTCCGCCTCTCCAGGCCCTTCAACAGGGATAGCCCGTATACGTCCTCTCCCACGCACGACCTTCCGCTCAATCGAATACCCCGGGCCAATGCAGTATGCGAACCAGATCCTCCGCGTCGTTTCTCAGGACGACATCGACGACCTCTTCAACGCGCCCATGAGCGAAGGGCGCCAACTCGAAATGCGCTACCGCCCAGATGTGCGTGGGAGCGTGCCAGTACGCGGAAACCGCGTGGCTAGCCAGAAAGTTCTTGTCAAGGTTACGAAGCGGCGGCGCAGGGTGCACGGGGGTCAGGCGCCGGCGGGGGGGGTGTTCACCACGGAGGTGTTGGGAAATGTTCCGCAAACGGTGCGGTTCAGGTGTAAGTCGACGCGGAGGGCAACGGGGGAGCTGACGGGTAGCAATGGCCGATTACCAGTACACACCACCTCCTGATTCCCAAGTCGGGCAGCTGATACAGGCGCTCACCGAGTTGGATTGTGAGTCATTTCAAACCCCTTCCACCCGCTAAAACTGACCCTCAGACGACACTATTCTCGACTACCGCGTCCCTCCCCTACACGAGGACTACTTTGCTCCCAACCCTCCAAATGAGGACGGCACACTGCCGGCGGTGCCTTTTCGTTCGCTCATGGACCTCCAGCCGACGCCAATGGCGACAAGCCGTATGATCCCGCACAACTTTAGTTACCGGATGGGAGCGAACACCGTAGAAGAGGAGATCTGGGACGACGACGCACAGGAGACCAAAAAGCGCTTCGTGAACCGCTCCCGCGCGCAAGGCTGGTCGGTGCAGTCCATAGGTCCCGGGCAGCCCGTCCCTACTGGACCAGAAAAGGCCGTTGCAGAGCGGATAGGACGGCTCGACCAGCGTATTCTAGGACGACTGCGCGAGGTGAGTTGCACCTCGGGAACGAGGAAGGGAGCTCACATCCAGATGTTCGAACAGCGACCCGTGTGGCTGCGATACGCTCTGTTGACTCATTTCAACGAGAAGGACAGATACGAGATCTTAAAGTAGGTCCAGATCGCGACGCAGCTGATGTCAGTAACAAGATGTACCTCCCCGCTGTGGCATTCACGTACGGGGCTGGTCCTTTCTGGAAGTGTCTCGTCAGGCATGGATACGACCCGACGGCCGACCCAGCTGGGCACAAGTGAGCATTGGGTGGGAGCACGATATCTGACATCAGATATCAACGCGTCTACGTCTACCTCGACGTCACGCGCGGGAAGAACAGGATTTTAAACGAGAAGGCCGAGATGGAGGATGAAGAGGAATCCAAACGCCCCTCCTTTTGGTGGGAGCATGAACAGGATATGCGAATCGCGCAAGGCCTGCGGCCCCCGATCGAGGCGACGTGAGTGGCAGAGCTCGGTCGATGCAGTCTGAGTTGGCTCCGCTGACCTCAGCAAAACATACATCTTCGACGGCCAACTGCTGCATCGGAATAAACCAGACTACCAGCTTCTCGACATCACGGATCCCGTCATCGAGAAGTACATCTACAACCCGATCCACATGCAGGACACTTGTGATGTGAGTCTCTCAGGGGCCGGCGTTCAGAGCTTCAGGCGGTTCGACAGCCAATTCTCACGCCCAAACCCTCTGCCTCTTAGTTCGCTCGCTCATAGCAGCACCACTCAGGATGGTACCGCCCAATCTCTTTCGAGCTGATCAAGGCCCTCCTGCGCTCGCGTTTTGCGGATCTGCGCGACACTAATGAGCCGCCAACAGACGAATCGTGCTCCTTCATCTTAGAGGCGTATGAGCGCGCTTTGGAGGAAGCAGCGACGGGGACGGCAAAAGAAGCAGCAGATGCGTTCACGCGCCGCGTGACGGCGTTTCGGCGGCCGAATCCCATCGGTGGGCGGCGTGCATTTCAAGGCAGGGCTGGCGCAACGACAGCTGGGCAGGGTTCGCAGAATGGGCAGACTGGGCAGAACGGCCAGACGGAGGAGGGGTGATCGCTCAGTTACTTGTGCAATACGACTAGGGCGCGTTATTGGTGTTGTTTTCGGTCCCAGTTGATGCATCGTACCGGCATGATGCTGTGTGGGCCCTGTACACAAATGTCGAGCTGCGCGGCAACCGTTCACATCGTTCGACAGGATGCAGTCCATGCACACAGTCTTGACGGTGATCACGGGTCGCTAGAGTTATCAGATCGGCTGAGCGCTGTGCCGAGTCTTCTCCTCGGGAGCACCCTGGCGTCACAGATCATGTCAAGCGACACTGACTGTACCGTGGCAGAAACGGAGGTACCGCAACGAGACCGCTCGACAGGTCATATTCAGCTCTCCCCCTAAGCAAAGCACGCCAACTTGTGCCGAAGCTAGTGTATACATGCAAGTGTTAATGCCCAAAACCCGAACTCATGTCTACTCATGAACCCAGATGCGACGCCATACTCTACTGACCACGATCATCAAGATCTCGACATGCCCTGGAATTCCTACCCGACTCAAAACCCGAACCGACGACCATTGCGACCGCCCAGCAGACCAGCGAGCTACTTCAAAGCTCGCTCACTAGTACTGCCGGCCAAGCGTCCGCAGCACATCGTCGAGGATGCGCTGAGGAAGCTCTGAGCTCGCGACAACACATTGGACGTGCTGGTCGGGGCGAACGAGCACTGCGCCGCCCTTGTTGACGCCATACCCTTCCTGCCATGCCTTGCCGGGCTTTTTTTCGACAAAGTCAAAGTCCTTGCCGACTTCCACTGTCTTCATGGGAATACCCTGCTGTCCGAGAAGGTTTCGGAGTGTCGGGAGCTTCTTGCCCCAGGCGGAGCCGCTGTAGAAGAAGGTGTAGAATCCGGGGTGGACGCAGTCCAGGACGGAGTAGTTCCAGTCCCTCTGCTTCGACGAGGACAGGTCCTCGAGGTAGGACAGGTCGACGGGGTCTAGAGGAGGAACAACACCTGCGACCTTGGGCTTGATCCACGCGTGGGATAGACGCGCACCGCGACGGTACTGAGGTTTGTACGCCTGCGAAGTTGGGGGGATCCAGCCCGGCTCGTACACGTAACCGAGGTGGCGGTTGAGCTGGGTGTCAATGACAGCTTGATAGAAGGGGGCTAACTCACGTTGTCAAAGTGCTCGGCCTGGTCCTGGATCAGGGCCTGCACATATTGCCGCTGCTGAGGGTCGCCGAGAGCACGCATCATCTCGAGACGGGCTCTAGGAATGTCGGGTCCAGTGTTCCGCAGTGCCTTGAGGAGGTGGAAGATCTTCTTGCCGTTCTTGACACTCTGAATCGAGTTGTGTAGTGCGACAGGGCGACGCTCTGCCTCGTAGGCCTTGAGGAGGGTGGGAAGGTGTCC
This sequence comes from Cutaneotrichosporon sp. PL3408A, assembly GCA_023629975.1. Lineage (NCBI taxonomy): Eukaryota > Fungi > Basidiomycota > Tremellomycetes > Trichosporonales > Trichosporonaceae > Cutaneotrichosporon > Cutaneotrichosporon sp. PL3408A. Next base: position 3,022,097 of record JAMAMB010000001.1, read on the forward strand.
CCAGCCGTGGTAAGCAGCAGCGATCTTGTACGCGAGAGTGTGGCAATCGGCGATACCCGAGTTGAGACCAAGACCACCAGTAGGTGGGAAGGAGTGAGCAGAGTCGCCTGCAAGCACGGCACGCCCACGGTAATAGCTGTTGGCGACCTTGCGGCGGAGGATCCAAGGCATTGAGGAGTTGAAGTCGACAGGGATGTCGCAGCCGATGGCGGCACGAACGATTTGCATGCACTTCTCAGGAGTGAATGTGGCGAGAGGAGTGATCTCGGGCTGGAATGTGAGCAAACGAAAGCCCACGACGTGACGAGGGCGCCTGCACTCACGTCAATGTTGTGAATCAACACGTGGTTGTATTCAATATCATACGAAATGATGAATCCTCGCGCCTCGGGGTCGAGGATCCAGTACAGCATGCCCACCTTATCGCCAACGACGGGGCGAAGGTCGGCGGAAAAGTGGATGGTGATCATTGTGTCGGCTGTCTCCTCACCCTCAGAGGTGATGCCGACCGACTTGCGGACACGCGAGTTGGCACCATCACATCCGACGACGAGGCACGACTCGATAGTCATCTCCTCGCCAGTGTATGTGTCCTCGACGGTGGAGACGCAGATCGTTTCTCCATTGCGTTGAATCTAGGGTCAGTTATATTTCAGGCGCCAAGAGCCAATGCATACTGCCACCGAATCTCGGTGAGCGGCGAGGCGGGAACTTAGGTGGCACAGAGCTCAAAGGCCGGGGATTGAGACACGTCCCCAGAGATGGTGCGCAACAGTCGGCGCCCATCCTTTGAACAGGAGCGACACTCACCTCTTCGTGCGAGATCCACGTCCATCCGAGACGGTAGTCAACATTAACCTCGGCGTCGAGCACGTATTCCATAATCGCCTCGAGGTCTGGTTGTGCAACGTTGTGCACCATCTGGCGTGAGCGCACGAACCGTCATTCCTCAGCAGCATGGCCCCTTTAGATGCGGGGCCTCCAGACAAAGGAAAGTGGCCCTCTGCGCACGTGTACGCGCGCAGACGCGTCCCGACTTTTCCCCAGAAAGCCTTTCCCGTCCAGAAAAGATCAACGCACCTCTGGAGTATGCTCCAACACGTCCAGACCCATGTTCTCGTACGGAAGGGTACCGACGAGCTGGCCGCTGCAGTTGGTCATGAAGCGCACCCAGCGGGCGTCGTTGCGGTGAGCAGGGAGTCGGCGAATTTCGCTGACAGGTAATCCGAGCTGGCGGCAGATTTCGAGCGAGCGGGGCGACAGCGCGTGCGCCTTGGGAACGCCCAGGCGGCGCATGTGTCGTGCGACAAGAATGACCTCAACTGAACGTCAGAGAGGCTCAAAATGTGTTGAAAGGAGTGCTGCGAGGGATCCCACACCGCCGTCCAAGCTGACCGCACGAGGGGCATGCCTCTTTGCGGCTGGCGTTGACACCACCCGCTACATCAAGCACCACCGCGCTCCCTTCCAAGCCACACTCACCATCTTGCTTTGCGAGGGCCAGAGCAGTGAGCAGGCCGACGGGGCCGTTGCCGACGATGAGGACGGGCAGCTGAGCCGGTTGAGCTGGCATGATGACTTATGCCCAGGAGTGATGAGGTGAGCAGTGTAGTGAAGTGGAGGAAGACGAAGGGGTGAGGGGGAGATGTCGCGAACAGTAAGGGAGCGAGAAAACCAAAGGGAACGCGCCAACGCAACGTTGAGACGGCGAGTTGACGATGCAGAGGCAATGTTAGTCGGGATGAACGAGTGTTGGAGCCCTCTCAGTGGGGATATGGAGTACCAGACCCGTCAGCATCCGAGCTCAAGTTTTATGGTACGTGATGGATGAGTGGACGAGGTATACGACGGCCCCAGTATCAACGCTTGGACCGTAGTGGCGTCGCTATGGGCGACCGCCACCGCGGGGTCCAGTGCGTCCTGAGACTTGGCACAGTGGGACAGGCGGAGGAGGCGGCGGAGTCGGACTCTGTACAGCCGCAGTGTCGAGGTAAGGAGGGTTAGCAAAAGCCCCAGGTCAGATGGATCTCGCTGTGCCCTGTAAACGAATGGTCATGCTGTTCAGTAATGTGATGATTATGCTGGCTTGTGCTGACTTATGCCTTGTGCTGGCTTGTGCTCGGTCACGGTGACAATTGAGGGGTCGGTTGAGGGCCATGAGGCAATCCGATGAGATGATGGATGAACAAAGAGAGCACGTCTCGTCATTCCGTTGATTGGCCCCTGAACATCATTTCCTTATCTACCCGATCCCGGCGCATGTGGGTTTTCCCGATCTTCCACAGTCTCCTCATTTCCCCTTTCTCCTCTTTGTCTGCATGTACTGCGGACCAGATGACCAGGCTTGACAAGGCAAGCCCCTAGTGGTGATCTGTGCGTTTCCCCCCAATGCCACTGAACGAGATGTCCCAAGGTTCTCCCCCCTGGTCCTCCAAGGCCCAGGCGCTCCAACCCCCAGCAATTGCCTGCGGGGCTGAGTGGCAAAATGGAGCACGTTGTGCAGGTTGTATGTGCAGGTGCACAAGCAGGTACAGATCGTACAGATCCGAGCTAACGTCTGAACTGCGATGCTCCTCCTGCATTGAATCATACAGTCGAGGAAGCCCGATGGCAGATCAAGTTCCGAAAGCTGATGAAACTATTGTCACAGAGTTTTCGGTCTCAGGCCGCCGCATCTGGTGGCGTTTTCCGTTGCCTCACATTTTTCAGCTGACTCCAATCGGTCCAACCTGACAGTAGTGGATGTCGTTTCAGGAAAAGCTCAAAGGAGAGAGGCAGTTATGAACGGATTTGCACATTGAGGCCACAATCCAAAGTGGCGTCGGGCAGCAGTTGGTCCGTGGGGCGGCGTCGATGGCGCCGTGGCGCGCACACATCTCACACTCTCAACATGCAGACACACTCGAAACCATCGGGCGTCAGAATGGCTGCCACGCGTCAGCACAAACCACCTTAACCCTTCTGACGCTAAGCCCCTTAGGTCGTAACAAGTGACAAAGGGCCGCATGCGTTGGCAAGAACAAAACTCCCGTGCTCAGTTTGCCGCCGACACGAGACGCGGAGTTTCAGCGTCCAAAGGACGACTGTTACAGACTCGAAAGTAGTAACCAACGGGATAGCACAGCAATCCCAGGTTGAGAGTCGAGGGGGAGATCCCAGCTTGGCGCAGTACCAAACGTTGAGTCCTGTAGGTGGCAGAGCACTGTGCGTCCAGATTACTATTCCAGGAAGGAGGGGAAGGGGTGACGATACACTCCAGGCAGGCAGTCAATGGCCAGCTGGTCGGCTGTGACAGTTGGGCACTTCTCGAGCGACACCCATTTTGACAACATTAATGCGCATAATACCCAAAAACGATCCGAATTATACACTATTGGCCCTGGGGCTGTGGCCAGAAGCTCATCAACGTCGCCAAGTCGGCGAAGGGAAGGAGGTCGCCCGCGACATCCGTGCTGCCCGGCCATATTGGGTTGGTCTGGAGGAACTCCAAGAGAGAGTTGACCTCGGTCGTCTCTGGATCGGACACGGGCGGTGTGAGGATGTCGAGAATGCGCAGACAGCGGTCCGCCAGCGGATCTCCTTTGACGGTATACAGCGTGTCGTGCGCGAGACGAATACTCTCTGACCACGAGCTGCGATCCGCGCTTCCCGGGTCGGTGTGTAGCGAGATAAGAGGGACAAACGATGCCTGAAACAGGAAGTGCCTATACGGTTAGCTGAAATTCTGCGGCAATTGAGGCAGTCACGACTTACAGCCCGTACCACTTCTCCAGGGTGTTGGGCGTTCTGCCTTTGAAGAAACCGTGGATATCGTAGATTGTGTCTGTGGCACACTGGAGACAGATGCTCGACAATATGTGGTCAGCCGCGACGTTATCCCCAGGCGGGCTTCCGCGCGTGCTGAGAGGCAAGCGCTTTAGCGCGCGCTCAAGGAACGCGCGCCGTGCCATGATGATCCGCAAGTTGCAGTAACGCCAGAACAGCTTGTGGGCGGAGAAGTAGAGCCAGGGTGTGTCGATAAACATGGCAGCTGTGGCTGCTGCGCTCATCCATGATGGAACACCCGAGTAAGAATGGCGAAGATCTGCGTCAAGCTCGAGCACCTCCTCCGCGCCAGGCGGCGGCGTAGAAATGACTCTCGTGTAACACCGGTTTCCCACCAGGGTGAAGGATGCCTGGTAGATAAGGGACGAGTAAACTGTGGTCTCTCGCGACGCGGGTGGCACAGCGGGTGACGACGGCGTGAAGTCTCTATCTTGCACGTTATGCACCATCTTGACGTCGGCCTCGCCGTATGGGAGCAAGATGGGACGTCCGAACGTGATGCTTGCGCCGGCATCGAAGATGAACAGCACCCACCAGACGCGTCGGCTTCGGTCAGCTTCGCAATTAACCAAGGAGGTCGTTCAACTCACCGGACCTCCCGCTCAAACGGCTTGATGTTCCATAGCGGCAGCTCGCGATGCAGCCCAAGGCCAATGGCCATGCGCACGGCGATGCCCAAATATGTGCTGCCAGAGTTGGACTTGTTCCGCTTCTGGGAAATGTTCGACAGCAGCGTGAACGCCTGCACCAGAACAAGTGATCCCGTTTCGAGGTGGTCAACAGAAATGACCGCATCCGCACGCTCGAGGAAGTAGTCGACAAAGTACATCGGGCAGGAGGCGCAGAACGCTCCGAGTGCGACGACGGTGTTCAGCAGCAGTTCCCATCTGGAGTAAGCACCACGGCCCATACCACTTGAGGTGCTTACTGTGCTCGTGGGGGTTGGGCGATCACTTCTGCGAACTGTGCCCGAAATGTAGCCTCATGAAGGATGGGATATTGCGTGTGGTAGTGCTGGAAATAGGCGTCGATGCACTCGGCCACCTGCGGATGAGTTGGTGCCCAGTCATCAGGCGCGACCGAGAGCGGTGCCTCGGCATCTACGTTTGCCAAGCTCACACCTCCTGCGGTGATTTGCAGGATTCGCAGCAAGCTTGCACCACTCGCAAAGCCCAAGTATCCCTCTCCGTCTGGCTCGACGCTCAGACTAGCTGTACCGTCGTTGTCGCCCGATTTGTTTGCGTTCCGCTCGCACCATTCGTACCCGCTCGCGTTCCTGGGCTGGCGCTCATAGGCATCGGGAGTCGGTCCAGTCGGCACTGATGCTGTCAGTGTCGTAGGTGGGCGGAGGTTAATGGCCGCAGCCTGGGGAGGGTGGTCAAAAAGCCCATGCGAGGACGCAGGAGAGACACCCGGGTGGTTGGAAGATCCAGGTGTTGCGTGTGGTCGACCTGGCACAGGCGGCGAGCGTAGAGGCAGGGGTGGGCGGAAGGTGTCTCCGGGCGAGGGCGGACGTGATGCTGGAAGACGGCGTGGCCTATCACCATCTGGGTCAGCGCCAGCGGCCTCGTCGAGGTTCAGGTGCGGTGCATGCTCTGCCAAGAGGTTCTCCAACCGCGACATTCGGTCACGCATATCCGCAATGTACCTGAAGTCAGCTGGGTTGTAGTTATCGTCGGCTCACTTCTTGCCGCGACGCGGCACTTCAGGCTCTGGGAAGACACATGTCTTCCCATATCGCGTGCACTGATTACACGGGTGTACGCGATCACACTGGGATCATCAGTAAGCCGAACGGTTTGTGGATGCCGCCGGTGCCGCGAGGAATTAACAGCGGCAGTGGATGCCGCCAAAGCAGTGGGTGGGCATGATATGACTTACTTTGCGTTTGAGACGTCGGCACTCTACACACTGAGGTTAGGAGTGACCCTGAGGGTGGAACTCACGGAGATACGAGTAGGGGGAGGGTCTTGCTCGCTACCGCTATTGTTGTTGTTGCTGTTGGGATTGTTGTTTTCTTCTTCTTTCATGACGGGATGCTCGGCCGTAAGGATAAGGATGTTATGGTGGGTGTGAGTTGCGGTAAAGGTTGGGTGGAAACCGAAATGGTCGGAGCGGAGTTGAATTGAGGGAGAGGGGGGGGGGGGGTGGAGGGGGCTGTCAGGTGGAAGCGGATCAGAAGACTCCGTCCTAACACGGTACAGATGTCCAGATCCAGAGCCACCTCCACACCCTACACCCCACATGTTTGTTCCCAGACCCCACTTCAAGAATTCTGGCCATTCATCTTTCGAGGACGTGCACAACGATCTAGCGCACTATTATAGTTCATGCATATTACTAAAACTTGTGGCATGCAGGAGGCACCTTGCATGACCTTGGAACTGGGATTGAATCATTTAATTACATTTATAATGCGACCCGAGTCCAAAGCCATCGGCTCACAGAGCGGAGCGAGCACCCCGCCCACAGGGTTGGAGTCACAAGAGTGGAGGTAGCTCTTACGCGTCCGGCGTGCTGGTGAGCTACTACAAGTGGATACTTGAACGGATTGTGATTAATTACCAACCTCCCAAACTTCTCGTTTCGCACTCTCGTATCTCACTCACGCACCATGATCACATTGGATGTTGACGCGCTTGCAACCCGGATTCTGGACGCTGCATCCCAGTGCGTGTTTCTCACTGCTGCCGCTGACCTCAGGCGACCAGAACGGCGATATGTTGTTGGTGGGCTTTCCGTCGAAGGCGACAAGACTGACTTCAGCCATTGGAGGTATCCCGGGATCAGGCAAGAGCACAGTCGCGTATCCACTCGTAGACCGGATCAACGCGCTCGCAGGCAGAGAGGTCGCGCTTTGCCTCGGAGTTGACGGATGGCACTACTCGCAAGCTCAGTTGCGGTCAATGCCCGACTCGGCGATGCTCTTCAGGCGGCGCGGGGCCTACTTCACATTTGACGGCGAGTCATACGCCGCTTTCGTGAACCGGCTGGACGACGACAGGGTGCAGTTCCCCTCATTTTCGCACAGGGACAAGGACCCGGTCATGGACGGTGGATGGATCAAACCACAGCATCGGATTGTGTGAGTGGGATGGCCAGAGTGAACGCGGGGACGGAACTGGCTGGGAATGGGAAACTAACCCCAGTCTGATTGAGGGCCTACACTCACTTCTCAACATCGCCCCATGGTCGACAGCGGCGCAGAGGTACGACGACAAGGTGTGGGTTGACACGCCCATCGAGGTGGCTCGCGAACGGATTATCCGGCGACACCTCAACGACGGCGTTGAAGCGACGCTGGAAGCTGCGACACGGCGAGCTGAAGGCTCAGACCTGTGCGTGGGTGGTGCGACATTGCTGACACCAGGTTGAACGCCAAGACGCTCCAGGACAACCTTATCACTCCGACAGTAATTGTGGAGGACGCTCCCAGGCGAGCTGTGCCTAATCTTCAGGCGCACGGGACCAAGGTATTAGCATAGGCGTAGCTAGGTGGCATAGCTAGGTAATTGAAGAGCGCGCTGGACGCGTCGTGAGGAGGGGTGTTATACGTATGTACCGACATGCTAGTGCAGCAAGCGAAGACTTGCTGTCCCTGTGAGTGACCACCCATTCGCGGCCTGGAAACGACACATGTCCATGTTTGCATCTGCACTGACGTGGCTCGTGCTTCTCACTCCTGAGAAGTATGCGCAGCCGAGACTTCTGATACGCACCCTCATTTACTTGCCCGTGGCCTGACACTCATCGTCTGACGCTCAGCGTTTGACACTCAGCGTTTGACACTCAGCGTTTGACACTCAGCGTTTGACACTCATCGCCTGACGTTCATCTTCTACTTGTGTTCACGAAGCCAAGCGGAGAACGCTGGCCGACGGGGCAGGCTATCAGACTGATACTCACTTGCCCATCTAACTGCTCTTGCGGCTTCGACCACGGCCTACTGAACCAGTTCCGCTACTTACTTCATTGACGTGCGGACCGCACTCCGCTCACTGTACCCGCTCCGTGTACACAGTCACTTGAGCAACGCTGCATACTCCCTGATGAGGTCGTCGCAAGTCGGCAACGTGTACTACAAAGCTGACAACATTGCATAGGACAACCAAGAGGCGGAGCAACCGTCCGTTCTATTCGCGTACTTTGTGGGTGCGAAACTTCACTTTGGAGATCCAAACGAACAGGTGCGGGGATCCCGGACCGGAGCGCCCTGGGGTCTGGGCTGAGTCTGGTTGTGCGGGGAGATTGTCGTACCGAAAGGGTCGCACGGTCTCCTCGCACAACTGGTTGAAAACGCAACACAAAGCAACGACGATAAACTAATACGGTTAGCGTCCGTCGTCTTGTGCCTGGTCGGACTGCACTCCGCCGCTGCGCATAAGCCTGTTCATTATTTGGCCACCAACATACATCCAGTTGCATCCGGTCATACCGGGCAATTTACCGAGATAGCACAGCGAGCATTCGTTCCGTGGGAGGTCCCCACACCGAGAGTCTGGATCCTCCACAAATGGTTTAAAACAATCCCATGGGGTCATGCAGATTCCCCCCAAGATCCAAGATCTCCTCTCACTACCATGTCTGACATTGACACCAAGGTTGAGGCAGCGCATGTCGAGCTCCCTGTGCCGGCCAGATCTGGCTTCTTCAAGAATGCCAAAATGTGAGTCTCGGCGAGGTCGGCTCTCGGCGACTTTCGGCGACCTTCGGCGACTTGCAAGGAGTCACCACGGCCTGGCGACACGGCTTTGCTCACTCCAGCCTCGCCATCACCTCCCTCGCGACTCTGGGCGGTTTCCTCTTCGGCTATGACCAAGGTATGGACTGTCTCTGTGTCAGCCAACAACGCTGACAGTGCAAGGCGTTGTGGGTAACGTCCTTGCGTTGCAACGATTTGGTGCCGACTTCCCCCGTGTATACATGGATGCCGGGATCAAGGGTTGGTTCGTCTCAACCCTCCTGCTCGGTGCTTGGCTGGGGTCCTTAATCTCTGGTCCAATCTGTGACAAGATCGGCCGCAAGCGCCTTATCATGTACCAGGTGCTCGTCTTCGAGGTGGGCTCGGCGCTGCAGACGGGCGCAACGGCCGAGGTGCATCTCTTCGTCGGTCGCTTCATTGCTGGTCTGTCCATCGGATCCCTCACCCACGTTGTGCCAATGTACATTGCTGAGCTATCGCCCGCGTCGATGCGCGGTGGCCTTGTCGCTCTCCAACAGCTCTCAATCACCCTCGGTATCCTCTTCTCGTACTGGATTGCATATGGTACCTCGTTCATCGGCGGCGTCCGGTGCGCCGCCGATGTGCCATACTCGGGGCCGAAGGGTCCTGACGGCCATGCCACGTTCGACGCATACAATGATGTACCCCCCGGAGGATGCACAGGGCAAAGCGAGGCTGCGTGGCGCGTTCCCGTCGGTATCCAGCTGCTTCCTGGCCTCATTCTAGGTTTCGGCATGTTCTTTATGCCTTACTCGCCGCGTTGGCTCGTTGAGGTGGGCCGTGAAAATGAGGCAAAGGCGACACTCGCACGTCTGCGGTCCTACCCAGTGGACGACCCGGATGTCATCCGCGAGTTCGTCGAAATCAAGGCCGAGGTTGTAACTATCCACCAGATCCGTGAAGCGCGGGGTGCCGGAAAAGGCAGGTTTGCGCGTATGCTCCAGCCGTATATCGAACTGGTGTCAACGAAGTCCAACTTCCACCGCCTGTACATTGGCTGCACCACAATGTTCTTCCAGCAGTTTATCGGGTGTAACGCTATTATCGTGAGTCAGACTTCCGTTTGCAGCTGACGCACAGTATTATGCGCCCACCATATTTGCTCAACTAGGGATGGACCCCAACACGACTTCCCTCCTTGCGACCGGCGTGTACGGAATCACCAACACCTTGTTCACACTCCCCGCGGTATTCTTCCTTGACCGCCTCGGCCGCCGCATGCTGCTCATGGTCGGAGCAGCTGGCTGTTTCACGGCCCTTGTCATGGTGGGCTCCCTTGTGGCAGCTTATTCGCACGATTGGCCATCGCACGTTGTTCACGGCCGGGTCGCTATCGCCTTTGTGTACATTTACGACGTCTTCTTCTCCTTTTCTTGGGGTCCGATCGGCTGGGTTCTCCCCTCCGAGATCTTCAATCTCGCGACCCGCTCCACGGCGGTTAGTATTACAACGTCAACCACCTGGATGTCCAACTTCATCGTCGGCGTCGTCTCGCCCATGATGCTAGAGCAGATTCCCCATGGCGGGACGTACTTCTTTTTCGCCGGCTTTGCCGTCTTTGGTTTCATCTCGACGTATCTCTTCCTTCCTGAGACTCGCCGCGTCACCCTCGAGGAGATGGACGCCATTTGGGGCGCCAAGACTACCCAAGATGACCGCCGGATTGCCGACCAGGTGTTACGCGACATCGAGAGAGAGGAAGAGGGCAAGCGCGGTGTGCAGGTCTAACGGAGTCGTCAGGGACACGGTGTTTGACTGTTGAATAACAGATTTGAGAGAGACGGCATGATGCCGAAACCCGCTGTACGTGTGAAGTGAGGCTGCGAGAAGACGTTTGTGCAAGCCTTGTTGCAATTTGTATTGTTGACAGTCGGGTTTCAGGTCTGACTGGCAATTTGTGATGACTCGAGTTGAAATTATGCCTGCAGAATGGCAATTGAGTAGTATCACTCATACTGACATACACTTGGCGATCCCGTCAGACAAGGCCAGCCTCCGAAATGTATCGTGATACCAGTCTAACGTTCGGCCGTCGCGATGGTGAGAAAGGTCAGAACGGACCTGCTGAGAACAATTGAGCAGTGTCACTCACACTGACATACATTTGGCGATCACGTCAGACAAAGCCAGCCTCCGAAATGTACGGTGATACCAGTCTAACGTTCGCTCGGCTCGAAGGTGAGAAAGGTGACTATGGACTCGCTGAGAAAGGCCAGGACGAAGGACGGTCCGGTTGAGAAAAGACTAGGACGGACCGACGAGTGAGTTATTCCAGTTAGCTTTGTCTGCTTCCTCGTCGCTGCCAGTTGGTTGGTTTTGGGAACAGGCACCCCCGAAGTTTGTCTTATGCGGATCTGCGTACTGTAAATTGTCTTACCATTAGGAGCTCGTCCGCCGGGAGAGCAGTTGAGGCTCCCTTGAGGCAACGTCGGGGCCGATCCCATCATGCCACGTAGCACGGCATTTGACCTGATGACTGCCGAAGAGAATGAGATCGAGGTCAAAGGATCGAGATGAGACTGACCTCCGCTAAGGGAAGGTCTGTTCAGTTACATTGTTCGTCTTGCTTGTTTGGCCCGGTGCAGCTGCCGCAACTGCCTTGCGCACACTTGAGCTTCAACGTGTTTCCCGAAGCAATGAATTCAAGCTGCGCATTACTTCAGCCGCAAAGCCTCATTGTTCCGTAATTGAGTGAATGGCGATAGCTCGAGGCCCAGACTTGCCGACCTTCCTCCCGCTGTGCTACCCCGTTTGCTCACGCTTTGTTCGAAAGACCAGGCCTCAGGGTGGTTTTGGAATGCCCCATGCCAGGCCGCCTTCTCAAAGAAGGGGACAAGCGTTTACTTCAAGTGCTCTGTTTGCAGGTGTTGTACTTGTTTCCCACGTTCCTGCGGAGCTAGTCCGCCAGTGGTCGAGTGGACAGGGTTTGCGTTCTGCGCGGTCTGTCGTAAAGCTTGCGCAACTCCTTCCTTGCGTTCCGGAATTGTTTCGCCGCTTCCGTGTGTTCATCGGTATCCGAACGGTCTTAACAATCTCCGAACGCGGGTGTTAGCTCGTCAGCCTTCGCACTCTCCGCAAACCGCAGCATGGTCGGTTTTCGGAGGGAAGCCCGAAGCTGAGCTCCGTTACCCTCAAGGGTAAAGACCCGTCAGCGCAAACTTTGATCTGGACTGGCTCCCTTGTCATCAGTGTCAGTGTGAAGGGATGAGCCGCTACACACGACCAGTTCACATTTTCACAAACAGAGAGCGCTCTCGTCAATCGGATGCTACGACGCTAACGCCGCAGCGGTGAGCTCCCCCAGCTATTGTCCAGCTTCCATCAAGGGATGGTATCCGGGCCCTTAGCTCATGGAGACTGCGGTCGTGGAGATTGCGGCTTTGCTAGTGCCCTCCGATCAAGGGGGATTTCTGAAGCGTCTTACGACACGGCGCGGATATCGTCGCAGCAGGACGATGGATATCGGGGCGACGGATCGGCCGAGCGAAGCTGCGGAATTGCTCCTGAAGCTCCTGAACCACGCTTACCAGTATCTCCCAGGTATTTCGGCGCGATGATGTGTCGTCTTGCCGGTTCGGCTCGCCCTCAGGTCCAATGTCGGCGACACTCCGAGATGCTGTGCACAGCGGCCGGAAGGTTGGAACGAGATTGTGAAGCAGAAGGAACGCTATCGCAAGCCGGCCTATCGCCGCCATCGCTGCAGCTCGACAAATCGGAGATTCCCGCCATGCGATTGCCACGAGGGCTGCGCCGACAGCATCTAAGCAGGCCCCCAGTTACCGGTCCTCACGAGATCAATTACTCATTCTGAAAGGCACTGCAATCGAGCCCTTCACGAACGCGGTTACGCTTCGCCTGCTGCGCCTCCCGCGATAGCAGAGGTGTAGTAACCACCGACGCTCCCGTGACCCATGACGTCGAGGGCGGCCTTTGAACAGATTGCAGGAACACCCGCCGTGCCAAGGAACGTATCGTTGTGAGACAGGAATGGAACTGAGGAATTGGGGTCGCACGTACCGTTCTACCGCGGCTGTATGGAGAGATGACGGGCTTCCATGCCTCCCTGTCATCCTCAGCACGTCTGTCATTCTCACCTGATAACACACGGCGGCGACCATCGATCGTTTCTCCGCATTGTACCGCGATTGGTGAGCGTTGACGTAGTGGAGTACTAAGAAGCTCCAGCTGTTACGCACGCGTGGGAAGAGCCCACTAAAGGCCTCAGCCGAAAGTATCATGCAGGAGCTGGAGATTAAAATGCCTCTCAAGTCACCCGTTCGAGACTGCGGCACCACTGTGACCACTACAGCCGCGGTACCAGTTTGTCTGATCGTGTGGTGTCTCTGTCGTCGATGCAACGCTTGCCCCGGTAAAACACGGCGCGTCATGACCCTGTCGGAGCAGTGCCGACCTGCCGATCAAACTTCCCCTTTGCTAGAATACCGATGACATCATACTGCCCCCGCTTCCTATCGCCGAGGCTGTACCCCATGGGGTTGCTTGAATGCCGACGCCTATGCTCACGCCCTCCACCCTCACCCCATGAACCATGCTCGTCCTCGTCCGGGCACCGCCATCCCCAGCTACTGAATGGGGCGCATAAAATAATTCTAGGAAGCGGTGGACGGGAGATACTCACCACATGGAATTTTTCTGTGGATCCTGTGGATTGCGATGTGAGCCGATACGTCCCGCAGACAGGAGCGTTCTCTGCGCCCAAGAGCGATGTGAGGATTATGAAGCAACGTCTGCAGTCACTCGCCCGTTTTTAGCGCGTTTGGTGCGGTATGCACCTTGTCGGTAGTAGGACTGCCAACCGCCAGGATTCCGCTAGACCACCAATATTCCACGGCTAGTGGCTAGTGCGCGATGAGGCTGACACAGGGTGTGATTACCAGTTTTCGACGTGTTCCGTTTGGCCGACAACGATCCGCTGGTGACCACACGTTCGACAGTTTAGATCTTTTGCGGCTGCCTACCGATACACAGACAATTCTTCGCCACCCCCGCGCGTGGCCGTTCGACGTTCCCCGCGAATTTCGGAGCTGGACATGTCGACACGTTTCACCAGCATGAGAAGCCTGCCCACACATTACTACAGACTGCGCGTGGTTTTGCCTCCCAGAGCTGAATGGCTGGAAGGTCGTCGCCAGTCGCTGGACAAAATATGCCTAGACGGAGCACATCTTCGCCACGGCCTTCTGTAGGCACTTACTACACTGTCCAACAATCCTTTCCACCCCTCGCACCTACCTTGAGTGACCAGGGAGTCACTTCCATAGTCTGGTCATGAGGGGACGCTGACGAGAATTGGTCTACCTCTTACACCTCTGTGCAAGGCGATGAGGGTCTTCTAATTCGTGCTTGCCAGACAGCATACTGGCTAACAGGACAACGGCTGAGCTCGCAAGTTGGACCCTAAGCTGTAACTGTTGCAGTCTCCAACTCTCCGCATCCCATTATCAGCTCCTGTGTCACACGCCACTACGAGTGTCATCTCAAGCATCTCGCCGATACCAAAAGTATGTCTTGCCCTGATTCAGTCTGAGACGCCCTCGGAAGGCGTAGCGCATGGTGTGGCTTGTCTGTCTGGCATCCTCTTCGGCTTGTCTGTCTAGCGTCCTCTTTGAACTGTTTGCCTCGTCAACCTGGCCCTCACGCCAGGTTCGCGTCCTCTTTGAACTGTTTGCCTCGTCAACCTGGCCCTCACGCCAGGTTCATCATCGACGAAAACGTCAACGAGTATAGCCGTTGTTTGGTACACTGCATTGGCCACTGACTATTTTAGCAGACCACTTCCAACCCTCTCATGCTCATTACTTCCTTCTTGCAGTTCGACGCCTTTGTGCAGATGGACTCGGAAACCGGGACTACGACTCTCCACGACTGGTCATAAACGCCAAGCTGGATACATCTCCAGGCATCGAGAACCAACCACCGAACACACTGGGCTACGCTATCGAAAACATTGGGCTACGCTCAGTTCGGTAGTGAACTGTAGTGGTCCCGAGTTGCCGCAGGTTGGTCTACTCGGGTCTAAAGACTGCTGAAAGACAGAACCCCGACAACGACGACGGGCTACCCTCGTCATGCAAGTGACACTCTATCTGACTGACTTGGTCGATGTAGGGCTCAACATAGTGTCCACGTCGACATAACGATCAGCCTCATTCTTGACCCTGACTCCAACACTCGACCCCAACGTTCGAGTCACATTTACCAGCTGCCAAACGTTCATGCCATCCGCTACACAGCATCCGTCAATTTGACCAGCAATCATCTGCGTTGGTGAAGATCAACGACAGCGTCGACCACGAGTTTGGCTGCAGGAGGAACGTTCGAATCCATATGCGCCCCACGTCATATCCGCTCCACTCCAACTTACTGGAATCAGGTACGACCAATTGCTAGTCCGTGTCTCGTGTCCACCCACCTAAGCGGTTTGTGGCGCACTGGGGTGAGGCATGAAGGATATCGCCACTCATCGCCACTCGCTGCCACTCGCCGTCATTGCTCTCCAGGTTGGGTCAGGTGCGCAGAACCCAGCGAAGAGTTTCCATGCAAATGCTCCCAGGAATGACGAGCATGAGAACCTACACGAACAGCCGCCAAACTGGGTGACTCCGGTTCCCTCACCAGCGCGGACAGCTCAATCAGAATTGAGGCTGGGAAGCGCTGGCACATCCCATTAAGCCGACATTTGGGATGCTGCCTGCAATCAACCCGGCTCTTGAAATATGAAGGGACGCCGACGAGCCTACTTAAGTCCGGTTGTCTGTATTCGGGAATCTCGGGAGCCCCAATGGGAGCGTTCTACTTCTAACTGTACGATCATCATCCTTGTACCACCGGACACATTCTGCTTGGTTAAAAAAATGGACAGTGAGGCATGTTCTCATGGGCCCGTGACTGCATTTAAGTGCTTGTCCAAGTGTCAGAAGGAGTAAAGGCGTCTCTCATCCCTGTCGGATCCGAGACCTTCGCGCCCTTCGCGCAGGCGTTGCAGTCTCCTCCGACCAGCAGCACCACTACAACAACACCAACGACCACACAGCCAATGTGCCACGTCTTCAGTTAATATTTCAAGTGGGAGGCACCCCCTTGAAGAATCCCTCGTCGAAGTTCGAAATCCCCATGGGCACCAGCAAGACGTGGTGGTCGCTACAAGGAGCTGAATAGGAGAGCCGTCTAAAGCGATTGTGTGCAAGAGACTGGCTAATACATTATCAAAGAGGTACGAAAAAAGCCGGCAATCCTTATATACGAGAATTTCGTCACCTCATAGAGTGTTTGTTTTGTGACAAGGGACTGTGGTTGTTCGGCTTAGGGGCACGCTCAGTACACTCAGCTATCTGGCTCTTGACTTGGGCGGGGCTCTTGACTTGGGCGGGGCTCTTGACTTGGGCGGGGGCTCTTGACTTGGGTGAGGCTCTTGACTTGGGCGGGGCTCTTGGCTTGGGCGGGGGCTCTTGACTTGGGTGAGGCTCTTGACTTGGGCGAGGACTTCTCTTGCGAACCCATCTCACCTTGCGACACTTCCGTATGGACCTACCTCCCTTTGCAGAATTCATACGGTATCACACCTGCTCAGTACATCAGCCACCTTCAGAACTAATTCCCCACAAGTCATGAGCTGTGAATGAGCAAGCCGCGTGGTGAGGTGTCTCTGGCCAAGTTAGATGTCACCCTCAAGTCCGTCGCTGAGTCGCCCAGATCGACAACCAGCTGAACGGCAGGCTGGGCCCTCTGGGAGGCGAGATGGCCCTCCTCCAGGCTTACATTATTAATGTGTTATGAAGGAGTGGAAATCACGACCCCAAGGCCTTGCGACGACCTAGGCCGACGTTGTCATGCGACAGAGTGAGAGCTCCCGTGTCCCATCCTTCAAGAGACGTCTTCTGTTGGGATTTCCATTTACTGGACTCTGCTGCATACGTCGTGAATGCATACTGTAGAAGGTTATTATTCCTTGAGTGCCAGAGTACCTGGTAACAAATGGCAGGACACCCAAATCTCCGAACCTGATTGGACCCACGTTGCCCACCAAATTATCGCATCCAAAGTACCCACCGCACTACCACTTCACGCCCTCTTCGTAGTGGCCATATCTCAATTAGTAGATGGTGATGTCGGCGACATTGTTCGACGATGGCTGCTTGTTACTACTGTTTATCTGTTGGATGATCTTGTTGGTGAGACAACAGTTGCGGGGCTGGGAGCCGAATAACGAAAGGCAAACATGCTTACCCATCGGACCGAGAGTGGACACCTCCCTGCCATTGGTCACCGTGCCGGAGCCGTGCCTTTCCAGCTCCTCGCTACCACATTAGCATGGCTCACTGTTACACACACCGAGCTCGTCGACGCTCGATGCTCGGAAGAACGTTCAGACCATTGAGTATTTAGAACGGGGTCCGTCATGAGCAGGTGGGCGGTGGAATAAAGATGCCCTGAGAATGGTGGGAACGCAGGACCACCGGACGCGGAACCAGGAGTGAGTGAGACTGACATCTAAGACACACCTGGCTCGCTGACGCTCCGACCAAGACAGTGTCTACTGATAGTAGGGATCAAGGTAGGGCGATAGGTGGACGTGGCATACGCGAGAAAAGTGCACGAGCATTCAGAGGTGGCGCCACGAGGGGATCAACTGGGGGTCGTGCAACTCCCCACTCGGTGCATTTTGTAGGGTCCTGTGAAGATGGGATTTGGAAATTGGGATTTGGCTTTTCCCACTCGATCCATCCGATGCAATCTTGAAAGGAGCATATGCGTCTGAATGGCCAGGGACTGTTGACGCTGAGATAAGAATGTCAGTCTCACAGATCTGGTCGCGAAGAACTGCCACTCGCGGTTGTGCCACTCTCGATTTTTCCCTCCCCGCCCTCGGCCAGTACGGATGTATCCGGTAACTAGCTCTGGACTCCGGCGAACTGTGGCCCATCCCATGCGCCATTTGCCCTCTCCTCCCAAACTCTGTACTTGTCCCCCCACAAACAATGACTGACATTCCATACTCACGGCAGCGCACTCAATACACATGCTGGACAGGGCATCAATATACATGCTCTTTCTGGGCTCGAATGCAATTGGCTACAGCTGGTCGTATTCTACGGGTCTATGAAGTATCTGTCCATCCTTCCACAAGCGCATCGACGCTGTTAGGGTCAATCCCCTCGCCGCCCCCGGCCCGCATTGCTGCATGCGCAGCAGCGACGGCATCACGTGCGTGGTCGCTGTTCTCAAGGCTCACGCCATACCCCTTGCCCCGCTCCATCCTCTCTGGCCAGACCCCGACGTTTCCGCTTGCCCACATCCATGCTTCTCCTGGGTCTCGGGGAGCATGACCCCGACGCATAAGCTCAGGTGGAAGGGTGAAACGCTGATGCGACGGAGCAACATGACCTAGTCGAGTGCCGGTTGCGGCTTTGCCCGAGGAGGCTTGTTGGGCTGCAGGCGTCGCACGCATAGCTGCCTGTGCCGCAGAAATGGTATCGAGGCGACGGTAAATCTGGTCAAGCCGAGTAGAGCGCCAGGTAGGGGTTCGTACTTCGAGCACCTTTTCGCTCACTCCCTCGGCCCAACCACCTTTCCCAATCTTGCTCGTCGTGCCTTCGGGCGAGCGAGAGCGCAACATCTCGAACCAATGCAACCGCCTGCGCTCCCCAGTGTCGTCGTTTTCATCCTCCTCGCCTGCACTCGAGTACTCGCTGGACATGTAATCAATGTGCAGTGCTGATGGGGGAAGGTGGACGTCCGCGAAGGAAGGGTCTTGGGCGGCTTTGGCCCGACGCTTTTGCTTCTATCGAATGTTAGTGTCGAGCTCAACTTGGACCCGGGGTAAAGAAGACCCAGTTCAACAACAAACTTACCAGGTCTTTACGGGCCCAGCGTCGGCGGTTCTTCACATATTTTTGCTGCTTCTTCGCCTGCTTGGGGTCGACATCCGCCAGGTACCGCTTCGCAAAATTCTGGAACGCCGTCCGCGCCGCAGCCTGCATGTTAGGTAGTTGCTCGTGGAATACGGTATTCACTCAGGTGCGAGAGACTGAATACTTCACACCCTGGCGGGGACGACGAACGTACCTTGACAGTCTCGGGCTCGAGGTCCTCCGGGGGAACCTTGTTCCATTGGTGAAATGCCGTTGCCTCATTGATGAAGATCGAAACGACTCGGTCAAGCCACTGTTTAATATCAGCATGGCCCACATGGCTACAGTCTGTTCTGGTTCACTTGGCCATCCTCCCCATTTTTAGCTGCACCAGCTCGGGTCCGGAAGTGTAGGTCCCCCGCTCCTTACAATACCCCGATAACGCCGCACAAGGCGGGAGACCGTTTGGAGAATCGGCTCCATGTCCCGGGCATGCATGCCCCGCTCGGTGATGTAAGGCTGGTGCTTCCGGGCCAATCTGTGGTGGCACCTAGGGCAACACTATTCGCTCCCCACCGCAGCGAGTAGCGGATTGCGGATTGACCAAGCGCTCCTGGGTGCTGCCCACGTCACAACGGTTGAATAGTCCACTCACTTCTGAATTCCGCACATCGCCCACCCCCGCGGTCCATGACGGCACCCACCCTACAGTGCCGACGTCGCCTTCGGATGGTGGCGGGAGGTCATCCTCCAGTCCGATGCCCATCATGTATCGCATCTTTGCTCGAATCGCTCGTTGCAACTCGACTCGGCGCCCCCGCTCAACACGCTTGCCGGTGCCGGAATCGTGCCGCGATGGTCGTTTACCACGCGAGGACGGAGATGGCGCCGTAACGGGCGAGAGTGCCTCAGTGAACGACCGCTTGCGAGCTTGTTCGAGAGCAACGTTCTGGTGTGGTGGCGTGTCTTGCTGCATCACGGGCGACATTTGATGCACGTAGCCGTAGGCCGGAAGATGGGGAAGAGGGAGTTCTTCTGGTTGCCCCATTCTGCCAAAGTGCATGTCTTGCGGCACGCCATGCATGGGTCCGACACTGGGACCAACGCCGACTGGTCCGACATTGGGCATGCCACCAGAGTGACCTACTGGAGGTGGTTGAAGGGCGGGGTGCGGGGGAACATGGTTTGGGACGTGGTTTTGAAGATGATGGTGGTGGTGATGGTGGCCATGAGCGCCATGGGCACTGTGGAGGGCGCGGCGAAGCCTGATGACCTCTGCCTTTAGTTGATCTATGGACCAACCTTCAAGGCTAGCGAGGTCGTCGGCGTCGATGGGTTGTAGATGTGCTAGCGCAGAGATGAACTGAGCTGTTTGGTCTTCCTCCATGTTGGAGGGGGGATAGGTAAAGAGGGCGCTCGTGGGTGGGTAGCTGTAGTGGACTGTGATGGTGAACGGGTTGACCTCGAGGAGGCGATGGGTTTGTCGCCAGGGACCCAAAAGTCAAAAGTGGAGGTTGAGTTGAAAGTGCGCGCCGGGTGAAGGGGAGTGCTGGATGAGTGAAGGGGATTGGATGCAAGAGTGGATGTGGATGTGAATGTCAATGTACGATGTGGATGTAAATGTGGTGGGTGTGGCGGAGTGTGGGGCAGGAAAAGTCGAGATTAAGATAAGAATAATGGATGGATTGGTAGCTTGGGTTGGAGGGACGGAGGGTTGGAGGGGCGGGTAGGAGAGGTAGGAGAGGGGGGGAGGCTTGTTCTTGAATTCTTGATGTGGCGGTGTTTTGAATGCCGGTGACGGGTCGGAAGGCGGGGGGGGAGGGGGGCAGGAGCGGAGGCGGGTGAAATGTGGTGGTTTGCTGGTGGGTGGGTATGGAGTGGTGATTAGGATTTGGGTGGTTGAGTGTTTGGGTTGGGTGGGCGTTATGTTCCGCTGGTTGTTTGTTTGCCGGGAGAGCAAGTCCTATGAGGCAAAAAAAAGAAGAAAGAGAGAGAGAGAGAGAGACAGCAAAAGGCAAGACGAGCGCTTATGGGATGGTTTTGGGATGGGGGTGATTGTTATGTGAGGTGATTTATGGGTATCGAGCCTGACATTTCTGCATGCCTCCCTCCCCCATGCGTGCGATGTTGTTGGGACCCGACGATGTGTTGGTCTTGCAGCTTGCAGATTGACTATTTGGCCCGATGAGTGGGAGATGAGTGATAAATCGGCTTTGTCTCTCTCCCTTGCGGCCTCGTTGGGCTTGTTGGGCTTTGCGGCTTGCGGCTTGCGGCTCGCCGCGGCTCATGCCTCTCGGTGGCTTACCGAGCACCGATGAGACCTCTCTCTAATCGGTCCGTTCTTTGACGTTGCGGTATTCACGGCAAGGGCAGGCCCTGCAAGCCAAGAGTCTTTTGGGACGCTAGACATCCACGTGAATGCGGCAATCTCGTTCTTGATCTCTTTGGCTACTACCGCGTCCTTTTCTGCTTCTGCTCACACGGCAAGTTGGACAACAACGCAACAATACTAGAAACAGGCTACATCACACCCGAAAGCTCCCAAGCTCCCAACCAATCGGCCTTTGGGCACACCCTTAAGGTCCCACCACCCAAAATCCAATGCATTCCTGACGGGTCATCATCCGTTTCCTGCTCTAGGGCTCGACTGCTGACCTTGACCCAGGCGGGGATTCCGCTTCTGGGGCTGCCAGCTTTGCCCGTCTGGGACGTTCCGCCGTGATATCCGACCAACACTCTCTTCGCAAGCCTGAGCAGGTGAACAAGATTGGGTGGTAAGTCCGCTCCTGAGGAACAGGTCCCAGCTCAGGCAAACGAGCAAGACCCGGCGGGGACAAGCGGGTGGCGACGCCTTTCGGCTCTCCCAAGGCTTGGGGTTCCTGCTGTTTACTGAACCAAGATCAAACTTCGGCTTAGCGCCGAATACCCATGCATCCCAAGCACGTAGACCACCTCACAGGGATGCAAGGAGCATTGTGGACGTAGTCGCCGGGGAGCATAGCCTGGGAGAATAGAAGAATGACGACCCAAAGCCAAGCCAACGTGATTTAGGGCAGCTCCGCTGTACATACCTCCTCCTAATCAGTTAGAACAGAACCAGCCTAATGGCAATCTGGTGTCACTGTTTCGGATTCTATCAAGACCGTGCAATGAACGTGTCATGGCCGTTTAGTGCGCCCTCCCCCACTCCTCCTCACACCTCATCCAGCACCATCTCGTCAGCTCGTCAGCCGTCATTGGGACTGACTCTCTGGCGACCCTCGGCCCTCGGTCGGCACGATCGGTTGTCTCTGCTACCTCGCTGTCCTCTTGTATTGACGTCACTGACATTTTGCATTACGCGTCTTGAGAACGCGCGAAAGGCATCCAATCCACGTGAAAAACACGTGTTGTTACGTCAAAAGGACACAGCATTTGTGGAGCAGCGGCGCTGGCCGAGATAGGCCGCTGATAAATCCACTGACGCGTCGAGCGGCGCGGCCGGCATGACGGTACGCCGCTCGGCAACGGGCCAGGGTCGGTACGGAGCATACGAAGGGCGGAGATTTTGCGGGGTGGTGACGGAGCGGGCCTGGGCACGAGATCAGCGGTCGGTGAGACTCCGAAATGCGAGGTGAAGCTGCGGAAGGGACATCGGCAGTTCCTCAATCAGTTCTGTTCGTCGATCAACCCCTTCTGCCCGACTTTCATCATCAATTTTCATCATCATCATCATCATCATCATTGTCGCCTCTCCCTCGTCCCACTCCTCTCCTCTCTTCTCTCACCGTCCCGTCCGGCTTCGTCTGCCCTCCCGTAATCATCTTACGTTTTCGGCGATCAACCCTAAACGATATCGGTATCAGACTTATCCCCAAAGACGACGGAAAGAAGAATCCTGTGCGCGGATATCGCCGCACAACCGGTCGACCCCGCCAAATCACCAATCTAGCACAGCATCTCTCTTGCAAACTTTCCACAATGTGGTACGTTTCCATTCTGTCTGGCTATCCGGGGTATCCGGGTATTGCCAGGCAATGACAATGCCCCGCTGACCCCCGCTAACTTCCAGCAAACACGTTCTAAACGCTCAAGTGGCCATCCGCGCACCGTGCTGCCAGAAGTGGTTTGACGTGAGTGACGCTGTGACCGTGTATACCTGGGTGTGGGATAAACACTTGGACGCGTCGACGCTGGTGTTGCGGCTCTCTTGAGGGCAACTGGTCCTTCTCAAGACGTCGCGGACGCGTCGACGCCAATGCAGCTGCTCTCTTGAGGGCAACTGGCCCTTCTCAAGACGTCGCGGACGCGTCGACGCCGGTGCAGCTGCTCTCTTGAGGGCAGCTGGCCCTTCTTACGACGTCTCGGACGCGTCGACGCCGGTGCAGCTGCTCTCCAGGACAACTGGCGCATCTCAAGGCGGCTGGACGCGTCGACGCCAGTGAAGTTGCTCGCCAGAAGACAGCCAGTTCCTCTCGTGGTGTCTTGCACGCGACATAATTGCTAACAGCAGTGCCCAGAATGCCACGCTGAAGTGTCGGACCACGAGCTGCGCAAGACCTTTGAGATGGTCTTCCTATGCAAAAAGGTGCGTGTCTCATTTGCTGGGCATGTGCGCTGTGACCTGTGGCGCGCGCTCTCCTATCTCGCCATGGCCAAGCGCCCCTCGCCGACTTCCTTTTGTTTCAGCCACAGCCTTCCGCGTTCCGTCGTCCAACTTTCTCTCTCCTCCTCGCCTTTCCTCGCCATCCTTCGTGTCGCTAACATGCAGTGTAAGAAGGCCTTCCGTAAAGACGCGCGCGAGATGGAGGAATCAGACGAGTACTGCCCTCACTGCGACAACCACTTCGTGAGTACTTCCATCTGCCTGCGGAAATCGCGCATCTCGACCTGTTGGTCTGGTCGTGCGTTGGCGCGAGATTTGGTATGGCAGATACGACCGTACCCGGTCGAACATGAGCGGTGCAAGCCTCAAGCTGGCCTTTGGCAACATGGCTGCCTTCTGTCCGCAACGAAAAGAAGAGCCATGATGTCCACGCGCGTTCAGAGTCGATTGGTGCCGAGATATCACATCGAGCGACGGAATGCTGTACGGACCCATGGCTTAGCTCTGCCGCATTCATCGCGCTGTGCCCCGCGTGTGGACGCATGCTCCCCAGCACTCATCGCTCTTCGGGTGGCATGCGAGCCCATCAGCTCCGCGTCGCAACGACTTGACGAGTGGAGGTTGGAGCTGTTGCAAGGCATCAGGACAGTCAATGCGAGGTGTTGGTCGGCATTGGCGCCGCCGCCGGGGACAGACCTCCCATACGAGCCGCATCGCCCATGCCGCAATTGCCACTGCCACAACTTCGCTAACACCAGGTCATCGCGGCGAAGGAGCCCAAGGCGATGCTGGGTGTGGAGGGCGAGGACGCGCGTGTCGACAACCGCATGCTGAAGGACGACCGCGCGAAGGAGCGCGACGGCCGCAGCCTCTTCAACCGCGACACGACAGACAAGATCGACCGCTTCGACTACGGCCGGGGATAGCGCATAATCATGTGAGGCTCGAGTAGAACGGCCACCGGGCGCTGGCCTCATCGTGCCCCACATCGTGCCGTCAGGCAAATCTTACACTGCATCTGGAGCGGAGCTGGCATTGGGAACCCTTGTAGTACATGCATGTCATAAGTTCGTTACTAAGAGTACAGTGGTAGTGTAGTGGTCGTTATTTTGTTAGCTGCGGAGCGCAAGGTTGCGCACCTCCCACAGCCGCTTCTCTTCCCGTCGTTCTCTGTCGCGCATGTCGCTCTGGCTCTGCACGGGACGCAGGACCCATCCGCGCATCTCGCGGCGGTGGCGCTCCTCGGCCTCCCGGCACTCAGCCCACAGCTCCGGCATCTCGGTCCGTATACTCGGCAGCCGCTCCTCCCAGCTCGCAGTCGAGAGGGCGCTGAGCCCCGTCGCGCCCGTCGCAGCGGTCGCGGCCGTGAACCCTGTAGCCACGCTCGTGTCCGAGACGAATCTTGCATTGGCGAGCGCCCCGACGCTGACAAACTTGTGTCCCGCCGCGCGGGTGATCGTGCCCGAGTTGCCATGTGAGGACGTGACGCTCTCCTCGTCGTCTGCCATGTCGGCAAACGGATCTGGCTCCTCCTCCTCGGGTGGAAGAAGGCTCACCCAGCACATGCGCTCGGGGTCAAACTTCATGTCGCCGAAGATGCGGGGCGCCGGCGCTGCAGTGAGCGGCGAGGAGGCGACGGACGAGCCGGTGAGGTGGGAGATGAGGGCGGGGCGCGTCGACGACGCCACAGCATCAAAGTCGCGCAGAACAGCCTCGTTGCCCTCCCACCGCGACGTGCGCGGGTTCCAAGTCATCTCGCCGACGGTCTTGGGCTTGTCCGTCGCGCCGAGGTTGCGAATGAGGTTGAGGGCAGGCTTGCGCTGGCGCCGTTTTGGCTTTTTCTCCTTGTCCTTGTCCTCCCTGTCCTCCGTCTTGAACGCCGACGCCGTCGGCGTCGGCGGCTGCTTGGCCAGTGCACGGTCGAAGGCTGTTGTCAGAAATATTCCAGATGCCCAGGCTCACATTTACGTCCGCGGAGAGTAGAATAGGGTGACTTGGAGCCCGTGCTGCGGGGCGACTTGGCCTCATCGTCGACCCGCAGGTCGTCAAACCCATCGAGCTCAGTTCCGTCGCCCCATTGCTTGGTCCGCTTCGGCATCTCGACCTGACGTATCCTGTTGCGGTGCAGGAAAGTCCCGTTGACAGGGGGCCGCATCTTCGCGAGCGACGATGACGTCGGCATCGTGAGTCTGCTCGTCGTCGGGTAGGATTGTTGTTGTTGTTTAGAGTCGGTGCCAGGAAGAGGGGGAATGGCCGGGAGGGAGGGGAGGTCGGTTTGCCGCACGTGCCCGCTGGCAATTGCATCCTGCATGCTTGCAAGGGACTGCTTGCGCGGGAGGGTAGGTGACGGCGATGGCCCGAGATTGTGGTGCGACTTCTGTGCGCGAAGGCGATGCGGGGTGGCCGGGGCCGTGGCGGTTGGCGGTGCGTGCCCCCGCGACGGCAGGGGAATCATTGAAGGAACAGGAGGTGGGGGCATCGAGTTGTCCGAGACACGCCTCGCACGGCTGCCTGAACGTGTGACGAATGGGCTCTCGGGACGCTGCTTGCCAGAGTTGGAGCGCAAACTGCTGCCGGGGCTCCGTGCGCCAGTTCTTGAGGGCGGCCCAGAGGAATGAGGCACGGGTGGAGGGGCTGGGAAAGGCTGGCCGAGCTTGGATGACTCTGCCTTCTTCCGGTCGGCGCCGAGTAGGAACGGCGTGGGGATGGTGCGGTTGCGCCTGTTCTTCTCGAGGCGCCGGTGGGTGAGCTCGGCACGAGGGTTGTCGAACACCAGACCGTCCTCAAACGAGTCATCGCCTCGGTGCAGCAATGGTGGTGGTTGCGGCGGTGCGTACTGCTGCTTACGTTTGCGATCGAGAATCTTGTTGAGCGTGTTGGCATTACTGGATGCAAAGAAGGATGGGTCGGGGAGCACGAGACCGTCCTCATAGTCCTCCCCCTCAATGTCCTCTTTGGCAGCCTTATTGTTGTTGCGTTCGGGTCCATCCGAAACGCTCGTCATTGACGTTTCAGAGTGGCGCCCCCGGCTCGGGCTCTCGTCACCCCATGAGAAGGCCCCCGCTATGCTCTTGCGACCAGACGTCGATGGCGTGTTTGGGAGGTCCCAGTCAGTTGCAGTCGTAGCCGTCGTTGCCGTCGAGGCAAGGGATGCGCGTGGACGAAGTTTACGCGGTTGGCTCTGAGTCGCGAGGGTCAAGTTTGTCAAGTTGAGGGGGAGCACGAGGTCGTCCTCAAGGTCGTCGTCGTCGGCCTTGAGTGTTGACTTGCCCTTGGGTGGCGACTTGGGCTTCAGCTTGATCGTGTCCGAGTCATCGCGCTTGAGGCGGATTGTATCGGAGTCGTCTTGTCGGCGTCGTGGTGGTGGCAACTTGGCCTTGAGGGTTGCGCTGGCTTTCAATGTTGCCTGGTCATCGTCATCCAGATCTGGCAGGTTGTCGAGCGCGTCCATACCGGGCATAGGTACTGCCGGCGCCTTGGGTTTAAGCTTGAGCTTGAGGGCGCCACCGCCGCTAGACTTTCCCAGACTCCCGCTTCGGCTGCTACCAATACTGTCAAACGAAGAGTCAAAGTCGACATCACTCTCCCATGCCTTCTCGATGGCACGAGCACGGGCCTTGACATTGCCAACAGGAATCCTGCTTGCCGATGCGGAACCTGAACCAAGGCGGGTGATAGTCCCCACACCCGTTGGCCCAGAGCCCATGACGGTTGCGTTCAGCGTCAATGTCTTCATGCCTCCTGAGCTCGAGGATGCACGGGACGTGTTGTCCTTGCGTTGCAATATTGACGTGGACGGCTGTGGCGGTGGTGTCGACTGCATGGGCATGGAGAACTTGCCCTTGAGAGTTGGGACGCCCTCGTCGAACGCGTCGTCGTCGAGGACGAAATCATCATCCTCGACAATGTCCTTGAGGTGCATCTGGCGGAGAGGCGAGCCACTCATTGCCCGGCCAAAGGACGGCCGCCTGGATCTGCTCGATGACGAGCTGCTGTTGGAGGCTGGCAGCGTGCCGACATCTGCAAAATCAAAGGATGGGTCATCAGACCAGTCGTCTGCAGGCGCGGCCCATCCGCCAGGGAGCGGCGGTGGAATGGGCATGCCTCCAAACGTGATGGATGGTTGTGATGGTGGCGAGGAGCGAGTTGCTCTCAAACACCAAGGGGAGTGGAGAGGATGAGAGGGAGATCGATCCGCGGCCGGCGCGGGTACACTGTTGGCCGTCGCGTCCTCAACGGAAAGGGTGGGAGGTTGTGGAGTTCCGCGGATAGCGGGGAGGCGATGGGTTTCTTCGACGGGGTGTGAATTTACGGGAAATATCGAGCTCGGAGGGGCAACAATACGATCATCCGAGGCACAGGCGCCCGCGTCCGTGTTCAGTAAGGTTGTTGTTGTTGATGGGATGGAGTTGACGCGGGAAAGCTAGAACGGCGGGTGGCCAAGTATTGGGTCGGACTTGTTCAAGTTTGCGAGTGTCGACGGGGGAGAGAGGGGGGAGCACTGGTTGGGGAAGAGGAGTAAGACGGTGAGAAGGTGAATATGAGAGGATGAAGAGATGAGATGTTGAGGAGTGTGATGTGAAGATGGAGAATGTAGAAGGATGATGTTGGCTCGATTGTGCTAGTTGGTCGTTAAACTCGTTGTGCTAAGTTGGTGGTTGGTGGTTTTGGGTCGACGATGATGAGAGTGGGGGTCGGGGGAGGAAGGAAGGGAGGAAGGGGAGGAGAGGGGAGGGGAGGCGGGACAAGCTGTCCTTTACCTGGTCAGGTGTCAGGGACCAATAAAGGGGTAAATGGGAGGTATCAATAATGTATCGGCAAGCTTTCAATAGCGGCATCAATTGTTCTTATTGCTCCATTCCTTATCGTATACTGTCTCTCGATTAGGTTAGTCATCTTTGATGCACAGGACCCACCCACTTGCCCCCCTTTATTGTTCATAACCGTTTGTGTTCACATGTTCAATAAATCTATTGTCTCCAAACGCACGCTCCTTCTCCTTTACATCTCCAAGCTCAAAAGACACTTTAACATCATCAACAGTCCCGATGCAAACGTGCACACCTTGCATCACACTCACGACTCACGGCCCCACGGCCCATGACTCACACCAGCATACTCTGCAAAATTCTGATGACATCTACAGCCCACTATCATGCACGGTGCGGCGAGTACGACGCCCTTCTCCTTTGTTCAACGTTGTTACAGTCACGTCGTCACGCCGCACGTACCCGCCGACCGTGACGATAGAAAGTGTCCGAGTGGCATCGGGGCGTCGGATCTGGGCTCGTCGGATCGTACATGGATAAAATGGACGAGGCAAGCATGGCCGCCCCACCCCGGACCTCGGGACACGCTTTACGCCTCAAGCCGCCGTGGCGTGTGCAAGGGATGTCCCAGCGGGTCACTTTCGTTTCTTTTAGTGAACGAACGGATCGGAGCATTATACAGTTATGGCGGCACGTCCTACTGATTGACCCACTGCATCGCTCATGTTCTTACAGGGCCAGCGGGGAGCCCTTTACTATCTTCCATGAAATTGGAACGCCTTAACGTGATCTCACAGAACGTGAGACCCACCCCGAGCCCAAACGTAACGACGCATGGCTGAGGTATTGCCGAGCGCCGCGAGCGCCGACGGACTGAGTGCCGTTCGCAATATCCCGTCGAGTCCAGAGCCCAAGCAAGCCCGAGCACGGATTGTGATCGCAGAATGCGCAAGCTGATAACGGCGTGACGCTCCACCGACCTCCGATGCGTACGAGTACGAATGCCCCACCGTTCCTTCACTCGTTCCTTCTACCGTTCCTCTCCGACATGGAGGCGGTGTTCATTTGGGCGGTGTGCGGCGTTGCGGCGCAATTCCGTTCCGCCCATGCAGACAAGGTTGAAGGTTACTCATGAGTTGACTTTGAAACGTGGACTCAACACTGCGCGTGTTTCAAGATGCTCCAGCTGCCGTCATAGCCAGCAAATCGGCTATTCGCGTCCACCAGTCGTACTCCTACTGGAAGTGAGCCGCAATGCGGTAAAGGCACAACACTGTGTGTACGACATAGCTACCACGTCGTCAACATCTCCGCCCCAGTGGATCGTACCTTCCCCAACGGTCATGCGGTTGGCGTCGTCGCGATCAGAACTGGCAAGTGACATCCCGAAAGTGAATGCGACCTTGACGGTCCAGGCTGGTCTGGTCATGGCGAGCTCTGTGGCTGGCTGGATGGCATACGCCTCGCTCTTTCGGGCCTGTACAAGCAGAGGTATGCTTAGCTTGCTGGGGGATGTCGAGTCACTTGATGCACTCATAATCCTGTCAATTCCGTTAAGGCGTTTGTCCCCGAGTGCATAAGTTGGAGGAGCAGCCAGTAGTCCCAAGCGCCTGCCAATCGCTCCCTCCGACACTGAGCACAGAGGCAGTCTGATGTGGTCTCAGCTGATAGCTGGTCATTGCCCACTATGTTTACATTTATTGCTTGCCAGGCCCGAAGATCGCGGGGACGGCACGCGGTCAGGTTCAGGGTGCTACAGAACAGGGGAGCAAGCAAACACGAGGGAGGGAACATTCATGGCAATTACAGTTAGCCTGCCGAGCATGCCGAGTAAGTAAACACGACAGAGCATTCACACCAAGTAGACAGTTGGCCATGCAGTCCAGGGGGAGCCTCGTCCATGGACGAGGACACCTGTTCGCTAAGATATGTCAGGTCGACAGTGGCCGGAGCATGTTTGTTTACATTCAACTCCGAATTCTCACTCTGCTTGTTCATTGGAATCTCGCCTTCGGGTCGTGCTAAAACGGCATTCCGCACGAAATGCCGCCCTACCGGACCTTAGGCCGCCGACTATAACGACTCAACATCTCACTGTCCTGAAGATCAGCCGATGCAGAACGGGGGGCTGCTTGGTTCAGGCCAATATTAGTGCAGTGCGGATCTTCCGGTAATGCGACTGACGTGGTGGGTTGCAAAAGGTCAGCTCGGTTACAAACTGAGGGACGGCACCACCAAGAGATCTCATCGACTCGAGTCGGTCATCTCGGCGACAACCCGAGTCTGCTTACCGTACCGATGATATCACCACCCACATATAGAATGACTCGTGCACTACTGCAGTAGAGTATTGCTCCGCACCCACAAAAAGTCGCAAGACGGAGCGCTCATAGCTGCTTTTACTGATCGATCCTCGCCTGGACAGGTCGCTCCTTACACCTGCACAACATGTCACGAGAAGTCGTCGAAGCGGACATCACCGAGACAAGATCGACCAAACCAGCCTCTACGGAACGAGAACTCGAAAATGGCATCGAGATGCAACCAGTACAGAACGGGGCGCCAACGGCCCTTGAGCCGGGCGCATCGCTCCCCTCCTTGAAAACGCAAACAGGTGATGGCGACGGGGCCAACGTATCGGTAGACGTGTTGCCTCTCGATCCAATGGAGGCCTCGCGGCGCATGGACGCGGACGCGCCAGACGGGGGATTGCACGCATGGCTCATTGTGGCCTGCTGCACGATTATATGCGTATGGTTCGGCGGCACAACCTACTCGTGGGGCGTAATCCAGGGTGCGCTGGTGGAAGACAACCTGGCGCCAGCGTCGACGCTTGCGTTCGTTGGCTCCATCGCCGTAGCGTCGCTCTCCATCCTGGCCATCCTCAACACCCGCCTCTTCGGCTCGCTCGGCGCGCGCAGCATGGCGGTCGCCGGTGTGCTCTTCATGAGTCTTGCCCAGATTCTGGCGGGATTCACGACACACAATGTCGCTGGGCTGTTCATGACGGCTGGTGTCATGATGGGCGTCGGGGTCAGCCTGTGTTTCATGGTCATCAGTATCACGCCCGCACAGTACTTCACCACGAAGAAGGGAACAGCGCTCGGGATCGTCTACTCCGGAGGCGGGTTTGGCGGGGCCGTCATCTCCCTCTCCCTCGAGGCCGGGCTGAGGAATCTCGGCGTGGCATGGACGTTCCGCGTTATTGGCCTCGTCATGCTCGTCACCTGCCTCCCGGCGGCGTGGTTCGTCAAGGAACGCTTCAAGCCCGTCCGCCGCGAGTTTGTCCAATGGTCCCTATTCCGCAATCTCGACTTTCTCGCCCTCTTCGTTTCGGGTGTTCTGGCCACATTCCCCCTCTTCGTCCCGCCATTCTTCCTCCCGCTGTACGCCCATTCCCTGGGCCTGTCAACGACGACAGGCGCAATCATGGTCGCCATCTTCAACTTTGCCAGCGCGATTGGGCGTATCCTGACCGGGTTTGTCAGCGACCGCCTGGCAGGGCCGCTCAACACCCTCTTCCTCGTGCTCTTCATTACCACAATCTCGCTGCTCGTGCTGTGGCCCAGCTCCGTCTCGCTCGGTCCGCTCATCGTCTTCGTGCTCGTCAACGGCGCGTCGTCGGGCGGTTTCTTTGCAATCATGCCCACTGTTGTCAACAACGTCATGGGCACACAGCGCATGGCAGTCAGCTTCGGCATGATCGTCACCGGCTGGGCTGGGGGCTATCTCATGGGCGCACCTGTGGCCGGCTATCTTCTCGCAGCGTTTGGGGGTTCTGGCCGCGGTATCTCGGCTTACCGGCCTGCGGTGTTCTGGGCGGGGGGAATGGCAGCCGCCGCCGCTGCTATCATCGGCCTCCTCCGCTGGCGGAAGAGTCCCCACTTCCGCGTCAAGATGTAGACTATCGTCGTGGTTAGGTGGGCCGCGGGCTATCTATATGCATGCCCTATGTGGTTTTGGTATCCAAGCTCAGACAGAGAGCATCAGCGCGCCCCGTGAAAAACGAAGCTTCAGTGCAAGCCAAAGTAGTAACCCAAAGTAGTAACCCACGTGCGAGGAGATTGGGCCAGCGAACAATCCTTTTCGTGACTCATCAAAGCTACAGCAGGTCCTTGCGACTGATTCTGGTCGGCCACATCTCGTCGCACGCGAATGTTGCGAAGGATCACGCGAACAACATAGCACCACAGGTAAGTAAAGTGCACCTCCCCGTTCTGGTCAAACCTGCCGAAACAATGCACCAAACATTCCCACTACCAATCAACTGCATACTATACGATGTGAGCACCGGACTGTGTGTCGCGGGTGAGACAGAGATGCCGTCTTCGACGCCGCTCCACTGCCTACCTCATTACCAACTGGCACATGCAGGCCCGCGCTGCCGGGAGATTCACCGTGCCAGCGCGGCTGACGCGCACACACTCTCCGTTCCCCGACCCGCGCGTCATGGTGCCAATTTGGACACGTCGGCGGTCTTGGCCTCGCCCTCCAGCACCAGCTCGGCGAGCACTAGCCCTGTCCCTGGACCCTGCGTGATGCCCCAGCAGCTCAATCCGCCACCGACGTACACGCCCTTCATCTCCGGGACCTTTCCGATGACGGGACGTCCGCGGTCGGGGATTGGGAGGAAGCACGCTGTCGACGACTCGAACATTGCGCCGCCGGCCTCACTGAACACGGGAGAGATGCCTGCTGCCTGTGTCCGCAGCTTGTCGACGGACGCCGGGTCGCCAATGATGTCTCCGGCCGATTCGGGCAAGTCGACGGCACACGAAGCGCCGCAGCTAATGGTTAGCAAGGATGGCATGAACAAGGGGAATTGTCGATGGCGAGAGTCACGATAAGACCAACTTACATTACAACAGTCCCATCTGGTCGCGGGTACACCTCAGGCTCCGACACTGCGCCATCCTCCAAGGTGAGGTCGACAAAGAGGCAGTGTGGGGTCGTGGGCTCTTTTGTGCGGAGAAGGAGGGTGTGCGCCATTTGACCGTCTACTGCGACGCCACGCGCCGCCGACGACGGCAAGAGAGCCTCGGCCACCCTTCCGAGCCATGGACCGGCTGTGAGAATGACGGTGTCGACATCGATTATGCGCTGACTTCCGTCCTCCTTAACGGACACCATTATGGTCTGCGGCGAGCCATCGGAATCCAACGCTAGCGCCTTTGCTGTTCCCAGTACGAGGCTGCAGCCGTCCTCGCGAAGGAACCGCTCAGCAAGGAATCTAGTCAACAGGCGTGGATGAACCTGCGCTGTTGTCGAATGTGTACCGAGCTGCGAGTGTTTCTGAATTGCACCCTTTGGGATCCACGGCACCGGCGACCGTCCCATAGAAGGTTTCGCTTGTCCGTCAATCGTCACTGACTGGAGCGTTAGCGGGTGTAACGTGAAGCGGCATCGGTGCCACATGCCCGACGCGTGCATGAGTGGTACACCAGAGTGCCGCTGGAGTTGGATGATGATCTGAGCTTACCAATGTGTCAACGGAACGGTACCCCCAGTGCTGCGATCCGCCAAACTGCTCGGCAAGTTTGCGATGCAAGTCGAACGACATGGCGGATAGACCTGGTGTGAGCGTGTTCTTCATGGCCAGCTTGTGCTCCGCGTCCGAAAGCACCTGGGCAAGGCAAAATCGACCATGGGACCTGGCTGCCCTTGCGTGGGCGCTCCAAATGCATAGGTTGTATGCATTCCCGATTGCATACCCAGCATGCCTTACTCACTTGCGGTAGCGGGACCATGCCAGTCACGGGCAAGGAAACCACCAGCATTTCCCGAGGCTGCGGACGCGACGCCCGTGCCTTCAACAAGGGTGATTGTCGAGCCTGCGGGCCGGTGCGGGGAGATGGCGAGGAAGTAGGCCGTGCAGACGCCGACAATACCGCCTCCCACGACGACCATGTTCTTGGGCGGACGGTG
Organism: Cutaneotrichosporon sp. PL3408A; assembly: GCA_023629975.1. Classification (NCBI taxonomy): domain Eukaryota; kingdom Fungi; phylum Basidiomycota; class Tremellomycetes; order Trichosporonales; family Trichosporonaceae; genus Cutaneotrichosporon; species Cutaneotrichosporon sp. PL3408A. Next base: position 3,055,796 of record JAMAMB010000001.1, read on the forward strand.
GGCTGCGGCGGGTGCCGAGTCTGTGGAGGGCATTGTGGGGGGGAGGGGAGTGTGCGGGGGGAGTTGGGAGGAGGGTTTTGAGTGGTTTGAGCGCCTGGGGACGCGAGTGTGTGGATGATTTGACAGGGATGGATGGACAAATGGGGGACGGGGATGGGAATGGGGAGGTGGATGGGAGTGGTTTGGGCGTGGGCAGCCTGCGCGGGCGGCGGCGGCGGCGTTGGCGGCTGCGTAGGCGGAGGCTGCAGTGGCAGAGTAGGAGCGAGCTGCGATTCGAGATGAGATTGTGGGTGGGTGGTGGTGGTGGGAGGTGTTGGAGTAGTGGGTAGTGGTGGGTGTTAGTTTTGTGGTGGATGTGGTGGATGTGGTGATTGTATTCAACGAGTTGCTCGTAGGTGATGTGTGTATGGTGGGGGCCAGCGCAGGTCTGTGTGTGTGTGTGGGTGAGAGAGAGGGGGGGGTATGTGTGCGTGTGTGTGTGGTGAGAGGAGAGGGAGAGAGAAATGTGTAATGAGGGAGGGCGATTGTAGGTTTTGGGTTGGCTACTTGGACACGACACGACTACTGCTGCTGCCTGCCTACTGTTGGCCATTTTACTCCTGTTGGTAGCTATTGGCACCCAGTTTGGACCCAGCAAGACCCATTTGAACCCAGTTACACCCCTCCCAGGGTCATGGCCCGTTTAGCTCGTTTGGCAGGTGGCTGCTTTTTGGGCTGCCTTTGAAGCCTTGAAGAGACAGACAGCAAGGGATCTGGTATGTGTGAGTACGTATGGGTTGGGCTGAACACACCGTGCCACGGTGCTGGGTGCTGGGTGCTGGGTGCTGGTGTGCTGGTGTGCTGGTGCTGGAGAGGGTGTGTGTGAGATACCGGCGTGGTGGGATGCGATACGACGACGGTGTCGCAGGGTGATAGGTGGTGATAGGGGTATACCGTTATACGGGTGGTGATGATGTGGTGATAGATGGCCCCTGGTACGTAATTGAGCTGAGGTGATCACTATTAGGAGAGGGTTATATGAGGGTACATTAGAGGGTTTAATCCCTACGGTGGCTGCTTTAAGGGGCGGCGGAGGCTGCAAGGGCTGCTTAGGCTGCTCGCCCCAGCTGCTCGGTCCCCCCCCCCCCTCTTTCCTGCCTGCATGCGTCGTCTCCTCAGCGCTCCTCAGCTCTCCTCAATCTCCTCACTGCTGTGAGTGAGGAATGGAATGAACCTACTACCTAGCTACCTACCCTTGCTCCCAGGGCAAACGGGCCACCACGAAAAAGGGACGGCGGAATCAAATTTTGACTATCCTTCTGGAATAAAATCACCAAAAATACCCCGGAAAAACACTCCCTTCCTAATACTTTTTGATTTGAATACAAATTACCGATTACAAAAGGGGAGACACACACACAGACACACGCCCACCCACCCACACAACGCCGCCATCTTGTGGCGTGTGGCGTTTCTGACTGGCATGCAGCAATACAGCATCCATACAGCTTACAGCAACCACCGCGTTGTATCAACCAGTATGCACGCGGCACGATTCCTCTACACCATGTCTGCTCAGAGTCCTTCATCAGGTCTGCGCCTAGTCGACAAATTTACAGTCCGCAATTGAGGCCGTTGCGTCCGGGCCGCTGACCCGGAACGTCCATCACATCGGCATGTCTGGCACCGCGGCTCCCTCCCGTGGCATTCTTCTTCCTCTTATTGTTCTTTGTATGGTGACACGGGTGTGTCCCCATTTCGCATCGAATTGACACGAGAAGCAACCGGGCCATGGGAGGGAGTTGCATGCTGGTCATTGTGGTGACTGGCGGTAACTAACGACGTGGTAGTCCCCCAACAACGCGCTTGAGTCAGAGGCACCGGCGCGGACCCAAGTCGCGCAAAACACTGCAAACCGGCAGACACGACGGACACGACGGACACGACGGACACGACTTTGCACTGAGATACTGAGACACCTTGACGCGTGGGAGCAATTCAATAAGGAGAGAGGAGAAGTGAGATCTCTTTAGGTGGCAGTCTGTAGTTGTTGGTTGTAGGCCGGTCAACATGGAGGAATGTCTGAGCGGAAGCAGAGTTAGGCGAGAGGTCGGTGCCAAGGATGGGAATGGATGGGAATGGGTGGCGAGCGGGGGCAAATTGGATAGGGCGCGGCATTGACGTCATAGGTTTGTTTGTGCATGCCATATCGGCCACCCTCGCTCGATCTGGTCGCGGTTAATCAGACTTGTCCCATGTCCGACTTGTCCTCGTGACTTTGGGAATGAGTATAAGCCAAGCAATGTAGAACGAGCAGCAGGCAGTGCAACGGATGCAACGAATGCTTGCTTCGATCCCGCGGCCCGCCTCCCCTCAATGTTGTGCGGTGCTGGCGCAATGCATGATACTACTTGTTGGTCCACATCCTCACTTTCTCTTCATATCATCCATCTCTCTATTGTCGTTACATATCCGTCCACTTCTACTCTACACCCAATCCATCCAACAAAATCAATATCAGTGCGTTGTTGACCAAGCTGCTTTTGGTCGTTTCCTGTCTACTCCTTTGTCACCTCCCGCTGCCTCGCAGCGTTCCCACGACCACAGCACGCTGTTGAACAGCTGCTGTATTCTCACCACCTTACGTCCTTGTTGGCTTCCAGTCCCCCGGTGCTTGCGGCTAACAGCAGTGGCCGCCCCAGTCCCCGTTCCCACTAAGATCGACACCGGTGTTGACGAGGCTCACGACCTCTCACCCACATCCCCCGTCGACCGCCAGCGTATGGACCGCATGATGGCCAACCGTCCCGGACCTAATGAGCTCCAGAACAAGAACATCCTGAAGGGTGAGTGCATGCGAGTTCGGGAGAGAGCAAGGCGTCCCCGTAGGCCGGCGGAATGGTATTGCCAGCGGCGACCGTACCTACGGTGCGGGGGGGGGGGGGGGGGGGGGGGGGGGGGGGGGGGGGGTGCAGGCGGCCCGGCATGCGTGGCATGTTTGTGCAGTGTCGCTGTCAAGCGTCCGACC